>LPNX010238278.1:60578-97306 GCA_001517045.1 Pseudotsuga menziesii | reverse complement strand
TACAGCTCCATATTCAGTCTCCATTGTTGATAATTTGCATGATCAATTGTTAATTGTTGTGGGTGAAATTAATCTACTGCAGGCCTGAATTTCTACATAATTGATGTGCATATTTACATGATGCCAAACTATAATGTGTCAAATAGCATGATATACCATCGGTAACTATCCCTATTGTCGAAACATACACAACCAAATTGATGGTGGGGCTTTTGCCTTTAGCTCCTCACCACGATTAATTACAATATATACATCATGTACCTTTTAATGTAACCGAGGTCAAAACTAGGGACATCACAGATGTTGTTACATAAGAACCAACATCCCCAAAATCGATTGCTGAAGTATCCTTACACGAAGAAATTGTTGGATCACTGGTAGAAGAGGAAGTTGTTTCACTTCCAATTCAGAATGATCATGATGAAACATTGGGTGATAAGGTATGGAATCAATCTTCCCAAGAATTTGTTAATTTAGAATCTAATGAGGATAAGGACGCATGAGATGGAAGGATTCAAGGAATAATAGAAGAACTCTCGTTGTTGAAAATACGAGTAAAGAAATGGATAGGTAAGGTGGAAATATATCAGGAAGGAATGATTCCTGTAGTTTAGCATAGAAAGGCTATGATCGAATTGAGGGAAAGATGGGCAGAAGAGTTAACATACTAGAGGTGTCATTGGGAAGAACTATAGAAAGAGTTGAAGGAGTTGAAGAAATTCAAGTCAATGTGGAAGGAAACATATCAATTGTACACTCTATCCCAGGAATTGATGAGCTTCAGAGCTCCTTCTCCCTCTTATTTTGTAATTTTGTATGAACAATTTACTTGGTTTAAATTGAAGGAATTAAAGGAAGGGAGACCTTATGAAGTGGCATACTCTACCCAATTTCTGGAGACCTTTATAAAAATAAGTTTCACTGAGCAGAACCTGCTGTGTGAACTTTATTTGCATGAAATGGATTTCCCCTTGGACCGTCATTCAAACCCTGCTCCTTACTTTGGAGATGTCGAGTTGAGGGCCTTTTCTTATTTTGTTAGCAATCATGTGTAGTGGGAGGATTCCTTCTAGAAAATTTCTTAGAATGAGGCTAACTCTAATCTTTGGATTCATCATGAACCTCAATCCCCTCGCATTCTTCTTACTCATTAAGAACACAAACTTAAATCTCCCATCAAGACTCAGCAGTTGGTTGAACATCAAGAGAAGGTCATATCCCCTTGTGTTAGCTAGATTTCCAAACATCAACGTTTGGATTTGGAAGGAAGTAAGCATAGGTGGTAGGATTCTCCTTCATCAATGAAGAAAAGGCACCCTTGTTGATTTAAATACTTTAAACAAGCACTCCCTAGGGTTGAGGGGTATGTTGACTGTATGAAGAAGTGTAGAGTTAACTCATTGGGACTTAAATTCAAATTTCAACTTAGTTGGTGCCCAGCAAGGATGTATAGAGATGATTTTTCATTGACAAAGGTAGAGAAAAAGAAGTGTTGGAAATATTGGGTTTCCCAAAAATGGATTTCTAGATGGGAAGGAACCACCTAAACTCTCCTACAAATTTTCATCTCTCCATGAATGAGGTACAGTTCCAGAATCATATTCAGACTAGTGGAGGTTGTTGAATGAGGACATACAATAGAGTAGTTGGGGTGAGATGTTGGGCCTGAAATGCCCCTTTTTTACCGCACCTATTATACCCTTTTTTTATTGTCTTACTCCATTCTATGCACCAAATAGATGTTATTTCCTCACAGTGAGCCATAAATATTCATAGGTATGATTAATTATTGTTTTATCTTATTAATGCCTATTATTGATATGATCAGAACTCTGTCTCTTGAATTATACTAATACATCCTGATTTCATAAAGATAGTTCAATATTTGAGAAGTACGGGTGTAGAATCCATAGTGGTTTGAACGGAAGATGTGCTTTTGATACCAGCTGTCACTTTCCAATCATAGCCCCACATGTTGGAAGCATATAGAAGCCGTCACTCCATGTATTAATGTAACATGCTCAGCTGCAATAGATTCAACTGTGACAGTGCATCGTTGCTTAGGGTGTAGCTGCAATAGACAGGGTGTTCCTTAAATTGGTTATGATTATTCATTAATGGGTCACGCAATAGGATTCCCTATATTATCTACCCGCATTCAATTCCACTCACATTTGCTTGCATTCAATTCCACTCACATCTATGCAGCTTGTTGTAACATGGCATCCTGAAGACTGTAGATCTTCATGGCTTCCCAATATTAGTGGGTGAAGGTTATGGTTGATCATGTATAAATATTGGGAAACATCATAAGCCAAGGGTTGGTTGATATTGGAAATACTGTGTAAGCTATGACAGAGAACTATACTTTCATTTTAACATTCTAATATAAGGAGCCAGATTCTTTAGACTTCTGTGTTTAATCTATTTTAGTTCCGGCCTCTCTGTCTGAAGGCTGGGCCCACCTTCCCATAGAGATCTCTGAGTTAATTAGATTTTTTGATTTTTCTGTTGTGGGTGTGGAATTCATAGTAGATGTATTCCTTATAGTAGTTGCAATAGTAATAGTTAATCATTGTGCTTTCTTTTGATAATCAATATCTGCATCTCACTTAAGATGGACCAGTGTGGTGGGACTGTCACGTCCTTGACCCTCTGATCGGCAAAGAGGACGTTACTAACATTGAACATACAGACAAACAGCCCCATGAACACAATCATGCATATAATGCTGAAATAAAAAGCTTAAACATAATACATACTAAGATGCATAATCCTTCATATACATAGCGGAAGCAAACATACATTCATTCAAGCATGCCACATGTTCATCATATTCATTAATCAATAAATATAATTGCAAAAGTAAAATGGATGAGAATACTCATCTGATAGGAACTCGTCCCACAACCAACTACGTCGCTGCAACGTTCCACCCAACCATAGGCTAGCATGCTCATAAATATCTCAGCAACACTGCCACCCCTGAGCTGGGCATGATTCCTCAAGGAATAAGGGTCAAAGTAAGCTTACACATATCGAAGGTACACAAATCAGCCAAGCCCCCACAGTGAGGTTTATCAGGCTGTCAAGGAGATAGGAAAGGCTAAATGCTAAGTTGGTGGCCTCAAACACCAGTTTTCTCAAGCATACCTAGCCTCTAATCCTACTCTCAATAGTCGAAAGACCAACCACTGCAGGTTGTAGTAAAACAAACAGCTCACAACTCTGTAAAGAAGGCAGGGACAATAGGGTGACAACCCCAAACAAAAGGTGAAACATAGTTCAAGTCAAACCACGCTCTCGAGTTGTTCTTGGCCCTAGCATGGCCAAAACAACTCAACAACAATCCCCGAAAGACATCTGCAGCCTTAGCAACCAAGAAGTGACCCAAAACCAAGGTAAATCGATAGCCTAAACTCACAATGAAAACTACGACAAAATTACACAGTCCCAAAACATGGGAGAGGGAAAACTCCCAGCATAGACAAGGGAAAACTCAGCCAACGGATGTGGAAATCAACAACCAAGCACATCCATGAGCCCACAACACACCCAATCTACAATGTAATTGCTGGAGAATGCACAGAGGTAGAAGAATGGGGAATAAAACTCCCAGACTAGCAATCCCCAGCAAAGGGTAGAACCAATTCCCAGAGCAGCTATCGGTGAGACAGAGGAGAACGAACCCCCCCAAACTATCCAAGAAATACCAGCCTCAAAACAACAATGGATAAAACCAAACAATACATAGTCTCAAAATGGTAGAAACAGGCACCAAAACTCTACGCGATCATGAGGATGAACATAATAGACTAGAAATCTCCCTGTAAAGTGGAAGGAGAACCCCCAAACAAAGGAATGTGTAACCTTAAACTTCGTCCACGTGAGAGGAGATGAACAAACTCATGATCTAGTTAGTGGGTAGACCATTTGCACATCATGGAGAGTGGGAGTAGGCGTGGTCTTTCTGTCAGCAAATTGCTGCCCCAACTAACAATAGAACAGCAGGGGTGGTGGTGACACATGGCTAATTCCCAATGACCCCCATGGGTTGTACAACCCCCCCTTAACCTTAGGAATCATGCCCTTTTCATTCAACGTTGCACCATCATAGCTGGCTATAGGTTTATTTCAATTGATGTGCGTATTTACATGATGCCAAACTATAATGTGCCAGATAGCACAATATACCATCGGCAACTATCCCTAATGCCGAAACATACACAACCAAATAAATGGTGGGGCTTTTTCCTTTAGCTCCTCACCACGATTAATTACAATATATACATCATGTACCTTTTAATGTAACAAGGGTCAAAACCGGGGACATCACAATCCCCTCCCCCTTGGAATAACATCGTCCTCGATGTTCCAATACATAGGAATACATATACAATTTGCACATCCAAAATTTCAAAATTTTGCAGACCTTTGTGGCTGCTGCCCTCTTTATGTTCCCTCGCTGGACAGTACCGACATTAATGATGTCCTCCGCATTCCTAGCATTTCACTGGCTGCTTCATCTTTACCTGCTCAGTTTCCTTTGAGTCGTCATGCCTAGACCATTTCTTAATGGATCGCTTGGATGAATGTCCCATCATTGATCCACCTTCCTTTCCTTTGTCGATTGCTCCCAGAAGGCTTTTCACCTCCCTTTGCAAACAAATAGAGTCTTGCAAAATCTGCTGGTTCATTTCATTCTGCCTTTTCTATATATTGAGCATCTCCCCAAGATTCTCTTGGGTCTTGGCAATCATTTGAAGGAGACTTCCAGCCAAGTCCAACAACTTTTGGTCTGCTGCCATGATCAATGTGCACCACTAGATTTCACCTTTCGCACCTGTAAAATGCATCATTGAAATTATGTTAGACCAAGCATAATATATGCATTAATATCAGTTATTTAATTGCCTAATTGGCATGGTAGCCCAAGCCTCATCAATGAGACTTTCATGTTTTCCATGCCTTCCCAACATGCACATGAGCTTATTCATGTCCATTCTTAGGTAGGGAATTAACCATTCCACCATTCACAATTTACTTTAAGCAAATACATACATTCTATTTTCAGTCATACATGCATTCAACAACCTTTTGTTTCCACAATGCATAAACATACCACCGCTGTGGCTTTTCATGCTCTCATCCTCTTTCACTTCACCGTGAATGCTGGACCAATCCCTCTTAGTCATGACACTTAGTGTCTCCGGTATATTTCAGACCTCTCAGCCACTCAGCCTCCCCACATGGTTTGTCTCGACTAATAGGACCTTCACAGTCTTACTAGCACCTTTTTCATTACCGCTCATTCTGAGCTCTTCAGGATAGTCACATGTCCACATGAAACCCTAGGATGCTGTCATAGTCCTCGCTCCCCATGATACCTATATTCAAACATTGAATAGATTCACATGTTTAGTTTATTATCATCGGTTTTATCTCTAGAACAAGAGATTAAAACATCATAACCAAATCCTATACACATGTATATTCATAAGCAAAATATTGCCAAATAATCCAATACTTATCTATATTGTGCATTACCTTGTTGGTCCACAGGATCCTGCTTCGCTTTGCAAGCCTTGGGATCGCCTATGGACTTGGATGTTAGGTCAGCACACAGGCTGTTTCACAACATCCTTATATATATATATATATATATATATATATCAAGAACAGTCAAGCCAACCCTCGTTGGTTTATCAGATCGTCAACAAATTGCCTGCACTTATATCAACAACCAAACATCAGCTAAGCCAACCCTCTTTGGGTTTATCAGGCCATTAACAAAAAAAATGCCCTTATATCAACCATAAACAACCATTTTCCGTATCACCCAAAGACCACACTTTAAACTACATTTGCTTATCCTAATAATACAAGCAATATAAGCATATTCGTTAGCGTTATTGTTCTAAAATTGTAACCATATATCACACCATTCACTATCAAGTATTGAGACACCAAGAGTGGGTCCACTCCCTGGGGTGTAATCAATATTGAAAAATCCTTCCATGATCTGACATCGAAAAAGTGTGCACCCTTGTCTGGTGTGTATCATGTAGGCCCTATTCGCACTCAAGCAATCGGTCCTAATGGAAATAAAATCAAAACATGTTATGCATATGGAAATTTAACAGTCTAATATGCATATTCTTATCTAGGGTCACATAAGACTTGTCCATTTGTCGTGGCAGTATTCCTTCATTGAGGAGGAATGGGGCCTCCCTTCTCTAAGTTGAGAGTCCCTCAGTTTTCCATCCCAATTCCTTTTTACATTTCATATCCACACATGTCTTACCGACTTAATGTATGCCATCTCACTCATGTTGCTTACCAAACATATAGTGCAGATGAGACATTTCCGTAATGTTCAATGGAGTTTCCCTCAAAACCCATTTCAAGATAAGAGAAAACCTTCCCATGAAGTTTGGATCCTGTAGGCCATCACACATGATCTTCCTGTAGTGTGTACCCCTGGCACATTCATCAAATATCCAAACAGGAAATCATTATCTAATAATACAATCCAAATTGATTGTCCATAACCAAGCAAATGACATTAGTAATTAAATTCAATAGGAATTGCAACTCTGTTTACTACAGAAATTGATTTGCTTGGCAATGAGGTGATCCTCAATTGTGGGTCTCTTGAAAGCATCACCATCATGTCCATTATGATTTTATTCTTACTAGCATAACATGGACACCCACTTACAATGTGTCCTACTAACACAATCCTATGCAAGCCAATAGTGATTAGTAGTTGTCAGCAATTTCTCAAATCTGAAATTTACAAATTCAAATTGACAACTCATTTTGCATATAGACTATTTTCACAGCCATGCAACTCTTCTCATGAGGTTTGGCTCTTTCACATGGTAGATTCCAGTCTTTGTGATGGTCTTACCAACTTTTCCATGCCCCAAACAATCTACCTGAAACCAGATCTTCAATCAGCCAAACACTTGGTAAGTCTTTATGCATATAACTTTTTCATTGCTGCAAAAACCACTGAAGCATTTTCAGAATTTATAAATTCAAATACTTCTAGCTACTAATCACATCAACATTACCAAATCTCATTTACTTCACGCAATCATTAGCATACTGAAATTTGCAAGGTATAGTCACATTTAAAAATGAATTGTTTAGACACTCCTTACTTCACAAGCGTATCATTGTACCACCTAGCCCGTCCATAGAGCATTTCTAATGGCCAATTGATCATGACTATCCTCTTCATGCACTTACTATCTTGCATTCATAACAGCTCTTGAAATGGTTCCAGAATTGTCATCAATTCATCATTTCCACCATTAGTTATTCATAATAGCACATGCACTATCTCTATGCATCCATGCATTGCAGCAACATTTGCACCCATACTTATGTATGCATAACTACAATATTTACTCATACTTTTCATATGCATCCATTCAATGCATAACTGCAAGACTCATAAAATATTTTCATGCATACCCTCTCAATGCTACCTTGCATTGGTTCAGGAATACTATGCATTCAAACATACCATGCATAGCCTAACCATGACTACTTCATTTAGGATGCATTACTATAATCAAGTTCATTAGTACTTACTTTCCTTGGGCTACTAAGCTCAGTCAACATATACAGGGATGACACATTTCTATATGAATGTATTATAACATTTCAAATATCCACATGGTATGAGGTCTCTTACCTTTACCACTCCATGGAATTTGTCATAGTCAAACTCTTACCTTCATGGGACCTACTTACACCCTTGGCATGACCAATTTGGTTGGTCCTTTGCAGGAGATTGCAAAATTTGCTCACCAACTTTTGATTATGGACTTGTTGCCTTATCCCTTTCTCCAAAGGGTTGCTGGTCACATGTGTCAGCATCAACAACATATTCAGCCAGGTCCATGCTGTCGTTGGTTTTCCACTAATGCCAATACCAATGCAATAAATATCATTAGTCGCTCATTATAAATGTACATGTAATATCCTATGCATGCAAAGCATATCCTCATACAGTTCATGTATAAAACTTATGAAATGCAGTTATAATCAGTAAGATAAGGTTTAAGGAAACTTCCCCTTTCAAGTCCCACATCCTTGCATGGAACTCCTCTTCCACACAACAACTGGTTTGACTTCATGGTCTTGCTACCTCTAGGAATGCAATTCCTAGATTTGTCCATATTGACCATAGCACATTTATCTTTCAAGCAATCACTAGCACTTTGATGCTCCATATTTAGATTATGGTGACTTTCCCTTGTTCCCTGATGGATAATCTTTCCAACGCCTATCCACATGCTTAATTTTTATCTCGGGTGTGAAAACCACACCACTTCAACTATATTTTGGTCGGGAATGTTAACTTTAGTCACCCAGGGTTTTCTTCCTTTTCAGTCCTGAAAATGATGAGAACCCAATGAGAAATTCATTGCAAAACCCACTGGAACACTAGCTAGTATTTGCTGAAAATTCCACTGCAAACGGTTGAAAGCTGCTTGAAGAACTACTGAGAAATTTCCCCAAAAAGCTCAAATTTCCTTAGGCCGAATCAGACCTCTTCCTCGCTATATTTCCAATTCCTCAGTGGTTAAACCAACTAACTCATCGCTGGTCCATTCCTTTATTTCTCTCCGACGTTTTGCGACCAAAATGGTTAGACTTCGGATTTGTATCGGCAAGAAGACTAACTGTTCATTGGGTGCACAGTAGTTTGAGCAGTCTCAATGGCGGAAAATGGTCTTTCTACAATTTTTGTGGGCGAGCAGCTTTCGATCGGTGATGTCAAGTACTGCTCAGCAGGTCTTCTCCTTACTAATCTCTTGGTGTGGGGTGATTAAAATATCTAATTTATTTCACTGTATCGATCTGCAATGGTCTATCATTTCGCAACAGTGGCCAACAATCCCGTTATAATTTCTGCGGACCAAAGATTATCGACCGTTGGAGCAGCATCCTACTGAGGCATCGGACACTTAGTCCTCTAGGAGTCCACAATGGTGGTTTCCACAAGACCTAAATCCTTCAGAGTGTTGGTACTCTTGAGCACACACCATCGTAATAGGTTATCGGAACTCAGAACCGTTATATATTAAACACCTCAGCATCGGTGGGTGGAGAGACTAGTGAATCGGCAAGAGAGTTGTCTAAGCTCCTGCAATGGTGGGTCGCCTTCATTAAGTCCTTCCCACTCGGTGATCTGATCCTCTATCATTTCCCGATGGTCGATGATCTCATGCCTTGGAGAAAATTTTGAATTTTCTTGTAGCCTTGTCTTTCACAGTATCGGCTCTTCCATCTTGTATTCCTTGGAAATTTCAACGACCATTCTTCCTATGTATTCTGCGGTCACAAGTCCATGGGCAGTTGGAAGAACTAAGTGCTATGCATCAATGTTTTAGTCCATACAGCAGCTGCAACGACTGGCTGATAAACCGCTAAATTCTTCCGCAGTGTCGGTGATCCCAACAACTATTTTCTGTCGACGGAATCGACGGTTCAGACAACTAATTTCTCCCGGGTTCCATCATCAAAATTTTGCCAACGGTTTTATGCCTTAGAAAAATATTTGAAACTTTTTATCTTTTATTTTGACTTTCTTTCGCTATGTTAGCTGTCGAAATGACTAGCAACTGCTGCATCAGACGATTAGTTCCCTAGTCACCCGCAATAGCGGGCGCTCGATCAACTATTTTTCGCCAACGATTTCAATACTTAAATAGAATTTTCAAACTTCCTTCTTCTATCGGTGAAAAATTTGTCTATCTTTCACTGACTCTGTCAGTTCCATCTCACTTACCCTTCACCGATCAAGTAACTGCTTGTCGCTGCCATAATCCACTACACCTTGGCATTGGTGAGTGGAAGACTGAAGCATCGGCGGGTTAGTTCGATCAACAGCCACAATGGCAGCTCATCATCTTCGATCCTTTTTCGATCAGCGGTCCAATCCACTTATGCTTTTCAATCAGCAAACTAAAGCATGATTTTGACCGGCATCGGTAGTCGAATCTTCTCCTTGTCGAAAGACTAGTGCTTTAGTCTTTCGCAACAACGGATGCATGAAACACTATCTTCTTCCGCTGGCCGATGATTTCAGGCCTTAGAAAAATTTTCAAACTTTTTTTTACAGCGTCGGTGGTCATAGGCTCTATCTATCAGAGGGATAGTCTTCTAGCTTCCCACAACAGCGACGCATATCATCTAATACCTTCCACTGTTCATCGGTGACATCATCAGCCAACATGCTCTGATGGCTGACAAAGTCAACACTTAGAAAAATTTTCATAAATTCTTCTCTGTCTTCCACTGCATCGATCATTAGATCAATTATTTGTCAAGTGGATAGTCCTTTAAGTAGCCACAACTGCGGACGTATCAGCTACTGACCTCCGTCGATGTTTCAGCGATCGCTTCATCTTAGTGGTGCCGATCGCCGACGATTTTTAACACTTAGGCAATTTTCTATGGATTTCCTGCCATGGGTCCCTCGTTGGGTAGTATTCCGACTAGGTGATCTGATGCATCGGTGAAACTTCATACTAATTCCTTCAATGATTCGATGATTCCAATACTTGAGGAATTTTCCAAAATTCTCTTGTCATGCATAGGTTTTCTTATGTTTTTCTGCTGGGTAGAAGGCAACCTGCCTCTACTATCTAACCTTTCATGGCCCATTCAGGCCCATGCTGCAACCTTTAGCTCTGAAACCATTCTATCACATCCCCGACCCTCTGACCAGTGAACAGGACGCTACTAAAACCAAACATATGGGCAAACAACCCCATGAACACAAACATGCATAGAATGCTGAAACAAGAAGCTTAAACATAATACATACTAAGATGCATAATCCTTCATTTACATAGCGGAAGCAAACATACATTCATTCAAGCATGACACATGTTCATCATATTCATTAATTAGTAAATATAATTGCAGAAGTAAGATGGACGAGAATACTCATCTGATAGGAACTCATCCCGCAACTAGCTACATCACTGCAACGTTCCACCCAACCATAGGCCAACGTGCTCATAAATCTCTCATCCACACTGCCACCCTCGAGCTGGGCATGATTCCTCAAGGAATAAAGGTCAAAGTAGGATTACACATAGCCAAGGTACACAAATTAGCCAAGCCCCCACAGTGGGGTTTATCAGGCCGTCAAGGAGCTAGGAAAGGATAAATGCTAAGCTAGTGGCCTCAAACACCAGTTTTCTCAAGCATTCCCAACCTCTAATCCTACTCTCAATAGTCCAAAGACCAATCACTACAGGTCGCAGTAAAATAAACAGCTCACAGCTTTGTAAATAAGGCAAGGACAACAGGGTGAAAAACCCAAACAAAAGGTGAAACACAGGTCAGTTCAAACCATGCTCCAGAGTTGTTCTTGGCCCTGACCTCCCTTCTAGTGTTATTCAGGGGTTGTGGAGAACAAATCCAACCATCTAGCTCTATCTGTGTGGTTCCCATACACACCAGGTTTATCAAGCAAACCAATCCCTCATTCCCACTCCAACACAGTCCGCAGATCGACCACTGCATACACGTAGAAAAACAAGTGATTTATAGCTTAGATAGGGAAATTTGATCCCTGAGTCGTTCTTGGCCCTATCATGGCCAAAAAAATTCACTCATAACCCATAGTAGCCAAAAGCGCAGGTGAAACGACAGCAAAATAATCATGGGGAAAGCAACCTCCCCGATCTTCAACACTAAAACAATAGGAATACACATAGTCTGAAAATGGAAAAGAAGATCTGATTCTTAGTCTGGATAGGGAAAAACATAATTCCCCGAACCACAAGTCAGTGAGGGAAACACACATACACATAGTGCCTGAGCATGAATGGCTCATGCACAGGAAAATCATGGGTGACAGTCACGGTTTCTCCAGCTCCCTGCATGAGGAAAATGATGAAGAATACTATGTAGGAGAAGGTGAAGAGAGAATGTCTCTCCTTGAGAATGGGTAATACCCTAACCTATGCATGAGGATGAGCGAAAAAATGGAGAGTGGGAGAGTGGAAGCGTCCCCTGATGTTTTCCCTAACCATGTAAAGGAATGAGCCTGCTAGTGGAGTGTGCATGTGGGAAAGGACTGACAGTCCTGCCACCCACCACTTCCTAGCCATAACTGCCCCCAACTAACAACTGAAGTTTTAAATGGGTAGTTGACACATGGATTTTTTTTCCCCATTGGTTCAAGGTTCAATAATTCCCCCTCCCTATCCTTAAGAAAATCATGCCCTTTTTAATATGGTTGCATTGGCATAGCTGGTTGGGGTTTATTTAATTAAAATTCATATTTACATGATGCCAAAACTAATATGTGTCATATATCACGATATACCATTGGCAATCGATTCCAATCGCTGAAACATAACACAACCAAATCGATCGTGGGGCTTTTTCCTATAGATCCACACCACAATTCATTACAATATATACATCACATACATTTAATGCAAATGGGGTCAAAATCAGGGTGTTACATTCCCCTCTCCCTTCAATAACACTATCCTCAGTGCTTTACAAAATTTGAACAAAATGCTACACTGGTACTGCCTCAGTGTTCCGCAAATTTGAACAAAAATGGATGTGCCTATCGCATGGAATCCTCCAACTCCCACGTAGCCTCTTCAAGTTCGTAGTATTCCCATTGCATCTTTACTTGCCCTATGGCCCGGTTCCGGAGCATTGTGACCTTCCTATCAAGGATGCACATTGGCTTGATTTAGAACTCTCCTTTAGGTTCCACCTAAATCACATCCCAACTTATCACATGGTTAGGATCATGTACATATTTATTAAGCAAAGAAACATGAAAAACATTATGAGCTCTAGTGCTAGCAGGAAATGCAAGTCTATATGCAACTGGCCCTATTCTTTCAAGCACTTCAAATGACCCACATTATCTTGGTGACAGCTTGGCACAACTTCCAAGATTCAAGGAACTTTTCCTTTCCCTCACTCTGAGGTAAACATGATCCCCAACACTGAACTCCTTGTTCACCCTATGCTTATCGACATAGCTTTTATGTCTGTCTTGAGCTACTTTCAAATTCTACCTGATCTTTACAACCTCCTGCTCCATTTCCTTGAGCAATTCTAGACCAAGCACAACCTTGTTCACTGTATTATCCCAAGTCATTGGTGTCCTACACCTTCTTCCATACAAAACTTCATACGGACTCATCCCCAAGGATGCCTACTATCCATTGTTATAAGAAAACCCTACAAAGTGTAAGTAATCTTCCCACTTGGTTGATTTGTCCATCACATACATGTGAAGCATATCTTCAAGCACCTAATTAAATCTCTCTATCTTCCCATCTATTTGAGGATGGTATGCAGTGCTGAAGTTTAGCTTTGTACCCAAATTTGCAAACAACACCTTCCAAAAATTAGAAGTGAACTTGACATCTCGATCAGAGACTATTGCCTTAGGCAATCGATGCAATTTGAAAATCTCCTTCATGAAGATATTTGCAATGTCACCAGTCTTATGTGTAGACTTCACTGGTATAAAATGTGCTGCCTTTGTCAACTTGTCCACCACAAACATGATGGAATCATGTTGTCTCCAATTCATCGGCAATCCCATGATAAAATCCATGGAAATAATTTCCTATTTCCATTCTGGAACTGGCAAAGGCTGCAACAAACCTGTTGGATGTTGATGTCCAACCTTTACCTGCTGACATTTCATGCACCTCGAAATGTATTCAGCCATGTCCTTTTTCATTCCTATCCAAAAGTATTGTTTTCTGGTAGTAGTAATCGTCTTCTGGTATCCTGGGTGACCAGAATACGGATTTTGATGGATTTCATCCATAACAACTCTCCTCAAATCTGCTACATTTGGAATATAAATTCTACCTTTATAAGTAATAAGTCCATCTTCTTCCAATTTATATCCCTCATACCTTTTCTCAAAACTTTGCTGCTGCAATTTGTCTGTCACTAGCTCATACCATTCATCTCCAACAACATGATTAACAATCTTATGCCTCAATTCTGATTGGAGAATACTAAGAGATGTCACATGCATTTCCTACACGTTCTTGCTAAGTGCATCAACTACCTTATTGTATTTCCCCTTTATGTGCTTGATTTCAAAATCAAACTCACATAAAAACTCCAACCATCTTGCTTGCCTAGCATTTAGAGTAGGATGATCAAATAGATACTTCAGACCACAATGGTTTGTCCTTAGTTCAAATATTCTACCCATCAAATAATTCCTCCACATCTTGAGGGCATGTACTATGGCTGCAAGCTCTAGATCATGAGTGGCATAGTTCTTCTCATGCTCCTTCAGCTTTCTTGACTCATAACATATCACGTGGTTGTCTTGCATAAGGACTGCTCCAAGCCCTTGTCCGAATGCATCGGTACACACCACAAAATATTTCTCTGGATCTGTAACTTTCAATATTGGTGGACTTGTGAGAAGATTCTTCAACTGATGGAATATTTCCTTACACCTCGATGTCCATTCAAACTTTATGACCTTCTTTTGCAAAGAAGTGATGGCATGTGCAACTTTGGATAATCCCTCAATGAATCTCCTGTAGTGTCTTGCAAGTCCCATAAAAGATCTTATAGCTGTCACATTTCTTGGAGTAGGCCAATTCATAATTGTTTCAATCTTTTCAAGGTCCATAGATATACCCTCTTCTAATATAATGTGAACCAAGTACTGAATTCTATCTCTATAGAAGTCACACTTGCTCAGCTTTGCATACAGCTAATGCTCCCTGAGCAATTGCAATGTCAACCTCAAATGCTCTTCATGCTCCTCTTTATGCTTAGAATAAATAAGAATTTCATCAAGGAAAACAAGAACACAATTGTCCAAATACCTGCTGAAGACATTGTTCATAAGGCACATAAATGTAGCTAGTGCATTTGTGAGACCAAATGGTACCACTACAAACTCATAATGTCCATACCTTGTTCCGAAGGTTGTATTATGAATGTCTTCATCCTTTATTCTCACCTGATGGTAACCAAACCTTAAGTCAATCTTGGAAAATACCTTTTCTCCTCTCATTTGATCAAAGAGGTCATCAATCCTAGGCAAAGGATATTTATTCTTCATAGTAACATTATTCAACTGTCTGTAATCAATACACAATCTGAGTGTACCATCTTTCTTCTTTACAAAAAAAATTGGTGCTCTCCAAGGAGACACACTCGGCCGGATATACTTCTTTTCCAACAACTCTTGCAGTTGCATCTTCAACTCTAGAATCTTAGGTGTACTCATCCTATAGGGTGTCTTGGATACTAGTGCTGCTCCTGACACAAGTTCAATTATGAAATCAATGTCCCTCTTTGGAGGAAGCCCTGGAATCTCATGAGGAAACACATCCTTGAATTCTTGTAACACCTGATAGTCCTCCAACCTAGGAGTTTTGTCCCCTATTGCCTCCAAAATATGAGCTTCATACAACTGGAAACCCTTCGTACAGAACTTCTTCAACTGCATTACTGAAACCTGACTTACTGAAATCACCTTTGGAATACCTTTCACAACTACTAGGTTCCCTTTTTCATCCATACATTCGAAAGTCTTATTGTAACAGTCAAGCTTTACTCTGTGATATTCTAACCAATCCATTCCAATGAGAACATCATAGGAACCTATTGAGGCCTGGAAAATCGTAGGCAGCAACAGTAAGGGATTCTCCCCAATCAACGTTCCCAACTAGCCCGTTGACTATTTGGTATAGGGAATCCATCCGGTTTGCGGTCCGGCTACCGTAGGTCAAGTAACAAACAAGGATTTACCGGTTGTGGCCCGGTCCACCGAGTTTTTTAGTATTAAGAAATGAAATGCAAGTGCCTAACTAGATGCAGAGTGATAAAATGCCGGGAGCGGTCACAATGTGATGCGCAGGTTCTTACCTCTCGTCTTAAAGCTCACAAACATTCAAATCACAGACAACAGGAAATAAACTAACTATCTATTCTATCCCTAGGGAGAAAGACTTGTCATTTCTGGTGAGTAATACACTTAGCACATGCACTACGAAGAGTTACAATTAGCTGATACTCCTTTCAAAAACACATGAGCGATTATAGATATTCAAACAACCAGATAGCCAATTGCTTTATAAAAAAACAAATCATCTATTACTCACAGTGGAAAATATCCTAAAAGATACCGAAGAACATTTAACAAGAGCATAGGTTCAGGAAATCAAATATTCTCACAGTACATGAACACAGCTGAAAATGAAATAGTCCCTCTTCGACATAATTCATTGAATAGCATTGATACATCCCATTTTACTATCTCCGACAAGTAAAATTGCAGTTTCCTGTGCAAAATGAACTAGTTCCTCTTACAAGCAAACATTTACAAAATTTTCCAGGGAAAAAGCCCTCTCTCCTTCCTACTTTCAAATATTTAAACTGCTATAGCCGACCCTTCGGGCTCCCCCCAGACGTGTGATTTTTCCGTTGCCCAAATGTTTCCAGTCCCCCATCTTTCAATGCACATTCATAATTGGTTGGGTAACTGCCAGGCCTTTCAGAACTCCGCATTTGCTGTTAAATGGTCCGTTTTCCTCCACGCCGTGGAATTTTGATCGCTCCTCTGCACTCACCTGCAATCGATCGACAAGCATCATCCACTGGGATTACGTTATAAAACAAAATAGTCAGATCTACTCATGAAACAACCAACCCGCAAGGAAATCACCAGGCGCCGATACCACTACTTCAACCATGGCGGGAAACTTACTGGAGGTTCAGCAATACTTACATCGGACGGGTAGACCACTCCACAGGCGGGAAACATCATTAATCGGACGTCAGAAGGATGGTACGTTGGAATTTGAAAGGATCTCCCAGCCGAAATGATGGATGAGACAAAGGCTGAAGGCAAGTGACGAGGGTAGGAGGAGGCTAAGTCAGACGTCGGTAGACATTAGAATCGAAAGTTAAAAGAAACTCCCAGCTGAAACGGTGGACGAGTCAGGGCTACGGGCCAGCGGCTTAAGGTTAACACGAATCGGACGTCGGGGATATTTAGAGGGTCGGACGCTAAAACGATCTGAGAGCCACAACGGCGGCGAAACAGAAAACTCATAGCTTCTGATCTGAAATTAAAAAGAGGCCCGATCGCAAGAAAAAATTCAAGTGTTCAAACAGTTTTAAGGCTCAGGCACAACTAGGTTCATTCTTTCTCCGAAAAGGAAACTCTAAAGAACAAAGATTTTCTTTTTTTTTCGACCAGTAAACCAGACATCCATGACTCAAACCGAAACTGAACACGGCATAAATAAATCGGCTGACATCCATCTTCAAAGTGAAACGAAAAGAAGACAAGCTCGTGAGGCTCAAGAATTTAACGATCAAACCAAGCAAAAATGATGAGGAGGGGCCCAGAATTTAAATAAAAATAAATTTGGGGAGAACAGTTGCGGTAGCAACAACTGGCGATTTCCTGGTGAACCTAGATCTCTGGGTGACTTTTCTTTGAGTGGCAGACTGCTTCACAACAAAATGCATCAAATGAATTCTTACAGCTATCCGGATTTCTCAAATGACCAAAGTGTGTACCTTAATCATTGATACTAGTCCAATTTAGGGAAGTGGAAACCGAGACCTTCAAGTCCAGATAACTCTGTCAAGGCCAGAGTATGAGTTTCATTATTACCTCTGTCTTCAGGTAGCTAACAGCGTGGACACCATAGGATTGTAGCAGATAGTAAACAACAGTATTCGTTTGTTCCTCGTTCCCATGCCATTTTAGCACTTTTGTGCTTTTGGACTTTTGTCCTTTTTAATCTGAGTCCTTCTGTACGCCTTTCTTACTGAATTTTAATTCAGGATCCTCTATCCCATAGTGTCATTTTGTGTGAGTGGTGTACTTCAAGTTTCAGCTTACGGACGGAGAGGATCTTTTGGCAATTTAGTGCTTATGATTCAGCACCCGCTTTGATATATGATACTTTTATAGAAGTCTTTTGACTCTTTATTTGCCTTTTGGCATTCGCTTCTTGGCATGGGATCATTTAAATTTAATACACTGTTCACCTTGCTTCTTTCCATGGGTCCTTTGCTGTTGCTCCTTAGAACATTTTAGATGTGACGTGGATGGAGCCTCGACATAGTACTCCCGACTCCCCGAATCTAGTTTATTTCACAAGGGTCAGGTAGGACTTCAATGCACACAGAATTTAATTCGAGAAAACTGTTAGGCTGGAAGAATTCAGTCAACAACACACAGGCTGACACTTAACATATTTACTATTCCCAAAAAAAAATCTTAATATCCCCCATACAACCGCAAGTTCGTTCCCTTTATTGAAAATTAACAACTCAAATTGAAACCAAATAAAAGCATGACTCAAAACAACCAAAAAACTTATTTATATACAAGACCGAAAACTCAAAGGAAGCTCAAGAAAAGTAAGGTTTGAGAACCAAACCATTAACTGGCAAGTTCTCCTCCCATCCCTGTAAATCTTGCAACTTATAAGTAGCAGGGCCAAGTTTTGCTGAGATTTGAAACGGGCCTACCCACAACTACTGGAACTTAGTATGCTTCCCTTTCTCATCATGGGGATGATCCCAATTGAGAACTAGGTCTCCCACCTCCAGGTCCCTTTTCCCGGCTTTGTGTTTGTCAAACCACTTTTTTACTACCTCCTGCTGTTGTTGAAAGCATTCTCTATCCTTGTCTCTGGCCTCTTCTGCTTTCAGGAGATTATATATTCTTATTTGGAGAAACTCGTCATCCGACCCCCTAGACTCTTGAGCTAGTATGGAAGATGGTAGCATGATATTGGGAGGCAGGATGGCTTCCTTACCGTACACAAGGGTATAGGGTGACACTCCTATTGCAGACTTGGGGGTGACTCTGTCAGCCCACAGGGCGTTGGGTAAGGCTGAGTGCCAACTTCTCTGGTTTTCTACTACAGTCTTCTTCAAAATTCTAATGAGGTTTTTATTAGAGGACTCGGCCAGGCCATTCCCTTGCGGAAAGTAGTTAGCAGAATAATGCAATTATATCCCTTTATCATGAGCAAAAGCAGTCAATTTAATTGATGAAAAATATTTAGCATTGTCAAAAACTAACGAAATTGGAACTCCAAACCTGGTCATGATATGATCTTGTAGGAAGCTAATGACTTCGTCTTCGTTTATCTTGCGCAGTGGGATAGCCTCGACCCAGCGAGTGAAATAATAAGTCACAGTGAGAATGTACTTATGCAGCAGGGAAGAATTCGGTTTTATTTCTCCAATAATGTCCAGTCCCCATTGCTAAAATGGTTCCGTGATCATCACAGGCTTTAAGGGCACTACTACTTTAGGCTGTCTCCCACCACACCTTTGACAAATATCACATGTCCTGACATGTGCATGTGCATCCTTAAAGAGTGTAGGCCAATAATAACCAACTCTAAGGCTTTTGTGGGTTGTAGTGTTGCCTGAATAATGTCCCCCGGCCGGACCATCATGTAGTTCTGCCATTACTTTCTTTGCGTCTTCCTTTTCCAAACATCTGAGGAGAACCCCATCATAATTCTTTCTGAATAACACTCCTTCAACAAGTTGATAGGAGGTCGATTTGAGACGCAGAGCTCTTCTTTGTTTGGAACTCCAATGTTCTAGCAACAGCCCTAACTGCAAGTAATCCACAAGGTCTCTATACCAAGACTCAGGAGCTGTAAACAGAGGACATACATCCATTACATGCAATTCTGCTTCATCTTCCCATGCATGTTCTTCGTTGTTTCTGTTTTCAGTCATCAATCTGCATAAGCCTTGACCTTTCACTATAGTGGCTGGCTTGAATTCAAGGTCATATTCTTGAAGGGCTGTTACCCAGTTGCCCCTTCTTTCTCCTAACTCTTTCTGAATGAGAAGGGATCTCACAGCTGGGTAAGGGACTATTACCTTGGTTCAATTTTTTAATATATAAGGCCTGAATTGTTTCACTGCCTTAAACACTGTGTACGCTTGTTTATCAATGGCTGGCCAGTTTAATTCAGCCCCTTGTAGCCTAGTGCTCATAAAAGATATTGAGAATTCATCACCCCCATCCTCCTTTTGCGTAAGCACAGCTGCCAATGAATCATCGGATGCAAATGTATACATAATAAAGTCTTTGTCAAAGTCTGGACTTTTCAGAGAGGGTGCATGTGCAATAGCAGTCTTGATCTTACTGAAAGCATTCTTCTCAGTTTCAGTCCACTTAAATTGTGCATTTTACTTTACCATCCGCTGCAGTGGCTTATCAGTCTGGGAAAAATCAGGTACAAACCTATGTACGAAATTTATTGTTCCCATGAAGGATTGCATTCCCTTTTTATTATGGGGCATAGGGATTTGTTCAATGGCTTTAATTATTTCTGGGTCTATAGATATACCTCTCTTTGAAACTATATGTCCCAGTAACTTACCTTCTGTGACCGCGAATACACACTTCTTAGGATTGAGGGAAATACCATATTTCCGACAGCGTTCGAAAATTTGCTTTAGGTGGAACGCGTGCTTCCCTCTTTTCTTCGAGAATATTGTGATATCATCCAGGTATACCACGACACTTCGTCCAATCAGTCCATGGAAAGCTATGTCCATAGCTCTCTAGAACGTGGCCCCAGCGTTAATCAGTCCAAAGGGCATCCTTCTATAGGCAAAAGTTCCCCATTTAGTTCTGAACGTTGTCTTCAATATATCTTCCTCAGCTACTAACACCTAGTTGTAGCCAGATAACCCGTCCAACAATGAAAACAATTCAGAACCAGAAACCATCTGTAGCAATTGCTCCATGGGAGGCACCGGATAGTTGTCTTTATCTGAGGTGCGATTTAAGTTTCTGAAGTCCACGCACAGTCTAATTTCTCCTGATTTTTTTCTGACCGGCACCAAATTTGACACCCACTCGGAGTGCCTGACTTTAAAAATAAGGCTAGCGTCTAACAATTTCTTCACTTCGCTCTGAATTAGTGGTTCCAAATTTGGGTGCATCTTCCTCAACGGATGCTGATATGGCTTGACGCCTGCTTTAATAAGGACGATATTCTTGATGATGCTGGTGTCGTAGGTTTTCAACTCTTCGTACGTCCACGCGAATACATCCTTATACTGTTTAAACAGACTAACGAACCTTCCCCTTTCGTCCGGTGAGCAACATTTACCGAGATTTACAAATTTAGGGTTTGCCTCATTCCCCAAATTAATTAGCTCGAACTGCAGCGTAGAGCTGTGAGTCTTTACATTGGCGGGTCTACTGAACTTTTCATTCAAGTCAAACATCTTTTCTAACGTTCTGACCCCTTTCGGGATGAAATTATCGTATTTCATCTCAGCCTGATGCTCTTCATCATCTATGATTGCTCCTTTAAACGCCTCTTCATTCATCAAGCATTCTATTATCTACTGATCATCATCAAATACCCGCAAGTTGGTGATCATATCCGGTACAGAAGGCCTGAAAAGAAGTTTGATAGAACAACGATTATTAGTAGGCACGAGTCTAGCGGCTGATGTGGCCAACAGATCAGCAGCTGCATTTTTTTATTCTGGGAATTGAAATAATATTAAATGCATTAAAGTGTTTCAGCAGATCCCATACCTCATTCTGGTAAGCTTTCAAGTGAGGAGAAATATAGTGGATTTGATTCCGGATTTGTTTCACAATAATTTCAGAATCCCCAAAAACTTTCAAATTATTTACCTTCAATTCAATCGCTTTCTTGAGTCCCTGAACCAGTGCTTCGTACTCAACTGTATTATTAGTACACTCAAACTTTAATCTACAGGAAAGAAAATGTTTATTTTTTTGTGGGTCGATCAGGACACAACCGGCCCCTGACCCTTCTAAAGTTTTAGATCTATCAAAAAACAAAGTCCAAAAAACATTATCTACTGAATGTGAATCTATTCCTACTGCTAAATCTACTATGTTACAATCAATCTCATCAGCCTAAGAAAATCGAAGGAGATCAGGCTGGGTGTCAGATGTGTCGCTGGCTTCTTCCGCTTGATAATTCCCTGGTTCCAATTCGAGAAAATAGTTGCCCAATACATAATCGACTGGTATATTCTTCTTATTCAATTGAGTGACATTGTACTTCATGTGAGGCTCTCTTAAAATTTTAATCTGGTTTGGACTTCCCTTGTATGGCAACCACAGATGAGACCAGTCTGAGGCGAAATACCCATTTAATTTAGCTGACCAGTCTCTTCTCAGGACTAGACCGTAAGCGTCTGGTATATCAGCCACCACGATATTAATGACTTGGTATACTTTGTCATTGGATGCCAGACGGATTAGGACGTCTTCCATCTGACCAATTACCTTAACGTCTGTCCTATCCAATTGAACCACCCTCCACGTGGTTGGCTTAGGCTGCCCATTTATTTTCTTACATACCGATATGGGCATGAAATTAATTGACGCCCCTGAGTCTACCAGACAATTGTGCACGTTATGATTGAAAATTTCAAATGTCAGGAGGAAAGGTGGACATTTACATTTAGACTCACCTCCAATGCTGGTTTCCCCAATTTCTTCTTCGCCTTGAGGTTGATTGTCAAGAGGTAGCTTCTCATCCGATTCCTCAAGTGCTCTCAATAATCTTTCTTTCTGTTGAGGCACTTTGCACATTTCAAAAAGTGGGACATTTGCTTTTATCTTCTTCAAATCTTCCACAATGTCATAATTCATCTGTTGCTCAATGGGGTTAGATTTATCAGCATTCTCCTTTTCTGCATTTGGTTTGGGCAGCGTTCTGTCCTGCTTAGGATCCTGGCTGGTAATAGTAAACTCAGGAATTATATCAGCCATGGGTTTATTTTGGAATTTCTTTTTAATGTTTCTGTGCAGTCTCCTAATATTTGGGAGTATCAGATTGTCATCTTTAACTGTCCCATGGCTTCTTGTTGTTACATTGGTGTCCACAACTTCTTTGTATCCTTGATTCCTTTCCTCTTCGGTATCAAATAAAGAAACAGAACCCCACAAGGCCATGGTATCCTCTTCCTGCTCTCTAACAGAAGTTGTAGCAGAGTTCTCTTTTCTTTCTTCATCGCCTTCCTCTATTAATCTTGAATCCAACATCTGATTCATGACTAGTGTCATTGAATTTATCCATTGCGGGCAATTCTTTTCAGAGTGAGGCTACTGGTGAAAGGTGCAGAAATTTTCCATCCCTATCTCTGTTAGGTTCATGGACGCAGTATTGTGAGGAGGAGGTTGGGACTGACTATTTTCCTCCCTTTTCTTATAATAAGGCCTGTAGAACTTCTGTGTTTCCTTCTCTTTTTCCAAGTCTATGATCTTATTAGACAGCTTTTGCATCATTTTGGCCATACTTTCATAATCTGGTGCTTTCTCCTCTTTAGGCTTAGTGAACAATAAAGTTTTCCTTCTCTCTCCTGATTGTTCAGGGTAATCTTCAATGCTCTCCCTTTCAGCCTCCACTACTTCTGCTTCTTCATAGGTTTCTGTCAAAGTAGGCTTGGCCCTACCTTTTGCAAACATGGCCAAATCAGAACCCAAAGCTGAAGTATAGTATTCAATCAGTACTTTGTCTAAAGGCTTATCTGTTTCAGAAAAGTTCTTAAGATATGCTGCAAACCTTTGTGTGAAACGGTACACTTTTTCCTTCTTTTCTTTCTTCAATGCACATAGTCCTTTCATAAGGGATACATGAGTCTTTTGAACTGCATACTTACTTCTAAAAATTCTCTCAAAAGTATCCCAATCTGGGATAGAATTAGCAGGCAACCCAAAATACCATGACGCAGCAGCTCCTTTGAGGGTATGCGGGAAAAGTATGCACACTACATCTTCATGTTCCCCAGCTCTCAATCCTTCTATTGCCAAGTAAAAACTCTGCAAATGATCATCCACTAATATCTTCTCATTTGGATTGAACTGAGGCAATAGCTTTTCAAAGGCCTGAGGTAAGTCATGCAAAGGAGGAGTCAGGTTTAGGGGTGATCTGGCTTTCCATGCAGGTGGTGGATTTGGTGGATTGGGAGGAGGTTGGTTAGCATTAACACCGGCCATGAGTTGAGGTGGAGAGTGAGGAGGTGAACCAACAGGGGTGTGAACAGGAGAGGTGTAAAGGGTTTCTGGGCCTTCTTTATTCAAAGGTAGCTCAACTTCTTGCAAGGCAGTTTCCACAAGTTCTTCCCAGTCTCCAACTAGCATTGAATCTTCTGTCATAGGACGGTCTTTCTTTTTATACTCTCTCCTGGGCAATTCAGGAATAATTAGCAATCCTCCAATCTTCTTTACGTATGCCCTGGTGTGTCTTCTCAGGTCATTAATGATCTCGTTGCGAACAGGATATAGATGTTCTCTATTTACCTCTTCAGGAATTGGATTATGTGGTCCACTACTTTCAGAACTGTAACCAGTGGAATAATCTCACGAAAACGGGTTTCCTCGGCCAGCCATGCACTGGCGGCCCTCCTTCTAGTGCCAAAACTGTTGAGGCCTGGAAAATCACAGGCCGCAACAGTAAGGGATTCTCCCCAATCAACGTTCCCAACTAGCCCGTTGACTGTTTGGTATAGGGAATCCGTCCGGTTTGCGGTCCGGCTACCATAGGTCAAGTAACAAACAAGGCTTTACCGGTTGCAGCCCGGTCCACCGAGTTTTTTAGTATTAAGAAATGAAATGCAAGTGCCTAACTAGATGCAGAGTGATAAAATGCCGGGAGCGGTCACAATGTGATGCACAGGTTCTTACCTCTCATCTTAAAGCTCACAAACATTCAAATCACAGACAACAGGAAATAAACTAACTATCTATTCTATCCCTAGGGAGCAAGACTTGTCATTTCTGGTGAGTAATACACTTAGCACATGCACTACGAAGAGTTACAGTTAGCTGATACTCCTTTCAAAAACACATGAGCTATTACAGATATTCAAACAACCAGATAGCCAATTGATTTATAAAAAAACACATCATCTATTACTCATAGTGGAAAATATCCTAAAAGACACCGAAGAACATTTAACAAGAACATAGGTTCAGGAAATCAAATATTCTCATAGTACATGAACACAGCTGAAAATGAAATAGTCCCTCTTCAACATAATTCATTGAATAGCATTGATACATCCCATTTTACTCTCTCCGACAGGTAAAATTGCAGTTTCCTGTGCAAAACGAAGTAGTTCCTCTTACAAGCAAACATTTACAAAATTTTCCAGGGAAAAATCCCTCTCTCCTTCCTACTTTCAAATATTTAAACTGCTATAGCCGACCCTTCGAGCTCCCCCCAGACGTGTGACTTTTCTGTTGCCCAAATGTTTCCGGTCCCCCATCTTTCAACGCACATTCATGATTGGTTGGGTAACTGTCGGGCCTTTCAGAACTCCGCGTTTGCTATTAAACGGTCCGTCTTCCTCCACGTCGTGGCATTTTGATCGCTCCTCCGCGCTCACCTGCAATCGATCGACAAGCATCATCCACTGGGATTACGTTATAAAACAAAATAGTAAGATCTACTCATGAAACAACCAACCCGCAAGGAAATCACTAGGCGCCGATACCACTACTTCGACCATGGCGGGAAACTTACTGGAGGCTCAACAATACTTACATCGGACGGGTAGACCACTCCACAAGAGGGAAACATCATTAATCGGACGTCGGAAGGATGGTACGTCGGAAGCTGAAAGGATCTCCCAGCCGAAACGGCGGACGAGACAAAGGCTGAAGGCAAGCGACGAGGGCAGGAGGAGGCTAAGTTGGATGTTGGAAGACATTAGAATCGAAAGTTAAAAGAAACTCCCAGCCGAAACGGTGGACGATTCAGGGGTACGGGCCAACGGCTTAAGGTTAACACGAATCGGACGTCGGGGAGATTTAGAGGGTCGGACGCTAAAATGACCTGAGAGCCGCAACGGCGGCGGAATAGAAAACTCACAGCTTCCGATCTGAAATTAAAAAGAGGCCCGATCGCAATAAAAAATTCAAGTGTTCAAACAGTTTTAAGGATTAGGAACAACTAGGTTCGTTCTTTCTCCGAAAAGGCAACTCTGAAGAACAAAGATTTTCTTTTTTTTTCGACCAGTAAACCAGACATCCACGACTCAAACCGAAACTGAACAAGGCATAAATAAATCGGCTAACATCCATCTTCAAAGTGAAACGAAAAGAAGTCAAGCCCGCGAGGCTCAAGAATTTAATGATCAAACCAAGCAAAAATGATGAGGAGGGGCCGAGAATTTAAATAAAAATAAATTTGGGGAGAACAGTTGGGGCAGCAATAGAACCAAATGGTAGAACATTTAGATCTACACAAGCGACTAACCCATTCATGACCAATGGAAATTTCTCTACCACTTCACTAACCTTTCTCTTAGTTCTAGTGGCTAGCTGAACTAACCAAGATTTCCTATGCTTTCACTACTACATTTCGATCCAAAATCCGACGGTTACTTCCGACGGCGCGTGGATTTCTCTATTTAAGCTTACCAAAAATCACAAGGATACATATTTTTTTTTAAATGTGGCCACACACGTCGGTTAAGCGATGGATATTCTCATAACCGTCGTTAAATCGACGGCGCGTTATTTATATCACATGATAAAACAATGTTATTTTTTCATTGTAGCGACTATGGATAGTAAGCGTCGCTTAAGCGACGGAGGAACCGTCGGTTAAGCTATGGCAAGTTATTTTCACATGATATACATTTGTTGATAATCATTATGTGAGAGATGCCAATGTAAATTATTGTTGTGTTATTAAAAAATAAAAAAATATAATATAATAAAACTAAAATAAACTAAATAAGAAACAAAAACAAGAACAAATTCACAAATTACAACCCCGCCACAAACAAATCTGGAGGTAACACCAGTGAAAGAGACGGGCTTGCTTGAGCTGCTGGCTCTGGCACTTAAACCTTGAGTATTCACTCCTCTGGGGAGCTACCTATTCTCTATTCAACCAGCCCAGTTGAGTCTTTATTTTCTCCTTATGGCCAACGTTACAACGACTGGTCTCTCATCCTGGAGGTAACACCAGTGAAAGAAAGAGAGGAGAGGGGTCACAGTGGATAGATGGCACATAGGGGACTATTAGACAGTGGATAGAAGGAACATAAGAGATGGGTCACAGTGGATAGATGGAAAGAAACCTTTAACCCATTACAGCTGTAGAGGAAGGGCGGAAGAGGAGAGGGTCGAAGAGGATAGGGCCATAAGGGACAGAGCTCGCAGAGGAGAGGGCGGTAGAGGAGGGCCCGAAGAGGAGTGGGCCACATGGGATAGAGCTCGTAGAGAAGAGGGCCACAGAGGTCATGTAGAGGAGGCTTTGTAGAGGCGTACGAGGATTTGAAGAGGTCATGCAGATGAAGGTTTGCAAAGGCAGATGAGGGTTTACAGAGGTCACACAGAGGAGGGTTTACAAAGGCAGAGGAGGGTTTGCAGAGGTCATGCTAAGGCCGATAGAATGCCCCAAATTGGTGAGTAATCTATGTTTGCTTAAATAATTTTGATTTGGAATTATAAAAAACAAGTTCTCTATGTAGAATAAATCTTTATTTAGCATGTATTATACTGGTATGGAAAAGGTGAAAAGACTATGTTCATAATATAGTTTAAAATTTGAACTTCTCTTCCCCTAAATTTCCCTCTCACTCTCTATGTGAGATGAGGGTCACTGCTACTGCATTGCATTGTAGTCGCTTCCTTTCCCACATTTAATCTTCCAGCTGTTGATTTTCTTATATTTTGACAGCCAAAGTAAGGAAGTAAGAGCATTGGGATAACTACACACATTTCCATATGAAGCCCTCTTTTGTCGAAGGAAAGTTCAACCAAACCAGCAGCTGAATTGGTCAAATTGAATCCAATGAGTGAGTATGCCGAGCTGATTTGGTCAAATTGAATCCAATGAGTGAGTATGCTGCCAGGTCTGGATGATTAATTGATTCTAACCATGAAGGGCATAGCAGCTGGTATGCAGAACAGTGGTTAGAATTCCAATAAGTTCGCATCTTTATGTATTGGTTTCCTCAATCGATTTGGTTCTTCCATTATCAACAGCTTTTTTGGATCTTGTTCACCAGTATTATAATTTCCAATAAAATGATCATACACTTCACTATTTTTTCTAGCACATTATATTTGTTGTGGTTCATTATGCTTTATGCATTAGCTTGGTCTTAATTTACAGATTAACATTAACATCTTCTTTTCATTTAAGATGCCTAGAGACCTTTTCTTTGTTTAACATGAGAAGTGATTAATGTTTAGCTATCTCAAAGAAATGTTATGTGATTATTGTGGTATGTTCTAAATTACTTATTTCTTTGGAGCACATTCTTCAGTATTTGGAACTGGGAAGATGCTTCACAAGAGACGGTATTTGGAAATGCACGTGAAAAATCCTCTGCCAGCTAGAATCTTCCTCAAGTAAGAATATTGTAGCTTATTATCTGATATGAGCACAAAACTATTTGCTTAGGTTACTATGTTTCTAGGCAATGACAACCTCAGATGGGTGTAAATACTAGAATTCTGCGTACATTGATTTGAATGAAGTATAGAAGGGGAAAATTTATATCACTGTCTGTCTACTTTTAAACACCTTTTTAATGACAAGCTCACAATCTGCTGTAAATCTGCTTCCGGTTTAAATGTTGGTGAGATCATCTTTAATTATCCTGGCATATCTGACACATTTGAACATTCATCTACTCATATTTTTCATTCAAATAGGGAAGCATTGTTCTTTGTGTTTTAAATTCTATGACGTTTGCAACACTAAGATGCCTTGTCAATTGTCAATTGTCAATTGCCCGTGGGGGGGCATAGGAAGTGGTAAAGTTGAAATGTTGTAAATGGTTGTAAATGGTTGTAAATGAAAGTTGAATACGTAATTTTAATAAAGGAATTTTGACAAGTTTCATGTGTTTCAGGAGCTACACAAAGGAAGACATACATTTAGTCACAAAGTTAATATTGAAAAGAAGAAAAAAGGAAAAGAAGAATTGCCGATCGTTGTTGCTGTTGAAGCTGTGGCTGTGGCAAAATGTCTGCAACTCAAGATTAGTGCTCTTTGGTACATATAAGTTTCTTGTTTCTGTCAAACTATGAATAATATTTTGTATGCAAACTCAAAGTATATTATGAATTCAAAACAATCATTACTTTAATTATTAACCCATAATATATCCTTTTTTTTTTCCAAGAAAAAAAAGCGTAATTTCATTCATCTTTCGAGATCAAAATTACATTCTGAATATTCATGGTTGTGTGAATTCTGGACCACCAAAAGTTGGTTCCATTCTACAGAAAATAAAGTCTGCTGTTGGGATAGTCAAAATAGAGCATACACAGATGCTAAACCATAAACAAGTATGAGCTGAACACAACTCTGTATATATGACAGCAAAACAAATGCTATCTGTCTTTTGCTGTTCAAGTTACAGCACCTCCTTCTATCGTTAAAGTTGATGGGCATATATAAATACGATCCAATGAGGATGATCGCTGTCATAACTTTTAACAAATACTGTTCAAGCAACCGACGCTGCTTACTTTGGTGACATAATTATAATAAAAAAACTGACCGACAAGTTTGAGACCGGAGCCAAAACTCCTTACTACTGAAAGAGATATTTTAATAGTTCTACAAACCAATAATTAAAATCCTGCAAGCAGCCACAATATAGCCCAAAGGAAGCCTGCCAAGAATCAAAAAAGTTCCATATACAGCCTGTGATAATAAGCCTGTTGTCTGCCATCATAAAATTCCTTCACTGTCCAAATACCTTCTGCCAACCTAAGCCCAGCCTTAGAAGCTTTGTCCGCTTCCGTGTTGTTTTCCTTGTACACATGCCTGGAAGTAAAAGAGTCAAGTCGCTGAAGGAGCTGTCGGATGGAGAAAATAATATGAGCAAGTCTCAAATGCCTGCATTCTTGAGTCTGATTTATCCAGTTTATAACATTCAGTGCATCTCCCATATAATTTAAATCAGTGCATCTTTTTTCAATTGCAAACATCAGAAGAAATTTGAGGCTCATTAACTCTGCAAAATTATTTCCCCCCCCCCCCCAAGTCCCATAGACAAAACAAAAACATGTGACGCAGCGAGGTAAAGAACTGTTCCTCCTCCACACTGATTGTTTTGAGCTGCCCCATCGAAAAAATCCCACGGCTTGGATCGATCTAAATCCACCTCTAAAAGCCTTCGTTCCCTAGCAGCCCTTAAGTGGACAGGTATATATTTATAGAAACCCATAGCTAAAGACCCAACGATAGCCGGTAAGCTTGGAGTATCTGTAAAAATTGCCTTATTACGAGCAAGCCATATCCCCCATATTACCAGCAAAGGTAAAAATTTTAGGTGTTTATGAGATGTACTCCTCCACCAGGAATCCCAAGCTGACCCAATAGAAACTCCTTCCCAAAGGCAGTTGAAACCAACCAAAGAGGAAACTTCCCTCCAGACCTCAGAAGAAAAACTGCAAGTGTGGAATAGGTGGTAAGAGGTTTCCAACTCCCGTTTACACATCACGTACCAGCCCGACCCTTGAAATGATCTCTTCTGCAACACATCCCAAGTCGGAACCTTATTATTTAAAACACACCACATGAAAAGCTTTGTTTTAGCTGGGCACTTGAGCTTCCACAATGGCCTCCACCACCATACTTCTTCCCTTAAAACCACCCCTGCACTTAAGAATAAGTACCCTGCCTTTGGAGTATAAGCACCTCCTGCGTCAGCATCCCACACCAGAGAGTCCTCCTGATCTGACAGAATAATATGAGCCCTATCCAGTTCTCTAATGTAAATCTCCACAAACCCAGCCTCCTGCTCGCCCAACCCTAAGGAATTAGCCCTTCTCCAGAATTGTAGCCACGGTTCGTCAGGCCTTGGAATAGCAAGATGATTTAAAGTTGTGATCCCTACCTGGCTGAGAGCCTCAATAACATCAGGTGGAAGAAGATGTTGTTGTGTGCTCCCCAGCCATGGATCCCTACCAACCAAAACACTTTCCCCATTTCCAACATCCCAAGATAGATTGTTTTCAATCAGATTAAACAATTTTACAATCGCTTTCCAAATCACCGAGCCCCCCGAGTGAGATTTCCTGGGGCTTCTGATCCAATCTAGCAGCCTCTCCCCTGGAAGGTATTTCTGGACAATCACCCGCGTCCATAGGCTGCTAGACTTCACCAGTCTCCATCCACCCTTAGCAGCCAAAGCTTTTGAGAAAAGGAATATGTCCTTTAGCCCCCAACCTCCTAAACCTTTTGTAACATCGATCCTTCTCCATTTAACCCCAGGAGTAGTCTGATCTTCCTTCTTTCCACTCCATAAAAACCTGAAGCAGATCCTCCTAATCCTTTCAAGAATCCCTTTCGGAATCCAAGAGAGGGCCATCCAATAGACCGGAATGGCCTCCAACACAGATTTAACTAAAACTAACCTCCCAGCACGAGACAACCAGTTGTGACTCCCGACCTTTAACCGTTTTTCAACCTTCCCAACCAACCAGAGCCAATCCTGTTTCCGATAAAGGTTTGCTTTCAGATAGAAACCAAGATATTTGAGCCCTTAATCGAATCCAGCTATGGGGAAAGGGAAAATCCTCGAAAGTTCAGCCTCCTCTTCCGGTCTTAACAAGTGGGTAGTCAAGGAGGATTTCGCAAAATTAATCTCCATACCTGTAGCCTTTGAGAAGAGTTCCAATATCTCCTGCAATACTCGGGTCTCTCTTCTGGCACCAGAGCAAAAAACCAGCACATCATCCATAAAGAGCAGATGCATAATATTTAGATTTGGAGCTATTTGTATCTTAGAGAAACTGCCCTCTGCTTTAGCTGCTATGATTTCCCTGCTCAGACCTTCAGCTACAAGAAGAAAAAGTAAAGGGGACAAGGGGCACCCTTGTCTTAACCCCCTCTCCGCATGAAAAAAAGGCGAGGCTGCCCCATTAATCAGCACCGAAAAAGAAACAGTAGTTATACAAGACATAACCCAATGAATAAAAGAGATGCCAAAACCAAGATGGGTTAGAAGCAGCCTCAAATAAAGCCAACTTACTCTATCATATGCTTTGGACAGGTCAATTTTTAGGATAGCCCCCTTCAATCTTCTAGTTTTTAAACTGTGAAGACCTTCCTGGGCTACCCCAATAGCCTCATGGATCTGGCGCCCTTCCAGGAAACCAAACTGTTCAGTCGAGACATGAGTTGAAAGGATTGTTTTCAGTCTTAGAGAAATCACTTTTGAGATGATATTATACACACAATTACACAGGGAGATCGGCCTGAAGTCATTAAGAGAAGTTGCATTATCAGACTTTGGGATGAGGGCAATAAAAGTAGAGTTGAAGCTTGCCAGAATCCAACCAGCCATCCTTGAATCCTCCACCACCTTCAAAAGGTCCCTCCCCAGGATGTCAAAGAGGACCAAAAAAAAATCTATAGTCCACCCATCTGGCCCTAGACTTTTGTCTTTTTGAATGCTTCCCATTACCTCCTTAAGTTCCTCTTCCGATAATTCCTTCATAAGAACCCCATTTTCCTCCTCATCCACAAAACGGGGGAACATTTGAGATAATATAATAACCTCTTCGATTGAGGCCTGAGGAGATGCTTTGAATAACTTCTGAAAATGAATGACCCCACACCTGGCCTTAGCTTCAAAATCTACATGAATACCCTCCTCATCCTGTAAACTCCATATTGTATTTGCTTCCTTCCTACCCCGGGCATAGGCATGGAAAAATTTTGTATTATCATCCCCACATTCCAGCCATAGAGCCCTACTTTTAAGTCTCCAAGCTTCCTCCTTTTCTAACAGCAGGGAGGTACATCTACCCTCCAGCCTTATCAATGCCTCCTTAGAATCTAAAGAAGAGAAACCACCTCCTTCTCCTTCGTAAAGCAGCAACAACTCTGCTTCTATAGACTTCAGCTCAGCTTCATCTCTGTTCCTCTTTGCGATTGACCACTCTTTGATATGCACTTTAATCCTTTTGATATTCTCTAAAAACTGGATAGCAGCCGATCTATCATTATCCCCTTCAAAAGGAATCCAGTAATCTAGGAAAAGAGATTTGAAGGTCTCATCCTGAAGCCAAGACTTATTGAATTTTAAGGGGCTCGGAGGATTGATAGGCCCCTTCTTGATTTCAAAGAAAATAGGAAAATGGTCTGATGAGCCTCCACTGCCCACCCACTGCCTGACCATAAAGAATCTATCCACCAGCTGCTCAGCTGCCAAAAAACGATCAATTCGTTTGGCCACCCTCGCCTCCCCACATCGATTATTCCTCCAGGTCAGTTTTAATTTGATAGGCTCAATGTCCAACAAGCCCTTCTAAATCAGTTTCTAAACAAAGTAACCCGCCAGAGAATTCACCTGGGCATGAGCCCCCCAAACCTCATTGTGCCCCAACGAGAAGTTTAAATCTCCACCCAAAACCAGACTGTCTCCACTCACCGATGGGTTTTGCAAAAAGGAGTCCCAGAAGGGGACTCTATTAAGGTAAGGCCCATAAAAATTTACCACATTGAGAGAAATCCCCAAATCTGCTACGAATACCTCAATACCCAGCACAGCCTCTGAACCCCATGCATTAATCAGCTGAATACTACTACTTTTCCAACCCACTGCCAGACCACCGGAACGCCCTCTAGTGCCCAAAGTCAAGAAGGACCAGCCTGGAAGCCAACTTTCCAGTCGATCCCGAATCACCTCTCCTACTCCTAAAGTCTCTTGTAGCAAGATCACATCCGAGTGTTCAAGAGTAAGCACCCTGATGAAGGCTGATTTCTTGCCAGGCCCAGCCAGCCCCCGGCAATTAAAAGACAAAATCTTCATTTGCGACCTTTCTTCTTGGTCTCCTCCGCTCTAAGGGCCTTTTCAATCGAAATTTGTTTGCCTCCCAAAAGATCTTCCCTTGCTCTGGACTGAGCCTTGAAGAGATTTGTTTTTCTGCCCCGACCTCATTTCACCGGCGAAGGGTTTTTTCCCAGCCCAACCGAAGGCTTTTGACAAGATCTTAAAAAGTAGCCCGAATTCGTAGAGTCAGGTGGAGAGGGACAAGAATCTTCAGGGATAGGAACAGGGTCTGGTTCCACAACAGCAGAGGAGGGTTCGATCATAGCAGACAAAAAAACAGGCTCAGCAGCAACAGAAGCAAAAGAGGGTTGTACGGCCATCCCCGGAAAGGAATCAGCAAAAACTTGAAGAGCAGGCAAGGACAAAGGGGGTCCAGAGTGACCCGAAAGGGATAGCTTTCTTAAACCATCTATCCAGTCGTAACCAAGGAAAGAAACATTATTCAAAAACAAGTTCACATTAGACAGACTGGGAATAGAGGAAGTACCAGAACCTGAGGGCTCCTCATAAGCCGACCCTACAACAGTATCCTGTACCATTGCATCTTTAACCCCATCGACCAGCAAATCTTCAGGGAAAAGAAGCTCTTCTGAAGAAGGATCACTGCCCAAATCATCCGCAGTAGTATAGGCTGAACCAGAGGAAACATCGACCTTCTCCCTTGGACCTTTTCGCACATCCACAGGATCTTTCCGCCTTCTACTGTTCCAAGACCGCCCCGGCACCGGACAGTCTGAAACCGGATGCCCATAAACATGGCACCTTCTACAGTGAAAGGGGAAATTTTCATAATCCAATATCTGAGGAATGATCTCCGAACCCCATTCCAAATTAATCAACTCGGCCAGACCCTCCCTAAGGTTAATGTTAACCTAAATCCTCGCAACCTTCTTCTCCTTAGATTCGCGAAATGAGAGATTCGCCTCCAAAAAAGACCCAATAATATCGCCTATCCTTCTGAAGTGATACATATCCCAGAAGTGTAAAGGGAGAGTAGGCAATCTCACCCAAATGGGTAAGACATCCAGTCTTTCTTTGCTAGCATCAAACATGGGGCTCCAGGGTTTCAGCAAACCAGGTGAATGGTCAATATGGCAGCTCTTATTCTGTATCCACCTTAAATCCTCCTCCTTCTCCAAGGTGACCGCGAACCATCCTTTGGTTAACATCTATACCTCCGAGACGTAGCCACACTGAGCTCCCTAAGACTTCACAGCCCAATCAATAATGGTTTTCTTCGCAAAGTTCCTTCCCAAAACCCGCCCCACTAATGTACACTTTTCCTTCCGGAGGACGCTGTCCCAGGCTATATCCTCACCAACAACATAGTTCTGAAGTTGCTTCTTTTTTATCTAGTTCTTTATTCTCTTCTTTGGTACTCCATTTCCCACAGCTTGCCCCCCATTAAATGCGACTGAAACCCCTGAACCTCCTCCAGAGTAGTCCCTGCGCGGAGACCCAAAACCTCTCTGTTCAGCTACATCCAATGGAAACCGCCACTCATCTTCCGAGGTCTCTCTTCTAGAGACCTTTCCCTGCAAGACCTGACCGCCCTCCCCATCATCCGACCCTACTGCGCAACCCTTGCTGTCTCCGAACCCTACCAGAGAAACTGCTGCCTGAAAATCTGGAAGCCGTGAAGGGAAAATGCCCGAGTCCCTCCAAATCGAAGACCCCAAACCAACTTCCGCCTGCTGAAAAGGAGACTCCACCTGGGGAACAGCTGGTAAAAGATCCGGTGAGAAAACAAGAAAGTCAGACGGTGAAGAAATGGTTTCCAACCCCACAGTCACCAAGCTTGCCGAGCCCACCACGTCCTGGCCCAGTCTAGGGATATCCACCAGCTGCTCCATCAACCCTCCACCTGGCACCTCCCAGATGTCAGAACTCTCCAACCTGTCACTAGAATAGTCTAACTCCTCCAAATCCTCCATTAATGCCAAGAATGAAACTGCTTGCAGTCAAGGGAAACCTCAAAGAACTGACAAACCCCAAATCCCCAACCACCGCCACGAGCTAACGGCACCCAAAACCATCAGAAGCAATAAGGCCTCGCCGCACAAAACCTCGATCACCCTAAACGATTGCAAGCACAATGAAATGTGGAAACATGGCAGACCCCTAGCCAGAGCTAGAGGCCATTGGCGTTCGTGCCCACTACCTGCCAACTCCTACCATCGCCATCAAGCGCTTCCAAACCCTACGCCCATCGCCAAACCAAAACTTGATCCATCAATATATCCTTACAATGTGCAGAATGAACAATAGTCACCTTGCCGATTGCCCTTGATAATGCAAAAGTTGTCTGTCTCATATTACTTTCTGAAGACAAATATTCACGAGAACCAGGCCACCACACAATCGGCATCAAAATCTACAAATCTAGCTTATTTGGTCCCTTAAATATTTTAGTACCTTAAAGATTTTTTTAGGTCACAAGAATAGTATATTTATGCTAGAAAGTCAAAAGGCTGTAGAGTTTACAAAGCTAATATTATCTCACTCACTTATGCACAGATGTGATACATTGATTCCCTACTATAAGTCAATTCAATTGTTTTTCAGCATTTGCTGACATTTTTGGTTAGATCAATCCTTCACTTTCAAACTGAGAAATGTTATTGGCTTGGTGTTATTATGACAGTGAAGTTAAAAGATCAATTCCTAATAGAACATGATTTGCATTTACTGGGCCACTACTACAACAACATCCAGAGGACTATGAAAAGAGGGAAGAAGTTAACAAGGCATCAACAGTTTTAGAGAGCTTCTTGGCTTCCACAGATCTGAGAGAATAGAGAGATCAAGGAGCTTAGATCATTTATCCACAACGTTGTAACAGAGGATCA
>LPNX010238278.1:41375-57580 GCA_001517045.1 Pseudotsuga menziesii | reverse complement strand
TGCTTGATTAAATACTAAAACATATTGTTGGTACACAGACTGAATGGTGGTTTGATGTTATGTTGCAGTTCAATCACTTCGAAGCTCAACCCCAGCTCCACCTCATATCAGTCAGTACAGAGCCTGCGATTAGGGATTTTATAAGTTCTACAATTTTGGCTCCATCAAGGTTTTCCTGTACTCAGAATTCTGCTCAAAATCTTATCTTCAAGCAAAATTTGAAGGTTCCTCTAGTGACTTGCAGCTCACAGATTCCTTCCATACCATTTTAGGGTCATTGACATGATGCAGGTAACACCTTATTGCTCAAGCTCTTCATCAATTTTTTTGTCATTTTTCCATTTAGGGCACAGTCATAACCTCTATTACAATAGATTCTACAAGCCAATTGCACAGATATACTACAACAGTAGTGTAGATTTGAAGAGCTCTCACCAAGGAATATCTGGAGAGATTCATACCATGGATTAAACCAACAATATACCAGGATTTTTCCAAACACTTGTTGGCTGGAATTGCATACCAGGGTCCACATAGATTTCTAACAAAGGCCAATGTAATATAGTGCCAACATCATCAATCCCAACAACAAGGTCGGTCTCACCTAAGGCATGCTGCCAAGATCTTTGATAGGTGGGGAACCTTACAAAGTATAGCTACCAAGCAGCAGATTCTACAAGCCAATTGCACAGATATACTACAACAGTAGTGTAGATTTGAAGAACTCTCACCAAGGAATATCTGGAGAGATTCATACCATGGATTAAACCAACAGTATACCAGGATTTTTCCAAACACTTGTTGGCTGGAATTGCATACCAGGGTCCACATAGGTTTCTAGCAAAGGCCAATGTAAGCTAGTGCCAACATCATCAATCCCTAGAACAAGGTCGGTCTCACCTAAGGCATGCTGCCAAGATCTTTGATAGGTGGGGAACCTTAGAGAGTATAGCTTCCAAGTTGTGATCCATACTTTAAACCTCAACTGCTATGTAACACTGGTTTATGGAAATGTGGGAATGGCAAGGACAAGGGAACGGTAAGGTTGGGGTAATGAGTGTCTAGAATAGCTAGAGCACGCCCCCAAACATAAATGATGAATTGGAACTAGTTTATTGCGTAAATAATATGAAATCAAAATTAGAAATTTCAAAATCGCTTCATTTTACCAAAACTGTGATAAATTATAATAAGAAATTATAAAAACGTCAAAGTTTGGTAAATCCATTTCAATACACCGAGGTTCAATTCATTTCTTTCAAGTTTGCTAGCAGCTACAATTGAAATGCTCAAAGTTCAAAATTCACACTCCGTAGTTCAGGCACTTCTTTGCAAAGGAAAACCAGACCAGCTCCTAGAAGATACCGTGAAGGTTGATTCCAAGCATATTGAGTGAGGTGGTTGTTTGAAGGTCAACACGGATTCCAAGCGGCTACAAACAGGCTGAGTGAAGGTGACTACAACACTCTAAGTGAGAGGGGGCAGGTGGATTCCAACAAACAGGGCAGCAATAGCTATAACAATGCTATTGCCCATAAGTGAACAACAAACAATGTGGGAGGGAAAGCGGCTCCATGAGAGAGAATGAGAGTGAAAGTAAATGAGAGGAGACTTGAGAGGTAGTTTAAGATTTCCATTACCTATCGGGCCTACATGGCTTGCAATTACCATTTATTTGCCTAATTTTTAGTAGACTGCATAATAAGCATGAGTTACGTTGAAGCCGTGAGCTTCGCCAGCTCCAACGAGTTAAACAATAGACTCATTTTAGCCTGTCTCTTGATCTCTCTGAATGGCTCTATATAATGATATGTTATATCTTTTGACATCAAACTAGGTGTAAGCTCTTACTACCAAGCTGCATTGTGAAGAACTTGACAAGCCCCTTATACTTATTCGGAGAACTCAACATATATCCAAATATCATCTCACGGCTGTTAACTTTAGTTTCCCAGAGATATAACCAGAAAACCCATCTCCCCCGCCTCACTTTTTGAAAATTTAAAGTCGAATACATATGTTAAAAGAAAGCATCCATCCATTCTATACTAAGTCCATCCTTCGGAATCGAATAAGGTACTGGCACAATATTTTCAAAATATTTTTTTTTTTTAAATTTCAGCAGGCGTCGCTTAAGTGACGCTTTCAACTGTCGCTTTTCCGACGTCTTTTGTAAATATCTGTCGCAAATACGATGCTTTAAACTGTCGCTTTTCTGACGTCTTTTGTAGATATCCGTCGCAAATCCGATGCTCTAAACTGTCGCTTTTCCGACGTTGTTTGTAGATATCCGTCGCAAATACGACGGTTCTTGCTGTCGTTTTTCTTAAAAACTTTCACCATTGTCGAGGATATTCTGTCACTTAACCAACGGTTACTTAGGTGTCGCCTAACTGACGGTTATTTAGGTGTCGGAAACCCGACAACAAGTTTCCGACGCTTAACAAAAAATCAAAGTGTCGTACATGCGACAGGGAAGTGTCAAAAATCCGACATGACAGCCGTCGGATTTTTGGTCAAAATGTAGTAGTGTTTACTTTCTTAAAAGCACAAATGCCCAATACTCTAGGAGTAATATAACTGTGAGTAGAACCATGGTCAATCAAAATAGAAACAGATTTCTCAACAATCTTACCTGTAACTTCAACCACAATTGACTGGTGATCTACCTAGTGGTCCTCCAGTGCTGCATAAATCCTAGGGACTGCCCTTGCTACATGACCCACTAATTCTACTTCGTGAATGTTTTAAGCTGGTATTGCACTCTCATTCTCGAGTGGACAATTTCTGCGCATGTGGGGTCCTCTACATTTCCAACATTGAGGTGGTCCTCTATTCTATTGTGGATCCTTAGGATTTTCTCCTATCACTCCAACTGGCTTACTCGCAGCTTGGGATGGCTGCTTCTGTTGATTCTTGAAGCTAGAAGGTTTGAAACCTTTGTTTCTTTGGTGAAACTTCTCATTCTTCTTTTCCTTCCATGCCTTATGGTAATCAGGTTTACCTTTTATTTGCTCATAGAAATACTTAGCCTTCCTTATTGGTTCTTCAAGAGTTCTAGGTTTGTAGAACTCAATTCTATCTTTGTAAGACTGAGGCAATCCACTCAGAAACTGCTGGACCTTCACTTTCTCATCTCTGATGTATCGTACATACCTCAACAATTCCAATAACTTATTTGCATACTCTTCCATGGTCTGCTGTCCCAGTCTCAGCTCATGGAACTCCTTAATCTTATCATCATAATATCTGTCAGATAGGTATTTCTGCTTGAAATGCTTCTTGAACTGTTTCCACTTCAATCTCCTTTCACTGATCCTCTTTACTTTCTTGAAGTGTTCCTACCAAATGGATGCCCTTCCATTCAGATTGAATATGGAAACTCTTGCCTTCATGTTTCCCAAATAATTCTAAACTTGAAAGTACTTCTTTTTCCCAAGAATCCAAGCTTTAGCCTCTTGTCCAGTATTTACTTCACCATCAAATGTAGGAGGTTTAGCCTTCTTAAATTCATCCCGACAGTGATCCCTATGGCGTCTGCTTATTTTTCCCTTACGAGAAGAAGAGATTGAGTCCCCACTGGATTCTTTGGAGTCAGATGATCCACTAGAAGTCCTTCTCCTTCTCCTAGTACTGCTCTTACTGCCTTTTGGTCTTCCTATACCCCACCCAGAGTCTATCTTTCTTTGCAAGTATGTCAAACTTTGCAACATAGCAGCATTTAACTAATGCTACTCTTCCTGGGATTTAATCAAGCTTCTCATGGTGGTTGCAACATCTGATGGTGTCTCTTGGAATATCCTTCCATTAGAATCTATGTCATCATTTCCATTACAGACATTTTCTCCCATGGCATCTCTCGCAGGCTCGTAGGAATCCCGAGCTTCATATCTGTCATGTGTTCTCATGGCTGAACCACTGCTTACTTACCAAACTGCATAATCTAGAATACTGCCCTTGAAGGTGTCTATGATTATGCAAACATGTTAGTAACACAACTGTTAGATGCATAACATTGATATAAATCAGAATTACTTACCTTCTCCTGGGAAAATCATAAAATAACAAATTTTCCCAAACACAAAACTTTCTTCCTTTTCAGCCCTGAAAATCTACTGAAAAACTGCTGAAATTCACTGAGAAATGCCACTTGAAAACTCAAAATTTTCCCTTGTTAAATTAGGTCTCTTCCCAACTAATCTTCCAATGTATCGGGTTGCTAGTTGTCTAAGCTTCCAACACCTCGGTGGTCTGATCTTCTAACTTCTTTCGACATTCATCGACGATCCAATCCACTAAGTTTTTTTGATGTGTCGACGGTCCGATCAACTAAATGTTTTTTGACGTTTTGGGTCGATATTCCTCTGGCTCCCGACATGTCGGTGGACCGATCATCTAAAGCTTTCCGACGTGTCAGCAGTCTAATATTATAAATTTTTTTGATGTTTTCTGTACTTAGAAAAACTTTTCAAAAAAAATTCCCTTTGTCTTTCACCGTCGCATCGGCTCCTCGATCAACTAAATCCTCCCGACATTTCAGCTTCCTTCACGTTTTCTCCTCCACGTCGACGCTCTCATCCTCTTCCTCCCACCGCTGTTGTGATGCCTAGTTTCTCCTCTAGCCACTTCATCGGCTCTCTCTTCCTCTAACTCTCGTTGTCCCCAATGGTCTGTATCAGATGGTATTTCGAGTAAACGAGCTGATGATCTCAACACTTAGAAAAAATTTCAAAAATTCTTTTTATATTCTTCCTATTGCTGCTGTGTCGGCTATTCCATCAACTAATTTTTGCCAATGTTTTGGTGGTCTTCAGGTGATCTCCGCTAACACTGCAACTTCATCCTCACTTGTCCTATGCTGGTGACATCGGGAGTCCATCCATCCAGGTGAACCGATGTTTCGGCGGACTTCATCTGAAGGCTTCTGAAACATCCCAAAACTTACAAAATTTTTCAACTTTCACCCACATCGGCTCCATCTTCCTTTTCCTGTTGACGTATCGGTGTTTTCATCACCTTTCCTCTGCCATCGTTGTGGCTCAAACCTATCAAACCAGCCGACATATCAGCTCAGACTTCCTCTATTTTTCACTATCACTAATGCTCTATATCGGACGACCTTTCAACTAAACTGTCTGCTGCATCGGAGGGGCTTCAGACTGAGTCCTCTGACAATCCGACACTTAGAAAAAATTTTAAAAATTATTTTTGACTGTCCCTCGTCGGGAGGCCTTCCACTTAGGTGATCTGATGCATCATAGGATCTTTAGACTAAGTCCTCTGATGTATTGGATGGGCTTTAGTCTAAGCCTTCCAATGTTTTCACACTTAGAAAAATTCGTGGACATTTTCTATCATAAATTTTGATCTCTGCTGGGTAGAGAGAAACCTTCCTCTGCTAGCTGATTCATCATGGCCCATTTAGGCCCATGCTGCAACATGAGCTCTGACACCAGTTTGTAACATCCTCGACCCTCTGACCGACGAGGGGGACGCTACCATACCCATATCCATCTGAGCAACTAGCCCCATGAACACATACATACATATAAACTGAAGAAAAATTCTTGGAAGTAAAAACATGCAAAGATGCATAATTGTTTAACATACAGCGGAAACAAAACCATACATTCTAGCATTTAAGATGTTCATCATCATTCATTAAACATCAAATATGATTGCAGAAGTAAAATAGAAAAGAATACTTATCTTATAAGGGACTCACTCTACAACGAGCTACGTCACTACAATGTTCCACCCAACCATAGGCCAGTGTGCTCCTTAATCTCTCAGCAACGCTGCCACCCTTGAGCTGGGCATGATTTCCCCAAGGAATAAGGAACAAGCAGGCTTACACATAGTCAAGGATACACAAATCATCCAAGCCAACATAGTTGGGTTTATTAGTCCATCAAGGAGCTATGAAAAGTTGAATGCTAAGATGGTGAGCTCATTGAAGAGCTAAGGACACCTACACCACAACTAGCTTGACTTCTAGGACACCCACACACACCCAACTCAAGGAAATCAGTCCCTGCTCTACTACACAGACCCTCAGGCCCTGACCTCCCTTCCAGTGCTATTCAGGGGTTGTGGAGAAGAAATTGATCCCTCTAGCTCTGTTGGTGTGGTTCCCAAACACACCAGGTTTATCAAGCAAACCAAGCCCTCATTCCCACTCCAACACAGTCTGTAGACCGACCACTACATACACTCATAAAAAAAATGATTTACATATTGGACAGGGAAAGTCGATCCCTGAGTCGTTCTTGGCCCTATCGTGGCCAAAAAAACTCACTCATAACCCACAGCAACCCAAGGCGCAGGTGAAACCACAACAACAAAATCGTGGGGAAAGCCACCGCCCCGATATTCAACACTGAAACAACGGGAAGACACACAGTCCAAAAATGGAAAAGAAGATCTGATTCTCAGTTTGGAAAGGGAAAAACATAATGCCCTGAACCACAAGTTGGTGACGGAAACACAGATACACAAAGCCCCCAAGTGTGAATGGCTCATGCACAGGAAAATCATGGGTGACAGTCATTGTTTCTCTAGCTCCTTGCATGAAGAAGACGATGAAGAATCTTGTGCATGAGATGGTGAATAGAGAATGTCTTTGCGTGAGAATGGGAAATCCCCCAGCCTGTGCATGAGGATGAGAAAAACAATGGAGAGTGGGAGAGTGGAAGTGCCCCCTGATGTTTTCCCTGACCACATAAAGGAATGAGCCTGTTGGTAGAGTGTGCGTGTGGGCAAGGACTGATAGTCCTACCACCCACCACTTCCCATCCATAACTGCCTCCAACTAACAACATAAGTTTTAAATTGGTAGTCTAGGATCCTTGGATGAGCAGGTGGGTGGATGTCATGGCACACCATGGTGGAGGTGGAGGTCCCAAAGTTACCTACGAGACGGTATTTTTGCGTTACTTGAGAAGACAATGACTAATGGTAGATGATTATGCCTATGTAGGGACTGACTTCAGAGATGATCCTGACCTTCCAATATCAGATGGAGAGTGGTGGGATGACCGAGGTAAGAAAGATACCATTATACATGTTTTATTGTTTTTTAATTTATATTTAATTTTTATGATGTAATGCTGAGATATGTAAAAAATGTTTTGTTCAGACATAGTGCCTTCTCTTCTAGAGGGAGCCTCACCTATAGAGAGGTGAGGAGTACTTAGATATATGGTGATATGAAAGATCGAGGAGGATGAGGAACTCTAATAGATTGAGGAGAACCTCCAATGCTTAACTATAGGGATTCCTGATATATCTATTGATGATCTACCCACACACTACCGGTGTCATATTGAAAGAGCCTTAGGCCGTTTCTGGAGATTACTCCGTCGAGTAGCTCAGGTCGTGATGCACTATAATGAGCATGAGGGTTATCCCATAGTGGCTGCTTTATTTTTTGTACTGTATCTATACTGAAAGCTTCGAAGCTTTTGGTTTTTCCCTATGTACGTATATGTATTTTGAAACTATGATGGTTTTAGACTTCTAGTGACCTGAAATCTTATGGCTTCAGTTCTTTTTGTGTCTCATCTTTAATTTTTACATATATATGAAAACTCTTATTTACAGATGTGTGTGCAAATATGACATGTGAATGAATGCCTACTATGAATCCAATGCATAAATTTTAAGTTAAAATGAATTTAAATATGAGAAAGATACGAATCTAAGACAAAATTTGCTAAGGAATATACCACATTGTTTAAATGTCTCAGGATACGATGATAAGAGAGTTTCTCAAAAGACCTTTCTAAAAGCCTAACTCTTTGGAATGTACAAAAGAGTAGGGGGTTTCAGATGGTGTAGACTCAGTTTAATTAATGTACTACCAATTCTGAGTCTAGGTAAAACCTAATCTATCTTACATCATTACCCAAGGATTCAGTCAACAAACCATAATAGTATGCGAGATTGTTCGTCCCAAACAAGTTCCACCTGAAATCACCAGATCATTTGTCGGAGAGTATAGTACCCAGGCTATTGATGCGATATTCAAAGTGTAACAATTAGCACCATCTGTGAAACCAGTATATGTGGTCATTTTTTCATTTTATACATAGGATTATATAAGTAGGTTTGTGAAAAAAATATATTATATTCACTCCAAATCCACACCTTTTTAAAAAACAAACAACACTCTATAAACATTATTTACAATGAACCTATGATAGATGTCCTAGGCATAGGGTTATCCAGGCATAATCTATCCACTAATAATCCCCTTTCTCTAAGACATGACTAACAAGGCCCATTCCACATAGATTATAGCTTCCCAGCTCCCATCTTGTCGTTTTTATGGTCATAGGTCAAGATGAGTTTGAGTGAATCTTTCGTATTGAGATTTCATTCGTCGTTTGTGCACCTCATTTGCTAAGGTAGAATCGAAAAGGTTCATCAAGATTGTTTAAGTATAAGAAGCGTTCTTCCAGGGTGGTATTGGGTAATGGTTCTAAAACGAATTTTCAGAGAATGAATTTAACACTATTGGAAGAGTGGACTCTAGTTCATACACCAATTGAAATGGTGTAAAAATAGTGGATTTTTTTATGGTAGTCCTCTAGGCCCATAATGTGGGAAAATTTTTCAAATTCCAGTTAGACTTAGCTTGTCCTACCATTAGTTGAAGCATAGTTTCTAAGACTTTATTGATAGCTTCAACATGGTCTTTAGCCTATGGGTAGTAGGGTGTAGAGTTGTCATCGTGAAACCCTAACTTAGCACTTCTCACTAAGGCATGGATATCAGAATGAATAGTTTAACTATTGTATCAATGAGAATATTTTGTATCATCTTGGTAAAATATTTATTCCACAAATTGAAAGAGTGCATGTGATAAGAGAAGCTCATACTTCTCTCATTTCAAGACATTATGGAGTAGGAAAAATTGTAGAATAATTACAAAATTTTTGTTATTGGCCTCGAATGAATGATGCAGTGTCCAAATATATAAAAGGTTGTGTCATGTGTGCAACAAGTAAACCAAGTAAAGAAAATTAGGCTTTTACACTCCATTTCCAGTTCCTTCTCATCCATGGTAAAGTGTTTATTTGGATTTTGTAAAAGGATTACCAATGTCTAGAAAAGGACATGATTATCTATATGTTGCTGTGGGTCAATTTATTAAAATGTGAATATGCATGCTTTGTAAAAAGAAGATCACGGGTGAGATGACTGCTCATTTATTCTTTCAAAATGTATGGGTCCATTTTGGACTTCCTACTTCTATCATATCTGATAGATATCCCCACTTTCTGGGGAAATTTTGGTCATCTTTATGGGAACTTATAGACACAGAACTAAAGAAAAGAACAACATTTCATCCACAAACCAATGGACAAACTGAACTAGTTAACCGGACCATGGTACATCTTGTTTGAGGGTATTGTACTAAGCATCCTAAGCTTTGGGCTGAACAGTTGCATTATGTTCACCATTCCTACAACAGAGATATACACTCTTCAACCCAGAAGTATCATTTGAGACATGTTTTAGGTACTTGCCAAAGTCTCCATTAGACAATTTTTGGGAAATATATAGTTGAATGTGGATAGGTTGATGCTGATCAATAATGAAAGTTTATTCAGTAGATCCAGTTAATTCATCAAGCAATGCAGGGAAAATTGGAATCAACTTAGGCCAAGTACAAAGAATGGCATGGAAAGCATCAAATAGATCATTATTTCTAGATTGGTGATCAAGTATGTATTCATGTCAGTAAAGATCGAATCCTAGGTGAAGGTAAAAAGTTAAAGCCTACAGGAATGGACCTTTTACAATTTTGGATAAAGCTGGTAAAATTATTTTCAGTTAGAATTTGCTCTTTATATGCAAATTTATTTTGTTGTTAATGTGGAAAACTTGAAACTGTATGAGCATCCTATGATTGTATACCAAAATGTGCAGGTTCAAGCACCTTATGTGGATGATTTTTCTCCTGAATATCTCAATGAACTTCAGGAAGATGTAATACTTGATGAGAAAGTCATATATTCCTGAAGAGTTGACATGGAATTTCTTTGTGTTGTGATGAAAGGAATGCATCCAAGCTCAAAAATGTAGCTAGAGATCAAAAGAGTGAGGGAGCCTTACCCTCACCTATTTTGTGAATGATTCCATGTTTTTGGTGGACCAAAAGATTCCTAGTTGAAAGGTTTGATCAAAGAGTATATTCAAATATAATTCAAAATATAACTCTTAAAATAGTAAAATAAATCTTACATATGCGTATAGATCATCAACATCTTTATGTAAATTACCATTTCGTGTGAAATGACCTTTTGATGTAGAAGTTATTAGGTTTTGAAGTTGTGACCAAAAGGTGTAAAAATGTGTGTAAATGGAAAAACAATGACCAATGGTAGAGCACTACATGGTCATCCTAAGGTTACTTGATAAGTATATGGGACAACCAAGGTATTCCACTGGGAAACCTTGGTGTAAGGTTTATGTAATGTTTACCAAAATGGTGTGGAGCATGGGGATTGATCCCATGACCTCCAAATCCCCACAAGCCTACACAAAGTTCTCATAGAAAAGGATCTCATCGGTGCTCCTTGTTATATGTATTTCTCAACTTGTATTTGAAGTTAAAACATTATATCATTTAAACAAGGTAGTGGGTCGAGGTCTAATCCCTCAACCTTATATTCCAAAACTGAGGCTTGGGATGTGTTAGGATATTTAGACACTTAGGAGTTAGTTAAGATCAACTTGTGTAATATATCTGTTAGGTAAAAGTGTGTTTCTTTAGTATGCATTAGTATGCATTTGTAAATATTCTAATCCAACGGTCACGATATGTTCTAGACACAGAGTGATCCAACAGTTCAACTTCTCTTAGATAATACCTACCATTGATCCGTGGCTTAACACCCAATTGGTCTATGATCTCTATTTAAAGAGCATAGAGGGTCCTTTTCTAGTTGGTCGATTATGAGAAGCTCATGTAACTTTCTTTCTTTTGCATAATAAATTGCTCCAAGTAGCTATTTGGCTGGGGCCGTGGACTGTTTCTCTCTCGAGGGTTTTAACCACGTGACAAAAATTGGTGTATTGATCTATGATCTATTTATGTGAAGTTGTTTTTATTAGTGTTCGGTCCTTTGGGAGTACCCTGTGTACCCTACCATGGTATCAGAGCTTTTATGAAGAGCCGCTTTCGGTTTTGATCAGGATCTGGAACCAGTGTTGCCAAAACTTTGAAAGGGTTTCTAGTTTTTGGATTTTTTGTACATTTGTGGCCTATGGGAGCTGTTCCATTGAGTTTGGAGTGCCGTTTCCATTTGGAAATAGTTTTCGTTTCACCAAAAACCGTTTCCGTTTGCTCCAGAAACACCCATTTCGGCAAATCTGAAGGTATAATGTTACAATGACGGATTTGTTTTTTTTTTAAATCTCTCATATTTTATCACTTTTATTTTTTAGATCTTTTTTATTTTAGTCTCGGACTGTTGTCTTTCCTGGCTGCGTATGCTCTTTGCCATCCACCTTGCGCGATCGCGGCGAATCAGAAACAGTGAGGGAAAGTTTTTTTGTCTTCTTGGCTACGTATGCTCTTTGTCGTGCACCTTGTGTGATCATGGCAAATCAGAAACAACGAGAAAACTTGAAAATGTAGACTTTCTGGGTAAGCTAACCAAGATCTAACCCCATTGTGTGAAAAAAGTTTTTTTTGTACTTTTATGTACCTTTTAAACTTAGCTCACTTGGTCCAAAGTTGATTTACACCTTCATAAGTCTTGAGTTCAAATCTTATCAAGCTACTTTTAGTGCATGCAATTTCTATTTTCAAATTACTTTATTGTAAAAGTGTATCTCACATTAATAAAATAAAATAAAAGTGAGTCACTTAAGTCTTTTAATTTATTTCCGCACTATTTAAAAGTACATTATTGTAAAAGTGAACCTCACTTATTCTACAAAAGTGATTCACTTCAAAGCAACTTTATTGTAAAGTGATTGTCAAAGGTAGATCTTTGGAAGAGGGGGGTTCTTTTTTTAACTGGTCAAGTTAATATCTGCCACGTCACTATTGGGGACATCTTCAACATTTCCTTTGATCAAGCATAACTTCATCATCCGAAATCAGTTTTAAGTGCCGTTTTTTTTTAAAACCGCATATTTTTTCGAGCTCTTTGCATCTAGACAGTTAGTTCCTGTTTTTTCAGCCATTATTTTATAGTATGGCCACCCCTTGTGATATTATACTTACAAGTTATAACTATTTCTCATCGAAATCTTGTATGGAGGATGTTCTGCGAAGTAGGGGACTTTTCAGGATAACCTCAAGGAAAGAAACAGAACCCACTAATGATGATAAGAAAATTAAATGGGCAAATAGATGTGATGAAGCTTGTGGATTGATTGGGATGTCAATCTCTATTGATTTGCAATTCCACATATCTGACATTGATGAACCTGATAAAGCTTGGGAAAAGTTGGAATCTGTGTTTGGTAAACACAATGAAATTCAGGGTCATCAACTTGAGAATGAGTTGATTTCCTTGAATCCCAATGATTTTTCATGCATTCAAGACTATTTATCTAAGTACAAAAATCTTAGACTATTATGTGCAGAATGCAAGATTAAGAAAGAAGACAAACAATGTATTTATCATATTCTTTCCAAACTTGGACCTACATATTCTGTTTTTGTATCTACAGTCTACTCCATGAAATAATCATTGGCTACAGCCAGCTATGCAGAGCCTAGTCTTGAATCCTTTTGTGATTCCTTAATTAGAGAGCAAGATAAGCTCATTCATCTTGGAATAATTAACAATGTAGATACATCTGGGAAAGCCTTCTTGTCCCAACAGAAAGAAAAGTCCAAGCCTCCCAAGAAATAGAATTCTTGCAATAATAAGCCAAACAACAAGGGTCCCAAATCCTCTCAGTAAACTCCTCCTTTAAAAAATGACAAAGGATCCAAACAAAAAGGAAAGAAGACTGAGCGTCATTGCAATTTTTGTGGGAAAGATAATCATGATGAATCTAAATGTTTTAAGATGGCAGCCTTAGAAGCAGCAATGAAGAAGCACCACATCAGCCTAGATTCATCTTCAGAATCTACCTCTCATGGACATGCACTTTGTGCTTCTGGTTACTCTTATATTGCATCTTCTTCTTCTACTTCAAATGAATGGCTCATTGATTATGGAGCATCTTATTATATGGCTAAGGATAAAGCCATCTTTTCTACTATGCATGAATGTAACACCAAACAAATATTTGTTGGTGATGATAGATCTCTAAGTGTTGTAGGATCTGGAACAGTTCCAGTAGAGAATGGTCATTTCAATGATGTACTATGTGTTCCAAAAATTTCCTGCAATTTGTTATCGGTCTATCAAATTACTCATTCAGGTGAAGTTAAAACTATGATGTTTACACCTCACCAAGTTGTAATCAAGGATTTTAAAAATCCTCAAAATGTCCTTGCTACTGAAATTGTTGATGATATTACCAGGTTGTACAAATTTAACAACTTTGGGTCATCACCTTTTCCTTCAGTTTTTGTTGCTCATAGTGATAACTTGAGAAAACTTTGGCATGAGCGATTTGGTCACTTAAATTATCGCTCATTACAACAACTATGTAAAGAAAATATGGTGACTAGTCTTCCACTGGTAACTTGCAAGGATGGTGTTTGTTCCGGTTGTGTACTCAAAAAACATCATCAAGACAGTTTTGACAAATGTGCCTCTTGGCACACCTCGGTTCCCTTGGAGCTTGTGCATAGTGACTTGTGTGTCCCTCTTCCATCTGCTTCATTTTCTGGTTTGAAATATTTCTTAACTTTCATTGATGACTACTCCAGACGCACTTGGGTTTACTTCTTAAAACTTAAGAGCGAATTATTTAACATGTTCTTGGCCTACAAGGCCCTTGTTGAAAAACAATCTGGTCATCAAATTATGAAGTTAAGATCTGAAAATGGAGGAGAATATGTTAACAACAAGTTCACTACTTTTTTCACTAAACAAGGAATCCAACAACAGCACACTATTCCATATACACCACAGCAAAATGGTGTAGCTGAAAGGAAGAACTGTACTTTAAAAGAAATGGCTAATTGTATGATCCAATCTAAGGGACTAAGTCTTCAATATTGGGCTGAGGCCATAAATTGTGTAAATTACATAGTAAATCGCACACCCACTAAAGTTTTACAGGGTATAACACCGGAAGAAGCATGGAGTAAAATTAAACCAGATGTAAGTCACTTTCGTGTGTTTGGTTGTGAAGCATGGGCTCATATTCCGGATGAAAAACGGAAAGCATTGCAGCCTAAAAGTGAAAAGTGCATATTTGTTGGATATTCTGAAGATGTAAAAGGTTATAGACTTCTTCAGCCACATTCTCATGATATAATTATTAGAAGAGATGTTAAATTTGATGAAAATCTCTTGGCCTGCGAGCCTAACTTGGCGGGTGTGCCATCTTTGGCCTGCGAGCCTGATTCGGCGAATGTGCCTTCTTCTTCTTCTTCTTCTTCCAGCTTCCTTGACATGTTTCCAACTCCAGTTTCTGATGATGACAGTGAGGATGAAAATCCACCTCCGCCTGCTCATGTTCCTCCAATTGCACCAGCACTAATACTTCCTCTATGGGTCCGTTCAACATGTGAAGCAGCTGGTGATCTTGCTGGTGATCCTAGAGATCAACGTCGAACACGTTCTCAGTTTCAGCAAGCCTATTCTCTTTTGGCTCAAGTTTCCGAGAATCATCATCCATAAAATTTTGCAGAAGCTTCAGGAAATCCAGATTGGGATGCAACTATGGATGAAGAATATAGTTCCTTAATGGCAAACAATACTTGGGATCTTGTTCCTCTTCCAAAAGGAAGAAAACTTGTCAGATGTAAATGGGTCTATAGAACTAAGTATGCATCAGATGGAAGTGTTGAAAGACTTAAGGAAAGGTTAGTTGCCAAAGGTTTTTCCCAAGTTGAAGGGATTGACTACAATGAAACCTTTTCCCCTGTAGCAAAAATGAACTCCATCCGCCTTGTTCTTTCCCTTGCATCCTTACATAACTGGGAAGTCCATCAAATGGATGTCAAGTCTGCCTTCTTACATGGTGATTTACATGAGGAAATTTACATGGAGCAATCCCCTGGATATGTTCAGAATAACTCTAGCCTTGTCTGTCTCCTTAAGAAATCCTTAGATTGCCTTAAGCAAGCTCCTAGAGCTTGGTATGCCAAAATGGATAGCTTTCTCCTTGACACTGGTTTTTCTAGATGCCATTCTAACCCCAATGTCTATACCAAGAAAGTAGGAAACCATCTCATCATACTTGTTCTTTATGTTGATGATCTTATCCTTACTGGTAGTGACCCTAACCTTATAACCCACGTGAAATCCAGTCTTAAGCAAAATTTTGAAATGTCAGACTTAGGACATTTGCATTATTTTCTTGGTCTCCAAGTCTTGCAAACCAAAGAAGGAATATTTGTTTCCTAGTCTAAGTATTCTTGTGACCTTCTTCGTCGCTTCCACATGGAAGATTGTAAACCAGCCCCTTCTCCCTTCCAGTCTAGAGTCAAAATTTCTACCACTTGTACTTCCCCTGAAGTAGATGCCACCTTGTATCGTCAGATTGTTGGTAGTCTTTTATACTTGACTCATTCTCGTCCTGACCTTTCCTTTTCCATTGGTCATGTTGCCCGTTACATGCAAACTCCTCATGAAAGTCATTGGAAAGCAGCAAAAAGAATACTTCGATATATTCGAGGTACAATTCAGTTTGGGATTCATTACAGTACAGGGGGGAAACCTTTGTTGGTTGGTTTCACTGATTCAGATTGGGCCGGTGATCCTGATGATCGAAAGTCTACTGCAGGTTATGTTTTCAGTCTAGGATCTGGACCTGTCACTTGGGATTGTAAGAAACAACAAGCTCTTGCTCTTTCTTCAACAGAAGCAGAATATCGAGCTGCAATTAATGCCAGTCAGGAAGCTTTATGGCTTCGACAGATCCTTTCAGAGTTTGGATTCGAGCAGCAGCATCCAACTCCAATTTGGTGCGACAATCAAAGTGCCATCAAGCTTGCCAAAGATCTAGTTCTACATCAGCGTAGCAAACACATTAAGCTACACATGCACTTCATCAGAAATCTTATTCATGATCATGTTATTGAAGTGCTCTATTTCCCTACAGATGATCAC
>LPNX010238278.1:578-41032 GCA_001517045.1 Pseudotsuga menziesii | reverse complement strand
CTATTTAAAGAGCATAGAGGGTCCTTGGCTAGTTGATCGATTATGAGAAGCTCATGTAACTTTCTTTCTTTTGCATAACAAATTGCTCCAAGTAGCTATTTTGCTGGGGCCATGGACTGTTTCCCTCTCGAGGGTTTTAACCACATGAAAAACATTGGTGTATTGATCTGTGATCTGTTTGTGTGAAGCGGTTGATCCTTTGGGAGTACCCTGTGTACCCTAACAGGATGTGTTGTATGTTAACCAACTACCAACCCAACAAGCGGTCATGGTGCCACTGCATTTGTCAACACATGATACTGCCAATACAAAAATTAGGCCATGAGTTAGTAAAATATGACACAGATTAAACCATATCCGCCAAACTATACCATTTCCAACTATATCATATTCATTTCAAGGTATAACAAAATAACGAAGGAAGGGGAAATTCCCATGGGTTTGACCCCGAAACCTATTCCCAATTTCACCAAGAATATACCATTGGGACATGACCCGACAATTGAGTGAACAATGCTGTTAAAATTTTGATCTAGATATTAGGCCAATGGTAGGGTGTGTGGATCCTCCACCTGCACCTTAAACCACTTCAAAATACTATATAAGACACAAAATTTGAACCTCTAAAATCAATTACTTGACCATTCTATGTACAGATACCGAGAAGCATGTACATAGAATTAATGGGCACAATTGGTGAGGCGGGAAAAAGTATGTGATGATTTTAACTTTCAATGGAGATTTTGTATCCGATGTACATTACAAATTGGGTCAATGTTATATGTTTTAAGTGATCTATTGAAATGTTTTCAATGGTAGATATCCATCCTTCTTTGTTCTAAACCATTATATGCACAATTTATGAGTCGAAGTTGAGCTTTATTGTGTCATTTCCCTTAAGAAAATATCATTGAAATTGTGCATTCTAATATGAAGCTTTAATCCTCTATTTAAGAACTATTAACCACATATAAGATCCATTTCTACCCACACCCTATGGGGAATCGCATCATAAATTGCTAGTAATTCTCCCCTTTTTCCATCATGCCCAATTAGATTTATAGATGTCTATGAACTGTCATAAAAATATGGTAGAGACAATTTAAGATTCCTAATACTCCCCACATCAGTCCCTACCAAATTTGAGACCCTCTTAAGCAATTCGAATCGTCCTGGGTCAAAACTAGTCATGACATTTTTTCCAAAATTTTGCCTTTATTGGGAATTTTTGAATTGGGACATTACATTATGTAGGTTCAAGGGATTTCACTATATATGGTTAATACAAAATAACAACCATATGGGTTGTTTTCATATGATTTCTATGTCTTTGTCTTACGTATTAATAATTTATTGTGATGTTTTGAGCACAATGCATTGTACTTAAGTGTTGTAATGGTGTCTTTAGACACCACCTCTCTTCTTGGAATTTTGTCGCCTTATGTTTATTTTATGCTCTATATTTCAAATATAAAGAGGCCCCCATCACAAATAATAGATAGAAATCTATCTTAAACATAGTGATTTATATAAAATTTAAATATAAATTTGAATTTATTAATAAAATTATTAATTTAAAAATAGCTTAATGTGTTCTTTGTTCGTTCTTAGTGTAGTATTTCCATCAAATTTAGAATTTAGAAACCAATTAAAATGCTTCATATAAAATATGGAACTATCTTCTATACAAAAAGAAATAAAACATAAAAATAGCAAGAGCTACATACAACAACTTTGCAACTTAGTCCCAACCTTAGTTATATCTAAACAAAATGTTTTATTTGCCTAAAAAATAAAATAAATTATTAGGTTATTTTATTTTTCAAAAATAAAAAACACCAAAAAGGAAAAGAATTTTAATCAGTGTTTTATTTTTTTTAAAGAAATACATATAGTAAACTAAAATTAATAGGCTGGAATTGAACAATTCCTCATAAATGTCTCACTAGTTCAAAGCGATGAAAAAGGTAGAAAAATAGTACACAATATGTGTGTTTTGATATGCACTTTGAAGAACACCATAGGATCACAGCACAATTCCACTATAATGGAGGTAGAGATTGCTTTGATAACTAGTGATGCAAACTATTTTGTGAAGAGACTTGCTAATAGGACCCATGTACCTTGATTTGTGCATCATTGAATCAATTGTCTCAATTTTTGTCCACAATATATGCATAAAATAAATTAGACACAACAATACAACATTACAATAAATATAATGAACTATATTATCAAGATATTTAGTAAGTGTCATAATCGTTCTAATGCAGCAGTTGTCAATACAATCCACACAAGCCACACATTAGAAAAATATGTATATGAAATAATCCAAGCAATTCCCTAACAAAAATGTAACCTCTTAAATATGTATAAAAAAATTATGTACTATGTGATGGACAATTCGTAGTGATGTACTATGTGATGGATATAATCTTATTTCCCAAACTAGTGTCTCTCATAGCCAGTTGAGAGATAGTCACACTTTAATTACTTTTTTTCTTGCCATTAATCACATTAATTAGAATTTATAATTGAAACATGTTTATAATTAAAAGGGTGAGGCTTCACCGATTGTTACCTGATTGAAGGAAGATTCTAAAGAATCACATACTATTTGATTTCTTTGTACTTATTCGCTTTGGGATGAAGAAATTTTTTGTTGGTGGAGGAGAAGTTGCAAGGGGCTATTGGCCCTAGTCATTAACGAACTAATGTATTATGGTTTCTAATTAAAGAAGCAGTTGGAGTGGGTGAAACCACTCCAACCATATACATCATGTATAAAATACCTCTCAAGATGAATAAACAAATTGACTAAATGTTTGGTCCAATAAGTGTTCTATATTGACTGTTGTGTGTGCATTAATCTGTGCTTCAATGCTAAGTTGAGCCTATGCATTCAACATGCCTCAACTGTTATCCATTTTACTAATTAGAGTAGAATACAAGTTTTTGATAATCTTGTTTCTTATAGCAATATGAAGCATGTTGATATCTTCATGTTCATTATTTGATACAGTTGGTTAAGAACAATGTTGTCTCACTTGTTTATTGGAAGAAATATGATGCTATTGATCATCTATTGTATCACTTGTTAAGGACAATGTTGTCTCACAATTATTGGGTATGTTCACAGAAAGTAATGACATCTCCTAAATATCTAGAGAATTATGTTGATGGGGGGGTGTTATAACCTAATATTATGCACATTCAAGGGAGTTCAATATATTTGGATAATACAAAATAATGACAATATGGATTGTATTCATATGCTTTATGTGTCTTTGTATTATGTATTAATAATGCATTACGATTTTTTTAGCACAATGCATTGTATTTAAGTGTTGTAACAGTGTGTACTTAGACACCATATCTTTTTTGGTAATTTTGTTCCCTTATGCTATTTTATTTTATACTCTACAGTTCAAATATAAAGAGGTACCCCATAAAACAAAATAGATAGAAATATATCCTGAACATAGTGAATTATATAAAATTTAAATATAAATTTGAATTTGTTAATAAAATTGTTAATTTAAAAATATCTTAATGGGTTCTTTGTTCGTTCTTAGTGCAGTATTTCCACCAACTTTAATCCTATGTGATAGATATAATCCTATTTCGAAAACTAGTGTCTCTCATAGCCACTTTAGAGATAGTCAAAGTTTAATTACTTTTTTTTCCAATAATCACTTTACTTAGAATTTATAATTGAAACAAGTTTATACTTAAAAGGGAGAGTCTTAACCTACTGTTAAATGATTAAAGGAAGATACTGAAGAATCACATCGTAGTTGTTTGCTTCATACTTGCTCGATTTGGGATAAAGAAATTTTTTGTTGGTAGCCTTACATCCCAGCTATTTTGAGATGGTACAACAATTTTTTACTAAATTCAAGCTTCCTACACTCCAATGTAGACAACGCGGAATAGACAGAAAGGATGAGCAACATGTGCTCTCCATACTTAGCAAGCTAGGCCCTGATTATTTTGTATTTTTCTCAAATTTCCATTCCGCAAGAGATTCCATTCCTTATTGGAAGATTCTCTCTTTTGATTCCTTTGCCGAGTCCTTAATAAAGAAGCAAGAGAAGTTGATCAAGATGGGAGTCATCAAGTCTTCCAAAGATCAAGCTCTCCTAGTGACAGACTCTAACAAAGTGCAAGATAAAGGGAGATCTAAGGGGAAGGAGCATAAAAAAACCTATTTGAATCCTAAATAGAATCAAAAGACTTCTGAAGGATCCTTTGGCTATAATAAAAACAAGAAGCTCGAAAAGAAAAAGTGTCCCTATTGTATTTGGGGTTTTCATCCTGAAGAACCATGCATGAAGAAGACCCTTGAATAGTTGAAATATCTATGTGTACATAACAATATTTCCCTTCCATATAGTGCAGAGATGTCTGATTATGAAGAGCATATTGAGTAAGATGAGAGATCCTTGCATGCAAGCCACACTCCGTTGAAGGATTATTTGATAGATTCCAGAGCATCCAACCAACCATAACTCCCCCAACTAACAGCAGAACTTTCCATCTATCAGGAGAACCTAGCAGTCATATGGGTGATGACTCTAAACTCCTATTTGTTATGAGAGGTTCAGATAAAATCCAGCATGATGAGTTCATACCCTCTCCTACATCAAAGGAAATGGTTGGAGATAATGAAGAAGAAGAATTTTCCTCACAATCTATTCGAATTGAAGAAAGTCTACTTGGTGTGACTCCTTCTCCTGTTGCTCCAAAATTCTATGAGATCTATGATATCTCATCTCATCACATGGCTGGTCTAGAAAAAGACATTTGAATCTCTATTTTTGAAAAAAAACTCTCTTTCCATTCTTTGCAAAAATTCTCCAGTGATTCGTCTATTTTAAATTATGTGCATAGTTTACCGGTGATTGTTTCAGAAAATGAAGAGGAATTTGATTTCTCTATCTCTAATGATGTTTCTAGTGTGAAGATAAGTGATACCATGTATATTTTGGAAATAATATCATATTGCAGTAGTGATCAATTCACTCTCATTGATCTAGATCTTCCAGTAAATTCTTACATGATTGCATGCACCATGATTGTGCATTTACCATCTCGGTGGAGCACACTCTTGGAACAGATATGAACCTATTTGTATCTAATATGATCTTATTTGGATATGATCTGATATTATTTTCTTCATGTTTTAAGTGTTAATAACTTTCAGTAATGCTTGTAGCTGCTCTCATCAAATTTGGTGTGAAAAATCAAGTACCACAATTCTCCTTCGAAGTTGTTTTTAGTGATTTGTGTAACACCCCGGTTTGGACCCCGTTTGCATTAAATGTATATGATGTATATATTGTAATTGATCCTAGTGTGGAGCTAAAGGAAAAATCCCCACCATCGATCTGGTTGTGTTATGTTCAGTTATTGAAATCTTTTTCGATGGTATATCATGAGACACGGCATATATTAAATTGTGGCATCATGTAAACATGCACTTTAATTAAAATGAACCCCAACCAGCTATGTTCACAACAACTAAATTGAGAAGGGGCATGATTCTCATAAGGATAAGGGGGGGATGTCAAACTTTGAACCTATGGGGAAAAGCCATGTGTCAATTGTTAAACCCTTTTGACTTACTCACCTTCCCTTGTCTTATCCAACTACCACCATTAAAGGTTCTGCTATTAGCCGGGGGAGTTATGGTTGGGGAGTGGAGTGTGGCAAGATTGTCAGTCCTTTCCCACATGCAGACTCCACCAGTAGGTTGACCCTCACGTTGGCAAGGAAACCACCACTTCCATCACTCCATGGGGACTCTCCACTCTCTCCACGACGCCATTCTCTCCATTGTCGGTTCATCCTCACGCATAGGCGGGGAATTGTTCATCCTCAATCAGGGATGGTAGTTCTGTTCATTCTCACACACAAGATTTTTCCTGGTTTTGACTCACACAGTGAGCTAGGAACTGTGTTCCTTCATCCACTATTTCCCTGGGAAGGGCCATTCACATTTTTCAACTGTGTATATGTTTTCCTTACCGGTTGTGGCTTATGTATATGTTATCCTTCTTCCCAGCTGTTAGCACTCAGAATCTACCTAGGTTGTGAAAGGTATATCCCAAGGTAAAAGCAAAAATCACTTTTAGAAAGAAACTGGCTTTTCTTTCCAGAGAGGGATCTCTCCGATACAGATTTAACAAGGCCAGATATAGGTATCAAGACTCAAAGATTATATGGGTGGCTGAAACAATACGCATAACCATTGGGCATGGGGTCATATATAAATAAATAACATAAAATCATATGCACAGAAGTTTATCAAAGGCAAGGTAACCATTCAATCACAGTCATTCATTTAATCCATTTGGAGCAGAAGAAGTAGAGCACAGTCCATCAATACAGAGCATCAAGATATGAATTCAATATTGACTTTAGTAGAAAGGTTTATAAAATATTTGAAACACTTTGTTCCAAATATGAAGAAAATAGAATGGAGTGAACATAGGAAAAAAAATCACAAGGAAAGAAGCATGGACTGTAATACAAATGGCATAGGAATCTCTGATAATTTCTTTGCATTCAATTTCTTGCTCAAAAATATATTCCTTTCAAAAACATTCAACAACAGGACGGGTTCCAACCCCCATGTCATAAAATAGATGTAAATATATACATAAAATAATTTGATCTTCCAAGAAGATTCATAACTAAATTATCGGCTTAATTAAAGTCTTGTAAATAAATTCCAAACTTTTAGGAATAAACTACAGCTTCAATCCTAACAAATCATTAAGCTAAAATCAACTTGGTAACATGTCCTCGTCCAGTTAGCTCCTTGGCGCGTAACACCTGTCTCTACGGATGAAGGATGTATTTTGTCTTTCCAAACCTCTCTACGGCTTTCCACTGCTCCGTGCTCAGGGTATCACATTCCATCATTTCTCGAATTGACACTTCCAACTCCATGTAAGATTCATATGATACCTTGGGCAATCCTTTTCTGATAATTAGGAACTTTTGCAAGATTTCAAAATCCTCTGTCAGTTTGTCCACAATAATTTTCCCTGTTAGGCACTTTTCCAAATCATCAAATTTGGAATGATCCATGTGGCTTTGAACTAACAAGTTGTGTTAGTGTTCTTGAGAAAACATCCATCCCTCTTCATCCCAAAAGGAAGGGAGGCCATCCTCAAATAGCTCTTTGAAAACCTGCTTGAAGTTATTAACCTGTGAAACCATTTCCTCAGCTCTGTCCTGGACCGTCTTCATTAAATGATGCTTGTGGATAAAAATTTTAGCCCATAATACTATTGATATCCTGTCTTTTATTCCCATATCATGCAACTTTTGGTACGTCAATGAATTTAAAAAGTTCAGCCCGTTCTGGGCTGTGGCAAGGGGCTTTCTATCCATAGTTTCATTTACCAATTTTAGCCTCCAGTTGGCCAAATTGATCAATATGCATTGGTCATCAACAAAGTTCAAATAGTGTCTGAATTTTGTAACTTCTACAGAGAGAGTGTCCCAAATAGTGTCTTTTCATTCTCCACCTTTAACTCTTTTATTTCTTCATCCTTTAAGCTAACCTGGGACATAGGTATTGACAAGTCATCCGCAGAAAAGTCATTCAATGGTTTATCAATATTTACAATAGACAGGTCCTCATCAATAGGAGTCTGACTCATCAATTCCTCCTTGATCTCCTTTTCCTTGTTTTGGTCCTTTTTCAGCAAGGCAATTTGAGATATCAGTTCACTTCGTTCGGCTTCCCATCTGTCTTTTTCCTCTTGTAACTCGACATCTTTTTCTTTGTGTTCCATCATCTCCTGATGCATTTTGTCCTTCTCTTCTTGGAGTGCCAATAATTCAGACGATTGAACATGTTCTGAGCCTGGTATCTTCAATCTTTTCTTCAAAACTTGGAGAGCATTGTCCTTTTCTTCCAACATTCTTCTGATAGCTTGGGTGTTATCTCTTTCATTGCCTGAACTGATAATATCTGCTTATAGCTTCTTAATCTGGATGGCATTGGCCTTATTTTCAACTCTTTCATGTTTCAATTGAATCTCTAACTTATCTACCAAAATTTGTAATTTATTGATTCTTATCACAGCTTGTAACATATCTAAGTAAATAATGTCACTTGTTTGCTTGTGTAGCTGTATTTTGTCGGGTACACTAATCTTGCCCAACTGGATTTCCATATCTAACATCTTTTTGTCATTTACCATGACCAACTTGAAGGTATTTCTTTTTGTATCTCTGGCAGAAATCAGGGAGCTTTTCGGATTGTTTAAATTCCTTACTCGCGCGATTAAAGTCCTTGTCTCTTCTAGAGACTGTTTTCTTTTCTCCATATAACTAGCCTTGAGTTCCTTTTTTACTTGAATATTGGGCTTGATTCTGAACCATCTACACTTTTAAAAGAAAATTGGTTTACTTGTACAGCTTTTGTTGGGACTAAAGCAACTCTCTTGAAATCATCAGAAATTTCTTCACTTAAAATTCCACCACCTTGAAACAATTTGTCTTTTTTGTGCAATCTGTCTTCATCCAATTCCATGCTCTTGACTTCAAAAAGACTTATTTTAATAACAACATTAGGACTCTCTGTTATTTGGGATACTACAACTGGTACAGTACTTGCATCTTCATTAGACCTAGGAGTCTCCATAAACTGCAACAGATTGGCTGCTTCCTTTAAACCTTAAATAAACTGGTGGTCAAATGACTTGTTTTTGTTTTCCTTCTTCCTCAGGGAGATTACATGGTGGGGATCATAATTTATCTTTGGCTCTTTTTTGAATTCCATGCTTTCCAATAATTTTTCAATAAACATTAAGGCACCTTTATTTTTGAAAATGAAAGAGCCAACCTTGAGAGGGAATTTAATATTTGAAGATTTTTTAAAGGCTCCAAAATGCTCTTCCTCTGAATGTAGTCTTTGCCTCATGAATTCTAATGCAAAAATTCTTGGGGTTAGGAAAGAGGGTAACCTATAAGGCTCCCCGGTAAATCCATATTCCCTCAAAATAGTGGAATCTTTATGCAGGAACCAGTCTCCAACTCAGTCCTCGGGTGAAGACTGCATCAGACACTTCATCTCTTCTAACACACGGGGAAACTCTTCATCGAACAACATTTTATACATTTCTAACATGATTGAATTGGCAAATTCAAACATGTTGATTTGCTTGGGAAAATCGGAAGAGAAGATAGTACTCAAAAACTGTAGTTCAGTGACGTTTGAACATAGCAGCATGTTCAACAAGTAAGTCTGAAATTTAAAGAACCTGACCTTTGGGAATTCACTTAATTGAAGATGGATTGTTTCTGCCAAGTACTCATCTAGACTGAATACAGGAACTGACTGGGATTCAGAACCTAAGGAACTTATTTTCAACAAAAAACCAAGGATGATTTCATTCACGCGACAATCATCATCAAGACCCAAAATTTGACAAACTAAGGATACCACTAATTGAACTTCATATTTAAAAATATGCACTGGGTAAGGTAAGAAAAGACCATCTAAAGATTGACCTTCTCTCAAAATTCTGGACAGGAATTGGCAACGGACTTCGGCATCACAACTCTTGTACAATTCAGCAAGAATCGACTCATTCATAGGTTCACGACTGTCCGGGTAACTATCAAGAAAATTAAGGTTTTCATGGATGACTTTGGCATTAATTTTACAGAGTATTCGGAACGTATATTGGCTTACGATGATTCTCTGAGAAGTGGAATAATTAACAGTGCACCATTCTGTGAATTCTGGAAAATGCAGGGTTTGTTCGAGAGAAAAATAATACAAAAAGGATTTATAGACATTCAAGACATCATTTCCTTGTGAATTGTAGTGCCACAACCTTCTTTACTGACTGATATGCTTCCTATATATAGAAAAGGGTCACACACGCCTCTGTCCCTATCAACTAAATAATCTTCCCTGTCATCTATAATACGGCCAGACCCTTGCAATTCCTTTCCTTGGTCCATAATTGAACTGATAATGGCAATTTGATGGATGAATTATGGGCGTTAAGCCTTACCTATTTACCGTGGCTCAAAATTTATAGTCAAAGGTTGACGAATCCACAGGTCTTTTTCACTCATCTGGTGCCAATAAAATAACCACAGAACAAGTCAACTTCCCTTTTATAGGACCCCACTCCGGAGCGTCCCTTTGGCGGTTTCCTCTAAACCGCTTTTGCCTCCGGATTACACAACGATTGGCCATGTGGATAGTGGTTTATATTCCAAAACCTCCCTTTACCTTTATCTACCACGCACCTTCCTGCTCTGGATCTATCTGTGACCGTTGATTGATTTCACCTTTATTTCTCCGTCGTCAGATCAAGTGGCATGTATCCAATTCCACTGAGCGTCGTGGTCTTATCCATCGTGCAAGTTTTTGCTCCAGATTCATCCACAATCGTAGATGTAATATGCCTTTATTTCTCTACCATTAGATCAAGTGACACACACTCAATTCCGCTGGGCTCCGTTGTTTTAACAAGCGCGCGGGTTCACAAAGCGGAGCTTATACAGACCGTAGATCTCATCCGGCTGGATCGACCACCGTTGATCCATATACTACATTAAATGCCCACATATACTTATCTTACTCGCATCTCTTAGGGATTGGATATAATACAGACCATTGATCTTCATCTTTTTGCTCCGCACCGTCAGGTCCTTTGACAAATCGTCGTTTTTCGCCTTTTACCATTCTTTCATACTATAAAATTTTAACCAAAGTATTGCAAACGACCATTACTTGTTCTTCATTATGATTTTTCGAGCTTTTGCTAAGTAGGGTTGTTAACAACTGGCTCCATCTGGGGATGATATCCTCCCCGCGAGGTATCAAAGGACTCGTAGACCAGGTGCCTGTTTTTAATTTTTCACAATAACTCCCAAAAAACTCATCTTTTGTTTTTCATAGATATATTATTTTTTGCTTTTAGAAAGGAAATCATGCCTCCTGAATCTTAGGGCCTTCACCACGGGCTTCAAATACATTTGGCTTATCTTTTCCGTTGACTTTGTAAAGAAAAATAAGTATTTACAGGCTATAATACAAATTCACCCTCCTCTTTAGGACAGGTAATGTTTCAGATAGCTTCCATTGACAAGGTTACTATCCAGAGGAACCCCGTTCGGATATTCTAGCAAAAATGTGTTTTTTCCTTTGTAGCCAGCAACAACATAAGGACCCACCCACATATGATCAAATTTCCCATGTTTGTCTTCTTTGGGAGCATCCCATTTTAAGACCAAATCATCAATCTGAAATTGCTCTTCTTTGATTCTTCTGTCAAAAGTATTTTTCATTTTTTCTTGATGTGACTGCACCTTGTCATAAGCCTTATTCCTTCGCTCGTCCAGCTCAATAATCTGATTTATCCTCCTTTGCATATGATTTGGTTCTTCTTTCTGATCTTGGAAATATCTCATAACTGGAACTCCTAATGACGCTGGAAAAACAACTTCAGTCCCATACACCAGTTGAAATGGAGACATGCCAATCTCCCTTTTGGTACTAATCCTGTCAGCCCATAGATCATACTTGAGCTTGGTGTGCCAAGACCTTTTATTATCTTCCAACAGCTTCCTGATGATCCTTACTAAGCTTTTATTTGAATATTCAGCTAACCCATTTCCCTGCGGATAATAGGCAGTTGAATGATTGAGGCTTATATGGTACTTGTGACAGAAACAAATCATTTTATTGGACTTAAACGCAGCTGCATTGTCTGTTACTATTCTCCTGGGGCACCCGAATCGAGCCAATATATTTTCCTCAAGGAACTCCATGATTACATTTTCAGTGGCTCTTCTAGTGGGAATAGCTTCGATCCATTTTGTAAAATAATCTGTGGCTGTCAAAATCCATTTGTGTTGTCCTGACGAATTGGGGTTTATTTAGACAATAAAATCCAAACCCCACTGTTGGAAAGGATATTCTACTATTATGGGATTCAAAGGAAGAGGAAGCACTTCCCTTTTCCCGTCGAAAATTTGGCATTGATGACACTTACTGGTTTCCTTATAAACATCTGCAAATAATGTAGGCCAATGGTAGCCTACCCTTAGAATTTTATTAGCAGTTACCTTCCAAGAATGATGTCCTCCACAATCCCCCTTGTGAAATTATTTAACTGTATGTTGAGCTTCATTTTCCAAAAGGAAGTTAAGTAACACACCTCCGGGGTCCTTCCAATAAAGATACTGATTGATAATACAAAACTTAGCGGCCTTCAATTTTACGGACCGGGCCCTTGACTTACTCAATCCTTCTGGTGCTTGCAAATTTTGAAGGACATGTACAATATCAGAATACCATGGAGATGTCACAAAATCAACCATCACTTCTACTTCTGTGTCCAACTGATTAGCTTGGTGAGATATGAAATTGATTTGCAAAGCCTCACAATTTGAATTAGCCATTATTTTAGATAATCCTTGTCCTTTGTTGGCTATAGGGCAGACCCAGGTTTTACACCTTTAACTTTGCATCACCAAAATACCCACAGTGTTGGCCCTTTTGGCAACAACTTGCGAACAGGTTGCAGTCTCACCCAAAACAGCTATGGGATGCCGCAGAACCAGATTTCTACAAGCAGAAGATGGATATTACTGTACCTTTAGCTTCCAATAGATTATAAATATATATCACAGATCTTAACATTCACTTATTTAGCTTCGTGGTTAGATAAACAAACAGTTACTTGCTTAACCCTTTCCTGGGAATTCTCAGCGAAGATATTAATTTAGCAGTGATCTTACTTATCAGGTATGTATTTATTAATGCATGAAAAACACAACAGAAACATCACAAAGAACCACAACACAAGATATAACGTGGTTCACCCCCAGTTTAGGGGTTACGTCCACAGAACTGTGTTTTATTCAACTTTCTAGAAAAACCACAGTTTTGGTCTGTGCACTCAGCTGCAGATCCCTTCAAGTCCTCAATCCACGCACACAGCTGCAGGCCTTTGCGCACACAGCTACAGATTTCCTTAATCACCTAAAACCCTCTGCGCACACAGCTGCAGAGGTCATCCATGCACACAGCTGGGACTTAACCTTCCTTACAAAAAAAATCCTTAGCTTCATATCAATTTCTCTTACATCAAAAATCCTAACCTGACTTATTTACAAGAGTGCCTATTTATACAGCGCACTATTACAAAACCATGGACTTAAACCATGGGCACCCCGAACCCTAAACCATGGGTTTATTATAGACAGAGGACTTTGACTCAACCCCGACACCCCTAATACTATTTTGAGCTGTAACTCTACTTTCAAACTCCCAAAAACTCTGCGGAGTTACCCATCCTAAGGACCGTTAGGGTGCGCATCCCAACAGGCCCCTAAGACTCACTAGTGGCCCGTCCCGGGACACTCTGCTGCTTTTCTGGTTCTAGATTCTTGATGGAAAAACATAGTGTGCTGCTTGCTGAAGCCATACATAGGGTTACTGGCTGCTTGTAATTTTTATGCTAGTTAAGGCCTCCTGGATCTATCAGCAACCCCATCCTCAATCTGCTTGCCGAACACTTGACCACCCACAACTGAGGGTTCCCAAGCTTGTGTGTCAAGGTGCATAAGACAAACAGCTGCCTCTGTTTGGCCAAACCTAGGGGATACATGGTGGGATCCTCTAGAGTCTTCTCGTGAGGCCTTGTGCCTTTCCTCACTCCACATTAGAGCAAACTTCGGCCTTCCTTTGTCAGGTTTAGAGCGAACTTCTGCCTTCCTTTGTCCTAGTCGAGCATTTCTGCATAGGTGGATTTCTCAGAAGGTTATGCAGACCTCTCTCCCTGAACTCTCGTAATAACTCCTGGCCTTGACGATCATTCGACATGGTCCTAACTGAAGAAACTCAAAGAAATGCACAATGCAGGAGTCGCAGGACGGTGTGACTTCTTTATAGAACCCTGCTATAGAATCTGTCATGATGGTGCATTATGACGCCGAATTTGATGGAGAGGCGGAAATCCTGTCCACATAGCATGAGATTTTCCCCAAAATCTCATCATTACAGGCAATTAGGGCTGTTCTCGTGTCGGCACCACCAAATCTAGTTTGTCCCATCTGTCACATTTTAAGCTACGACACACCTTTAATCTTTGACATAACTACTAATTTCAGCTTCGCCTTGATACGAACCTTCGACACAATATTAACCTTCGAACTTTGACAGTCGTCTAGACTTCGTAGCTTTGATGACAGCTTCATTATAGTCTAGCACCCAATTTCAATTGTTCTTCGTACTTAGACTTTCCCTCTTGGTGTTAATTCTGAGTAGGACGTCCTAGCCTATCCCTATACTTCTTTAAACGACTGCCATTTACCATAGAAGGTAAAATTTCTCCATTCAACTTAGCTAACTGGACTACGCCACCATCAGTAAATTTCTGCACTATGTATGGTCCTTTCCAATAAGTCTTGAACTTACCCGGGAATTTCATGAATTTGCTGTCATATAGTAGCACAAGATCACCCTGCTAGAACTGCTTCCTCTTGATGTGTCTATCATTCCATGCTTTTTCTTGAGCTTTCTGCACTTGCTGCTAGAACCCTGCAATAAATATGTCCTCTTCTAGTTCCAGTATCTTTGTCAGCATTTCTGTTATTATAGCTGGGTCATCCATCTCTGTGAAAGCAGATATTCTGAGGCTAGGAACAATGCACTCCATGGGCATGACTGCTTCCTGTCCATAGACCAACCGAAAAGGTGTATGTCCTATCAGTTTTTTGCAGGTGGCCCTATAATCCCATAGCACTGCTGGAATTCTAAGATCCCAGTCATTTCTGTTAACATTGCAAACCTTTGTCAAAGCATGTTCGAGGATTTTGTTAAAATCTTCAACAGTCCCATTTGCTTGTGGATGATAGGAAGTACTCTTTTGATGATACACCTGAAATTCTGCAGTCAATACTTCAATAGTATTATTTAGAAAATGTGATCCTTGATCACTCATGAGAACTCTAGGACACCCAAATCTAGAAAGGATGTTATCGAAGATGAACTTTGCAGCTGTAGCAGCACTACAATTCTTGACTGGTTGAGCTTCAGCCCAACGGGTGAGGTAGTCAGTTGCTGTAATAATGTATCTTGCTCCTGACTTCTTTGCGGGGGGATTGATAGGGCCTACAAAATCAATAGCCCACTTATCAAATGCTTGTAAATTTACCTGTGGGGCTAGAGGCATCTCATCCCTCCTAGATGGTTTGTCTGTCCTTTGACAGATATCGCAGCTGTGACAATATTCTCTTGTATCCTTATGAATTGTGGGACACCACAATCCGACTGTTAAAATATTTTGCGTTGTGTATTTTCCTGCATAATGACCTCCTGCTGTACCGGCGTGTGCCTCAGCTAAAATCAGTGGCCTTTCATGTTCCAGGACACATCTGCGTAGTATTTCATCAGGTCCCATTTTATACAGCTGTCCTGCTATTAAGGTAAAGTCGGCTGCTCAAACCACCAGCTGCTTCTTCTGCTGTGTTGTCATCTCGGCGGGTGGAAAACCTGTAGACAGATACTGAACGATATCCTGAAAGTATTCATCAATCATCTGGATGGAAAACAACTGGGCATCAGGAAGACCTTCGTCCAAACTCGTAGGTTCTTCGTCCGATTCGAGCCTCAACAAGTGGTTGGGTCCTAGGTTAAGTCTTCCAGGCTTAACTATGATCTCAAAGTGATATTATTGAAACAGAATCAACCATCTACATATCCTTCCACCCAACACAGGCTTGTTAACCAAATACTTCAAAGCAGAATGGTCAGTAAACATCTTAAAATGATATCCTAACAGATAATGTCGAAACTTTTGTGGTGCATACACCATAGCGAGACCTTATCGTTCCGTCGTAGTATAATTTTTCTCTGCAATGGGCAATTTTCTACTTGCAAAATAAATAGGATGATCAATATTACCTTCACCTGATTGAGCCAATACGATACCCAGAGCAATGGAGGATGCATCGACATGCACATGAAATTCCTTATTCCAGTCAGGGAATACTAGGATAGGGGTAGTGACCATCTTTTCCTTCAAAATATCCAAGCTTGCTTGACATTCAGGTGTCCAGTGAAACTTAATATCCTTCTTCAACTGCTTTTCCATAGGAGCTATGATCTGAGCATATCCTTGAATGAATTTCCTGTAATATCCAGTATGACCAAGTGTAGTGCGTAGCTGCTTAACAGTTGTTGGAGGTGGCAGGTTCACAATAATGGCTATCTTCGCAGGATCCATCATCAGTCCTTGTTTACATACAATGTGACCAAGTAGAATTCCAAAAGGTACACAAAAGATACACTTTTTTAAGTTCAAGGAGATCTGGTGATGTCTACATTTATCCAGCATAAGTCTTAAACTAGTGATATGGTATTTTAGTAACCCAAAGATAGTCCAATCATCAAAATAAAATTCTAAGAATTTATGGATATATTCCTTAAATGCAGAGATGACGACTCTAGAAAATATAGCAGGTGCATTATTTAATCCAAAGGGCATAACTGTATACTGAAAGGATCCCATTTCTATAGCGAAGGTAGTCTTATGGCGATCCTCTGGAGCAATTCTGATTTGATGTTAACCTGAAAATCCATAAGTAAAAGAGTATACTTCTTGACCTCCGACATTGTCTAACACTTCATATGTAAAGGGGGTGGGGAAAGGATCATGTAGAAAAGCATCATTCAGCTTCCTTAGATCCACAAAGATTCATATTTCTCCCTTAGTCTTCTTCTCTTGCACCACCATAGGACTGACCCACTCGAATTCTTCAACAGGCTCTATGATTCCTGCAGCAAGCATCTTATCTAGCTCCATCCTAACTTTTTCCTTATACTTAGGGTTCAACCGATAAGGGCACTGTTTCACAGGCTTCGCATCAGGTTTCAGGGGGATCTTTATCACTCCTATATCACCAAGGATTCCTTTCATCTCTGAGAACTTTGTCGAAAATAGGTCTTGATATTCATGGAGAAGTTGGGTCACTTTGCTTACCATTTCTTCATCCCAATAATCTCCAATGGTAGCATACTTAGGCTGTTCTTCTGAGCCAATGTTTACAGTCCACGTCTTCAGGGGCTGTGTCACTTCAGGGGCTTCAACTGTTAGCCCATGTACTTCGCAGTGGTCTTCTGACTCAGGAATGTCAATGTTGTGCGGATCGTCATCCTCATCAATTGTGAGGTTATAACATTCTACTGCATTAGCTTCTTGTGCCTGCTAATCTGGTTGGTATTCTGCTATGTCTTGATCATTAAACACTTTAGTATGGATTACCCTAATAGCTGCGTCCAAAGCAGGGAAAACATCATTAGTAGAAAATGCCAATACAAAACTATCAACAAGAGTATCCCAACTGACAGTATCATGGTTAAGCTCGAATTCCGCATACCAGTTCTTTGCTATAGAATCCAAAGTATGCACAAACCTATGCACCCACTCTGCCCGAGGTACATGCTTCCAGGCTTCGTAGCACTGCTCCAAATGCTTCTGAGGGCTAGTCTTTCCATCAGACCTGCTTTGCACCTCCTGGGGCTGAGCCAGGAATCTCAAGTGAAGGAACTTCTGACAAGATTCCCAACTAGGAATGTTATTCTTATGGCCATTCCACCATCTGGCTGCTGTGGCTCTGAACATTGAATCCAGAGTCTCCATTTTTTGTGAATCCGGTATCTGTTCTGAGAATTGTTCAATAAACTGTTCTGGGTCTGACAAGCCATCAAAACTAGGTAGGACTCTTTCTTGTGTACCAAGCCATCAGAGAGATTTGGTAAGTCTGGCACATCTATGACCATGGAGTTCATAAAGTCTGTTCTACCAATTTTCTAACCCATCATCTGAATCGGTCATGCAGGAACTGTCACACTGCCAATCCATAATACCTTCGGCAGTAGGATCAACATGATATTCTTCCTTCGCTGTGATACTGTAGATGTGGTCCAAAACATCCTGATCTTCATCTCTTACTGGCTCTATGTATCTCTCTCCTTGAGAAGGATCTAATCGTACTATGACTCTCAGATCTTTCCCTTCGAAAGTCATCTGCCTCTTCTTAAGGTTAATGAATGCATCATTGTTTAATGCCCACTCAATACCTAGCAAGGCTAGATAGGGGTTGCTGTCATCAATGATCTCAATAACTTCAAAGTCTGTTGCAGTACAGACACCATCAATATCTACTGGGACATTAGGGAATCGTCCTAGGGGCACAATCTTCTGCTAATTGGCTAATCTTAATTGTATAGGTGACCAATCAAGGGTAGGGTTACCCATTTGTTCCTAGGTTTGCTTAGTCAAGAAATTTACCTCTAATCCTAGGTCAAAGATAACATCAGTCATATCATACTCTCCTATCTGAGCATGCAATCTCATTTCCCTGCCAGTTCTTCTGACTCTATTAACAGCTTTGGCCTGATCAATACTTTGCTGAGGTTCGCAGGAACTAATAACTTTCTGCAACTCACTTCAAGCATTCTGATTTCTTAAGAGTTTCAGACAACTCTGTAAAAAGGAGGACAGTGTACTTACTTTGTCCATCGAAGCTTCTTGCGGCTGTGACTGCTACTGATGTGGCTACGCAGGTGCTACTGCTGTGCCAGAATCCACAAAATATTTCTTGGCTTCCCTGAATGTCTTTTTCTCTCTTTCAATATCAAAGGCGGGGACTTTCACGGGGGCCTTACGAACCCAAGCCTCGTCAGGCTGGTTCTCCTTAGTTGGTATGTGCGTCGTAGCTCCACTCCGGGTAACAACATTAATGGCTGGGACAGGTCTTTGCTCAACGAAGATCATCTCAATATTCTGAGTAGGGCCAGTGTTTCTTTCCTGAATCTTAGCTATCAACTGCAGGCACTACTCGATCACATGGTCTACTGCTCGGCAATACCGACATCTCATAGTGGGGTTCCGACAGTCGCGAGCCAGATGTCCAACCTGGTTATAGTTATAACACACCACCTGACCGCGTCCTCTGCCAACCAAGCCACCATGACCACGACCTCCAAAAGTACCTCTACCTGACGCACCACCGTGGTAACCATAGCCATCATTGCTCTGTCCCTCATTTTGTATCCGATAGGGGTCATAGGTGTGACAATCATCTGCATTATGTCCTATGGACTTACAGAATTTGCAAGAGGGATCCTTAGGTACTGTTCCATACCTCTGTAGTAGATAGCAGTCTTCAGGTCGATGCTGACTTGTTGTTCTGCAGAGCTCGCAATATAGAACTTGCAGGGTAAACGGGTTTGGCGCACCAGTATTAAGGTAATTTCTTACCATAGGACACTGTTCCTTGTCGTGACCTTCTGTTCGACATTGTGTACACCAAACCCCATCGCGATCGGTTTCTCCTTTCTTCATATCGTGCAACTCCAGAGCCATTGCTGTCAACTGTGCTTGGATTTGAGCGATACCAGCATTATCTTCGACAGGAGCAGTTTCAAGCTTCATTGCGATTTCTAGAGCCTCCTACTGGTCAGTAATCTTCTGTTGCATGAGGGGAGTTCTGATATGCGGTAGCAACACTGCAATGAACCATTCCTTGTGCTGCGCAGGTCCAATGGGGAAACTGACCTCGTCGAGCAGAACTTTGAATCTTTGATCAAAGTCCCACACTGATTCGCCATGCCTCTGCTGAATCTCTTTCAATTCTGTGATACACTGCGACTCTAATTTCGGCTTCTTAAATTCCTTGATCATTGTTGCTTTGATATCAACCAGGGCATGGTTCTGAGTGCTGGAAAACTTCATGAACCAGGTCAGAGCGCGGACTCTGAAGGAAGTAACCAACTTCGCTCTTTTTTTATCTTGGTCCATAATGGTCTTAGCAGTCCACACTGCTTCACATAAAAACCATAACTATTCTAGATCCTCTGATCCAGTTCCTCTAAAAACAGGGAGCTTAATATCGTCATTCATATGGGCCATCCCGAGTCTAGGTGGGGAGGGAGGGGGGCTGGGAGTAGGCAGGGGGGAACTTATTGGGGTAAACTGACCTGCGACAGGAATACTCGGGGTAGGTTGACTTTGCGACTGCAATGGATTCTCAGGGATAATAGGTCTTTGCTGCAAGGTTACCGAAGGGTTTCCAATAGGAGGGGTTACTTCGGGTTTTGAATCTGTGGAACTTACAGGGGAATACTCGGTATGCTGACCCTGGGAATAGGATCCAAAATCTCTCTTGTACCTTTTACCACTTCGCAGCAAACTACTTTGCTCGTCGAAGTTATTTTCACTTGCAAACATAGGATAGTAATACTAAATCTAACAGTCTGATTCAATGAGCAATATACCTTTTTCAGCTAATAGCATTTTGATTCTCAACTAAATGAATTCAAAAACTTACCCCTTGGTCCTTTGAAGAACTGCCACTTGGCTTCACTAAAGGAAGTACTCATGTTGATGGCGAACTCCGTCACAAATGCTTCCAGGGTTCACGTTGTCCAGAAATCAACAGCGCAAGATACCTCATTGTGGAGGTCCACACAGGAAACTAACGTTCTTGGAAGTTCGTCCTCCTCTTTGTTAACCTGGATAACCACTGGTGCAACTCTATGTGGATGCTACCAAAGAAAATTTCATAAACATCACAAAAAACATACCTTTGTAAAAATTCATTTGCACTACGACGTGGATCTTTGTTCTCTTTCTCAGCGAACTTCAGAAAATTCTCATCAAGCCAATCCCCGATTTCCTTCACAGAGGGTTTCCAGAACATAGCCCTCAAGGTACGATGTAAACCCCTCTTGAGTAGATACTGAGTTCAACCGGCAACAGAACCAATTTGTTGGCTATAGGGCAGACCCAGGTTTTACACCTTTAACTTCACACCAACAAAAGACCCACAGTGTTGGCCCTTTCGGCAACAACCTGCGAACAGGTTGCAATCTCACTCAAAACAGCTATGGGATGCCGGGAAACCAGATTTCTGCAAGCAAAAGAGGGATATTACTGTACCTTTAGCTTCCAACATATTATAAATATATATCATAGAGCTTAACATTCACTTATTTAGCTTCACGGTTAGATAAACTAACAGTTACTTGCTTAACCCTTTCCTGGGAATTCTCAGCGAAGATACTAATTTAGCAGTGATCTTACTTATTAGGTATGTATTTATTAATGCATGAAAAACACAACAGAAACATCACAAAGAACCGCAACACAAGATATAACGTGGTTCACCCCCACTTTAGGGGTTACGTCCACAGAACTGTGTTTTATTCAACTTTCTACAAAAACCACAGTTCTAGTCTACGCACTTAGCTGCAGATCTGTTATCACTCCAGGAAACTACTTAGTGGTTATAGCTAAGTATGCCTAGTAACTTGAGAAATCATGTTTTTTGTGTTTTGAATACTTTTCAGTAGGTGGATCAATGGGATACTAAGATGGCACAATGGAGAGATTACCTATCAGGATAGCTTAATGAACCAGTGCTTTTAGGAACTGTAAATCAGATGACAAATAACAGAAAAGGTATGAAGAATATTACTTAGGCAACCAAGTACATTGCAATGCAGGGTTTAAATAACCAAGTACATAAATAATGCAGGGTCACACTAAACAATAAGAAATTCCTCCATTCGAATCATGAGCATAAGCTGAGCTAATTAAAACAGAGTGCAGAATAAAGATGGATGAAAAATCTGATTACAGCAACAAAAGAAGGCTGTGATTTTGTATTAGAATAGGAAAAATAAAACATAGGCCAAATTTCTCCAAACTTGAACCCTTTTTCCGTCTGAGTTCTTAGGCTCTTAAAGCCTTTACAAACAGTTTCTAGATCCTAAAAGCATGGATCTATTGAGTTTAACTAAAACATTAACTGACAGTTAAAAGCAAAAAGATAGGGACTGATCCCTAAAATCAAGGAAATGCTAATATGGAGATCTCCTTCAATAGCTTGGTGGTTGGTGAAGTGAAGTAGCCTTCCAAGGCTCGGTGGACTGAGTTGGGTGCACCACAGATTTGATTTTAATGATGTGGCAGTCGACTTATAGAGCTGTTCCTCCAAACAAGGTTTGAAACTTATCCAAAAGTGCCCACTGATTCAAAACTCGCTCAAAACCTCTAAGATATAGATAAAATACTTTATAATCCATTCATTTCTGCCAGTTCAGCGAATCAGTACTGAGTTCTGGGAGAAAAATAAGAAAACCTTTGCAAAAACAGGCTTTCGGCAGCTAACTGTTTTACTGATTTCGTGCCTTAGCTGCCGAAAGTCAGTCCTTTCGGCAGCTAATGAGTTCTATGGGGCTCACCTAAGCTGCCGAAAGCTGAAAACTGTTTCAAAAATTAAAACCCAAAACGATGCTTTCCTGCAAGCTCGTGACCAGTCTCTAGGACTTCTTTGAAGCTGCTCTCTTCCCTCTAGTCACTCGTTTAGTCTTCCTTTGTTGAGCTTCCATAGGTGTTACCTCCTCAGGAATCGTGGCCACCTCAGCCAACGTGTCTAGACCAGATGGTGGTGCTTCCGTGGCTACTGGTGGTACTTCTGTCCCCTCCAATTCCTTCAACTTTAACCTGAGCATCCTGAGATTACGGTAGAGCTTGGCATTCTCTTTTATCAGCATCGTGTTCCTCTCGGCCGTTTTCTTGAGTTTTTCGATGATTTCCTGGCTCCGATCATGCAATGCCATATTCCTTTCGATCAGCTTTGCATTGTGCAACTTAACCTGCTTTTCACTATGTCTTGCCTGGGAAAGTTGCTGTAGCAGCCTGTTGATTTTATTGGTCTCTGATGTGGAGGGTTCGGGACCTGGTACATCAGTCAAGGGAGGGCCTTGACTCTTCTCTCTTTCCATGGGCTGCTCTGCTCCTTGTTTTCCCTCATCTCCAGATTCAGATCCTGAGTAGGGGAGGTTTAGTGGATTTTTTCCTTGAGGAGTCCCTTCAGCTTGTTCAAACACCAGCTTTCTCTTTGACCTTCTCCTCTTCCTTGATGAGGAAGGGGATTCCACTTGGGCTTGGGGAGAGATGGCTCTCCTCTTTCTCTTGCTGGTTTTGGGAGTGCTGCTCTTCTCGCCCTTGCCCTGCTCAGCTGCCTCTTCGTTTGTGAGTTCTATGGGGAACTCATGCCAAAACAAGAAATAATTCCATTCCACATTTCTCTTCTTCAAAAGCTCTTTGATTATCAAAGTTATGAGACCCTGGTGAGAGATCTTGCTTGCTATCTTGCTTGGCTTAGCCTGGACTTGCTTTGCCATCTTAGTGAGGGTCTTATGGAAGAAGTATGGCAAATTTATCTTTTCCCTCCCTGTGAAATGATTCAACAGCTTGAAGTGGTAGTGCAGCACCCTGTGATATCGGCCTTCACAAGTTATGTAAACGAAAATGGCCTTTAAAAGAGCCTGCCATTGAGGTTCAAGAAAGGCGATGGGAATATCCTTTCTCCAAATGATTTCCTTATGAGCTGGTAGGAGATATGACCTGAATTCAATATCTGAGGCTTTAGTGGTCTTAAACCAACTCTGCCCTGTTCTGGGGAGACCTGTACATTCGGATATAGCTGCCTCATCCACATGAAACTCTTCTCTTCCAAACTTCACTGTTCTCCCATTGTAGCTCCGAGCAAACGCTTCAGCAAGTGGCTGGATGAAGCTAGTGAGTCTCTCACAGTAGTCAAAAACTTCTGCAGACTTGAAAAAACTCGGCCACTTGTGGATGGGACTCGAGATACTAGACCCCGTCTAGCTCTGTCCTGAGTGGCAGATTTGTCTTTGCCATGAGCCGAGCCCTTTGTTTTTGCAGCAGATAATTAGAGAGACACCGTGTTGGAGTCTCGTCCTGATGGGAGCACCCCTGGATAGATTCTCTGCTCTGATAAAAACCTCCTGAACGGAACAAGAACTTCAACTGTGTGATAACTTGAAAAAACCTGGGACCTTGGCCCTGCTCATAACGTTTGGGGAATAAGATGTCTTCCATCTTATCTCAGCAGGTGATTACTTATGATATCGTCCAGCTCGTGTGAAATTATGAAGCGATCAGCTGCGAATGACCCTCAGATATGCGTTATGAGTTCCTGTGTAACCCTGCGCAGTCAATGATGTGGGTGCTCCATGACTCGCTTTCGGCAGCTTACCAACATTAAATCTCATGATGGTCATATGAGATGTGTTTTGATCTTCCTTTCGGCGGCAAAACACACAGGCTCGCTTGATGTGAAGTCGAGTACGGACACGTGCTCTTTTTTTTAATTTTCTGATGAGATTGTTTTTCGGCAACTAACATAATCCTAGTTAATCCTTTCAGCTGCCGAAACTGAGCCCTTTCGGCAGCTAACTGGCCTCTACAAAACAGAGTTAGCTACCGAAACCTGTCTTTCCCAAAATTTGAAACCAAGACTCAAATAAATCATATTTTTGACTTAGTACTAAGAACGAGGACCTCCTTATTGACTCTAAAAAATTTCAAAATAAATTTTTGGACTCAAACCTATCACCTAAAATAATGAAAAAACCGACTGGTTATTTTAGGAGATAACAAGATCCCTTCAAGTCCTCAAGCCACGCACACAGCTGCAGGCCTCTGTGCACATAGCTGCAGATTTCCTTAATCACCCAAAACCCTCTTCACACATAGCTGCAGAGGTCGTCCACGCACACAGCTAGGACTTAACCTTCCTTACAAAAACAAGACTTAGCTTCACATCAATTTATCTTACATCAAAAAGCCTAACCTGACTTATTTACAAGAGTGCCTATTTATACAGCGCACTATTACAAAACCATGGACTTAAACCATGGGCACCCCGAACCCTAAACAATGGACTTAAACCATGGGTTTATTACAGACAGAGGACTTTGACTCAACCCCGACACCCCTAAGACTATTTTGAGCCGTAACTCTGCTTTCAAACTCCCAAAAACTCTCCGGAGTTACCCATCGTAAGGACCGTTAGGGTGCGCGTCCCAACATCCTTTAACCAACTTAGTAGGCTTTATCTCTGTGTCATACTCTAGCAATGTAGCTATCCATTTCGCTCTTCTACCTTCTGGGTCTGGTTATGTCAAAATCCCTTTTACTCCAGCAGATGGAACAGGTGCAATTATATGTGAATGCAAAATATACACTCTGAAATATTTCAATGCTTTGAATAAAGCATATGCTTGTTTCTCCATGATGTCATATTTTAGTTCTCCATCCCTCAACATTTTACTGAAAAATGCGATGGGCTGTTCCAAATTCTCATCATTTTTCTGCAATAAAACTGCTGTTATAGTATATTCTGAAGCATATGAAAAGACTGAGAAGTCTTTGGTAAAATCTGGGCTCACCAACATAGGAGCCTCTGATATTGCTTTTTTGATTTCCCAAAAGGACCTTCTGGATTCACCATTCCATTTTATCTCATGGCCTTTCTTCAACATATTCGTGATATTCATCAGGATCTCAGCAAAACTTGGCACGAACCTTCTTAGAAAATTCACTTGTCCCAAGAAATATTGTATTTCTTTTTCACTCCTGGGTTCACCTACTTTAAAAATTGCACTCACCCTTTCAGGATCAATTTTTATTCCATCTTTTGATATTATATGGCCCAGCAATTTTCCCTCTTCCAATGCAAAATTGGACTTCTTTGGATTCAATGATATACCAAACTTCCTACATTTCATGAACACTTTCTCCAGATGATGCAGATGTTCTCTGTCAGATTTTGAATAGACTGTGATATCATCCATGTAGATCACCACAAAATTCCCAATTTCCCCTGCAAAAGCAATGTCCATATCGCGCTAAAAAGTAGCTCCTGCATTCATCAAGCCAAAAGGCATCTTTGCATACATAAAGGTGCCCCAAGGTGTAGTGAAAGCAGTTTTTTCTTGATTTTCAGGTAATACTTTGATCTGATTATAGCCAAAAAAAACCATCCAACATTGAAATTCTTTCACCCCCAACTACTTTCTGCAATATATGGTCCATCTTTGGCAAAGGATAATTATCTTTCATAGAAACTTTGTTTAAATTGTGGAAATCTATGCACAATCTTATTTCTCCATTTTTCTTTCTAACAGGAACAAGGTTTGCAACCCACTTTGAAAACCTTAAAGTGACAATGATTTTGGCATCAAAAAATTTCTTAATTTCTTTTTCAATGATGGGAAGCAGCTTGGGGTTTATCCTTCTGAGCTTTTGCTTGAAAGGTTTCTCCCCAGGCTTTATAGGAATAGTATGTTGTATGATAGATGTATCATACTCCTTGAGGTCTTCATAACTCCAAGCAAATACATCTGTATATTTTTTCATTAATTTGCACATACTCTTCTTTTTCTTTTTTAGGCAGTTTCTTCGATAATTTTATAACCTTAGGATTCTCTTTAGTGCCAATATTCCTACTTTCAACAGCATCCTCAACAGGCTTTACTTTTGGATTTTTAGCAACATCATTCTGATCAAAAAAAATTTCCAACGGAATTAGCCCTCTTGGTATAAAATTATTTTTTAACTGGATAATATCCTTACCTCCTAAGGTTCCTTTCAACTTTTCGGCACCGTCCCCTTCTTTTTCAAGATCTTCATCATCTTGAATACTCTCGTCATTGTCATTTTCGATGTCAATAGGAGTATTCACAAATTCTCCTGAGAGTTCTAGGAACCTTATGATTTGCATGTCATCTTCGAACACCTACCTATACTTAGAATTATCAAGAATAGAGGGTCTATTCACAATTTCCACCTGGTATTCCCTCTGACCAGCAACAGGAGTTTCAAATTTTCCAGCAGCCACGGCCAAAGAATCAGCTACCAAATTTTCATGTCTGGGAACTACCTGAATTGTATGCTATGTAAAGAAGTTTCCCAACATATCCCATACTTCATTTCTATAAGCCCTCATCCGAGGATGCCTGGTTTGATAGCTTTCATTTACCTGATTTATCACCAACTCTGAATCTCCCAAGACCCTTATTTTTTGAGCTCCCAAGTCCTTCAAAGCATGCAATCCCAGTAATAAAGCTTCGTATTCGTCCACATTATTTGTACATTCAAATGTTAATTTATATGACAAATCTTTGAAATCCCGAATATGAAAGATTATATACACACCAGCTCCGACACCAATTTTTGCAGCAGATCCATCAAAATACATAATCCACTGGCCTTCCCTTTTTTGTTTCGCTTCCAAAGCATCCTGTTCCGTCACTTCCTTTTCCTCATTTTCCTCAGACTTCTTCTGCAATGCCTCTTCTAAATCATGTGGGACAACATCATTAAAGAAAACAGAAGACCCTAAATCAGTATCAACAGCATATATATGATGAATCTCAGGTTTATCTTGACTACTCACTACATAAGGGGTTCTTTTTTCACTATATAATCTTCTTCTCCCATATCGAACAGGAATTGTAGCATATGACATATCCATCTGTAAGCTACCTTTCAACTTGGAAGTCCAAGATCTTGACAACAGTACCCCGAACTTAGGTGGAATATCTGCCACTACCACATCCATGACTATAGTTTTAGATGGCAATTTATTTAAGGTTACCACCATATCTTTAATCAAACCAAGGCATTTTACCCTTTTAGAATCGAATGAATATAAATCTTTGTAGGGTCTTATTACTTCCAATCCCAAACTCTCCACCACTCCTTTCGACATTAGGTTATGTGATGCCCCTGATTCTAGCATAGCATTGTGAACCACCTTATCATGCACATTTAAACTCAAATAGAAAGGAGGGACTTCTTCACTTTCTAAATTTTCAACCTTTGACCCAAATGAAATAGCAGGATTATCATCGTTCAACTCTAAAATGTCAGATTTCCATTCCCCTTGACTTTTAACCATTTTTGTGTTGGGAATTTCTGTATTCGGTGTTTCTCAGTAACTCATTAAATCGAACAGAGATCTTCAGCTTTGAAAGTTCATTTTTGCAAATTAAAGCCAGAACTAGTTCTTTCCATATCAACCGGAGCCATCTGCTTTACTATTTTATCTCTTTGTACATCATTTTCAACTTCTTTATTTGTAAAAGACTCTTTTTGTAGTTCGTTTCCCTTTTCTACATTCAAAGAACTAGTGGAAGGCTTATTTGGGTTTGCCTTCCCTTTATTTATGAGGACATCCCTGTTTCCCAATTTGATTTTCCTCTACACATCATCCATAGCATGTAAATAACCCCTTTGATACTGCTCAGTCTCCATTTCAAATTCTTCATTCCCACCGTCGTATCCAAACATGTTATGCTCTTCCTCAGTAAGATATATCTTTGAATCCTATTCTCCAAAAAGATGAATATCATTTTCAGTAGGATATTCTTCATCAGCTACATAATTTTCTGGAAATGGTGGACGGATTTATTGTTCCTCTTGATTTCTTGGATTCCTCAGGTCTCTTTGTCGATTTTGGGGAGGAGCAGGAGGATTTGGCCTTCTAAAATTAGGGTTCCTGATCTAAGGATCAGCTGGTTCTCTATTGAATCCCCTATTATCAATGGTCAATCTGTCCATTAACTTCTCCATTGTCTTCAACATCATTTCAATTTTGGCATCATTAGTAGAAGAAGAAGCAGAAGGAAAATTTTCTTCCTTTTTCCTCCTATCAATATCTCTATGTTTCATCTTTCCACTTGCCATCATATTTGCTTCTACTTCTAGAGCATCTGTAAACATGGCAGCAAGAGTTGCTGACTTTCTCTCCCTTAATGAAAATGCAAAATCATTATCGAAAGCTCCAACATAGTGTAATTTAGCTGCGGCTGCAGAAGGTTTTATATCCTCCGGAATGGCATTATAAACCTTCATGAACCTACTAGAAAATTCATGGACAGATTCAAAACCTCCTTTTTTGAGACTGTTTTACTGAGATAAGAGCTACAAAGGATTCTGTTTATCATCTCACCTATCTAGAAATGCATTTTGGAAAGCCTAAAAATTCATTATAGACCCATTTAGCAAATCTTTAAACCATTTCTTTGCTTCACCTGACAAACTTTGGACAAATAACTACATTTTAACATCTGGATAATCAACTTCTTCTAAGTCAATAAAATCTTCAAATTTGGCAACAAGCTGTTTTGCGGTTATGTCACCCTCTCCATAAAATAAAGAGATTCTTTGGGAATAATTCTGAGGAAGATCATGTAATACTACAGGAAATCGCAAGGGAGCAAATCTGGCTGCCATTGGTCTAGGTGGACTCACAAAAACAGAAGAACTTTGAGTATTTTGAGAGGTAAATGTTTCATCCTTTGTGGTTTGTTGTAGATCTCTCCAGAGGGAATCTAACAAATAAGACTCTAACCTACGAGGATTAAACTCAGTATTCTTAAGGTCAAACTCAGATTTGGTTTTCAACAGACCCTTTCCAACATTAACTTCCCATCCTAGATCAATATGAGAATCTTGAGATGATGATGCACCAAACAAAGGAAAACCTAACTTTTCTTTATTTTTTCTTCTAAACAACTTTTCTGGGTATTCAAAACTTTTCAAGACTTCGGTATCAAAATTACCTCGCGTGTGTCTTCTCGAAGCCAAAATGACTCTTTTAAGTTCTGGAAAAAAAAAGTTTCACAGTGGAGTCGCCAGGGTAAATATACAACCTTTTCTTCTTGATAAAATTCATGTTTGCCCACATAAATTTTTCTTTAAACACTGTCGTTCCCCCAGGGAAAATATGCACTTTCGTTCCTCGGCAACGGTGCTAGTTTGTTAGCACTCATAATGTGCCCAGGTTGTGAAAGGTATATCCCAAGGTAACAACAAAAACTACTTTTAGAAAGAAACTGGCTTTTCCTTCCAGAGAGGGAACTCTCCGATACATGTTTAACAAGGCCAGATACAGGTATCAAGACTCAAAGATTATATGGGTGGTTGAAACAATATGCATAAGCATTGGGCGTGGGGTCATATATAAATAAATAACATAAAATCATATGCGCAGAATTTCATCAAAAGCAAGGAAACCATTCAATCACAGTCATTCATTTAATCCATTTGGAGCAGAAGAAGTAGAGCACAGTCCATCAATACAGAGCATCAAGATATGAATTCAATATTGACTTTAGCAGAAAGGTTTATAAAATATTTGAAACAATGACCAGAGCATAATAAATATGAATTCCAATCATTCAACACTTTGTTCCAAATATGAAGAAAACAGAATGGAGTGAACACAGGAAAGACAATCACAAAGAAAGAAGCATAGACTGTAATGAAAATGGCGCAGGAATCTTTGATAATTTCTTCGCATTCAATTTCTTACTCAAAAATATATGTCTTTCAAAAACATTCAACAACGGGATGGGTTCCAACCCCCATCTCATAAAATAGATGCAAATATATACATAAAATAATTTGATCTTCCAAGAAGATTCATAACTAAATGATCGGCTTAATTAAAGTCTTGTAACTAAATTCCTAACTTTTAGGAATAAACTACAGCTTCAATCCTAACAAATCATTAAGCTAAAATCAACTTGGTAACATGTCCTCATCTAGTCATCTCCTTAGCGCGTAACACCTATCTCTACGGATGAAGGATGTAGTTTGTCTTTCCAAACCTCTCTACGGCTTTCCACTGCTTCGTGCTCGGGGTATCACATTCCATCATTTCTCAAATTGACACTTCCAGCTCCATGTAAGCTTCATATGATACCTTGGGAAATCCTTTTCCGATAATTAGGAACTTTTGCAAGATTTCAAAATCCTCTATCAGTTTGTCCACAATAACTTTCCCTGTTAGGCCCTTTTCCAAATCATCAAATTTGGAATGATCCATGCGGCTTTGAACTAACAAGCCGCGATAGTGTTCCTGAGAAAACATTCATCCCTCTTCATCCCAAAAGGAAGGGAGGCCGTCCTCAAATAGCTCTTTGAAAACTTGCTTGAAGTTATTAACCTGTGAAACCATTTCCTCAGCTCTGTCCTGGACCGTCTTCATTAAATGATGCTTATGGATAAATTTTTTAGCCCATAATACTATTGATATCCTATCTTTTATTCCCATATCATGCAACTTCTAATATGTCAATGAATTTAAAAAGTTCAGCGCATTCTGGGCTGTGGCAAGGGGCTTTCTATCCATAGTTTCATTTACCAATTTTAGTCTCTGGTTGGCCAAATTGATCAATATGCATTGGTCGTCAACAAAGTTCAAATAGTGTCTGAATTTTGTAACTTCTACAGATAGGGTGTCCCAAATTATGTGCTTTGCCCCCTGCAGGGGACCCTTACCTATGTTTCTCTCCTTCAATTCATTGAACTTCTTTTGTAACTGGCTTCTGTCTTGTAATATTTTGTTTTTACTTTCATTCATTTTGGCTAACTTGAACTTGATCTTTTCATTCTCTGCCTTTAACTCTTTTATTTCTTCATCCTTTAAGCTGATCTGGGACATAGGTATTGACAAGTCATCCGCAGAAAAGTCATTCAATGGTTTATCAATATTTACAATAGACACGTCCTCATCAATAGGAGTCTGACTCATCAATTCCTCCATGATCTCCTTTTCCTCATTTTGGTCCTTTTTCAGCAAGGCAATTTGAGATATCAATTCACTCCATTCAGCTTCCCATCTGTCTTTTTCCTCTTGTAACTCGACAGCTTTTCGTTTGTGTTCCATCATCTCCTGATGCATTTTTTCCACGGGGGCTTCACTTGTTGGCCAATATCCTATCACGTTAGTTCATATTGTGGGTTTTAAAATTATCAAAAATCGAACCAATATATTGCAGGTATTGGGGGGATGAGGGGTTTAAGGTGGGGGTGGGTAGGGTGGTTTATAAGGATTGAGGTATAAAAAGGGGTGGGGAGGAGGTTTTAAGTATTGGGAGGGGGTTTCAACAAAAAGAGATTGGGTCAATATCTCTCGAAATTAAGGGTATTCTTTAATATCCCATGATCGCACGTGCTATGTGAGAGGTTCACTAAGTGAAGTCCCCATGATTTTTTCCTTCTCTTCTTGCAGTGCCCGTAATTCGGACGATTGAACATGTTCTAAGCTTGGGATCTTCAATATTTTCTTCAAAACTTGGAGAGAATTGTCCTTTTCTTCCAACATTCTTCGGATAGCTTGGGTGTTATCTCTTTCATTGCCTGAACTGATAATATCTGCTTGTAGCTTCTTAATCTGGATGACATTGGCCTTATTTTCAAATCTTTCATGTTTCAATTGAATCTCTAACTTATCTACAAAAATTTGTAATTTATTGATTCTTATCATAGCTTGTAAAAGATCTGAGTAAATAATGTCACTTGTTTGCTTGTGTAGCTGTATTTTGTCGGGTACGCTAATCTTGTCCAACCGGATTTCCATCTCTAACATCTTTTTGTCATTTACCATGGCCAACTTGAAGGTATTTCTTTCTGTATCTCTGGCAGAAATCAGGGAGCTTTTTGGATTGCTTAAATTCCTTACTCGCGGGAGTAAAGTCCTTGTCTCTTCCAGAGACTGTTTTCTTTTCTCCATATAACTGGCCTTGAGTTCCTCTTTTGAATTGAAGATTGGGCTTGATTCTGAACCATCTACACTTTTAAAAGAAAATTTATTTACTTGTACAGCTTTTGTTGGGACTAAAGCAACTCTCTTGAAATCATCAGAAATTTCTTCACTTAAAATTCCACCACCTTGAAACAATTTGGCTTTTTGGTGCGATCCTTCTTCATCCAATTCCATGCTCTCGACTTCAGAAAGAATTATTTTAATTATAACATTAGGACTCTCTGTTATTTTGGATACTACAATTGGTACAGTACTTGCATCTTCATCAGACCTAGGAGTCTCCATAAACTGCAACAGAATGGCTGCTTCCTTTAAACCTTCAATAAACTGGTGGTCAAACGGCTTGTTTTTGTTTTCCTGCTTCCTTAGGGAGATTACATGGTGGGGATCATAATTTATCTTTGGCTCTTTTTTGAATTCCATGCTTGCCAATAATTTTTCAATAAACATTAAGGCACCTTTATTTTTGAAAATGAAAGAGCCAACCTTGAGAGGGAATTTAATATTTGAAGATTTTTTAAAGGCTCCAAAATGCTCTTCCTCTGAATGTAGTCTTTGCCTCATGAATTATAATGCAAAAATTCTCGGGGTTAGGAAAGAGGGTAACCTATAAGGCTCCCCGGTAAATCCATATACCCTCAAAACAGTGGAATCTTTATGCAGGAACCAGTCTTCAACTCGGTCCTCGGGTGAAGACTGCATCAGACACTTCATCTCTTCTAACACACGGGATAATTATTCATTGAACAACATTTTATACATTTCTAACATGATTGAATTGGCAAATTCAAACATGTTGATTTGCTTGGGAAAATCAGAAGAGAAGATAGTACTCAAAAACTGTAGTTCAGTGACGTTTGAACATAGCAGCATGTTCAACAAGTAAGTCTGAAATTTAAAGAACCTGACCTTTGGGAATTCACTTAATTGAAGATGGATTGTTTATACAAAGTACTCATCTAGACCGAATACAGGAACTGACTGGGATTCAAAACCTACGGAACTTATTTTCAACAAAAAACCAAGGATGACTTCATTCACGCGACAATCATCATCAAGACCCAAAATTTGACAAACTAAGGCTACCACTAATTGAACTTCATCTTTAAAAATATGCACTAGGTAAGGTAAGAAAATACAATCTAAATATTGACCTTCTCTCAAAATGCTGGAAAGGAATTGGCAACGGAATTCAGGTTCACAACTCTTGTATAATTGAGCAAGAATCGACTCATTCACAGGTTCACGACTGTCAGGGTAACTGTCAGGCAAATTAAGGTTTTCGCAGATGACTTTGGAATTAATTTTACAGAGTATTCGGGACGTATATTGGATTACGATGATTCTCTGAGAAGGGAAATAATTAATAGCGCACCATTCTGTAAATTCTGGAAAATGCAGGGTTTGTTCGAGAGAAAAATAATACAAAAAGGATTTACAGACATTCAAGACATCATTTCCCTGTGAATTGTAGTGCCACAACCTTTCTTTACTGACTGATACGCTTCCTATAGACAGAAAAGGGTCGCACACACCTCTGTCCCTATCAACTAAATAATATTCCCTGTCATCTATAATACGGCCAAACCCTTGCAATTCCTTTCCTTTGTCCCTAATTCAATTGATAATGGCAATTTGATGGACGAATTATGGACGTTTAAGCCTTACCTATTCACCGTGGCTCGAAATTGACAGTCGAAGGTTGACAAATCCGCAGGTCTTTTTCACTCGTCCAGCGCCAATAAAATAACCACAGAACATGTCAACTTCCCTTTTATAGGACCCCACTCCGGAGCGTCCCTTTGGCGATTTCCTCTAAACCGCTTTCACCTCTGCATTACACCATGATTGGCCACGTGGACAGTGTTTTATATTGCGCACCCGTCCTTTACCTTTATCTATCGCGCACCTTCCTGTTCCAGATCTATCTGTGACTGTTGATCGATTTCACCTTTATTTCTCTGCCGTCAGATCAAGTGGCACGTATCCAATTCCGCTGAGCGTCGTGGTCTTATCCATCATGCAAGTTTCTGCTCCGGATTCATCCACAATCGTAGATGTAATCTGCCTTTATTTCTCCGCTGTTAGATCAAGTGACACACTCAATTCCAACGAGCTCCGTTGTTTTAGAAAGCGCACGGGTTCACAAAGCGGAGCTTATATAGACCGTAGATCTCATCCGGTTGGATCAACGACCGTTGATCGATATACTACATTAAACGCCCGCATATACTTATCTTCCTCGCATCTTTTAGGGAGCGGATATAATACAGACCATTGATCTTCATCTTTTCGCTCCGCACTATCAGATCCTTTGACAAATCATCGTTTTTCGCCTTTTACCATGCTTTCATACTATAAAATTTTAACCAAAGTATTGCAAATGACCATTACCTCTTCTTCACTATGATTTTTCGAGCTTTTGCTAAGTAGGGTTTTTAACACCAGCTAAGAACCTAGCTTTTCTTTCCATATTTGGACTGTGTAACTTTCCCCGGTCACTTCATTGTTCAGAACGGGCCATTGTTTTCCCAGTGTTTGTTGGCTGTGTTTGTTGTTTTACATTTTGGGGCTGCTATAGATTGTTTTTGAGTCGTTTTGGCCACGATAGTGCCAAGAACGACTCATGAATTGTTTTCTGTAACCAAGTTGTGAATTGCTTGTGTGACTGCGTGTATGCAATGGTTAGTCTTCGGACTGTGTTGGAGTAGGAATAAGGGCTTGGATTGCTTCATAAACTTGGTGTGTTTTGGAACCACATAGACAGAGCTATAGGGCTGACTTTCTTCTCCACAACCCCTAGATAGCACTGGAAGGGAAGTCAGAGCCCGAGGGACTGGGTAGGAGAGAAGGGGTTGATTCCTTGTATTAGGTGTGTGTGGCTGTCTTAGAAATCAGGCTAGTTCTAGTGTAGGTGTCCCTAGCTCTATAATGATCTCACTAGCTTAGCATTTAGCCTTTCCCAGCTCCTTGATGGCCTGATAAACCTGACCATGTTGGCTTGGTTGTCTTGTTGATCGCATGATAAACCCAACTGTGTTGGCTTGGCTGTGTTTTCTGTATCCTTGGCTTTGTGTAAGCCTGGTTGTTCCTTATTCCTTGGGTAATCATGCCCAGCTCAGGGGTGGCAACATTGCTGAGAGATTTAGGAGCATGCTAGCCTATGGTTGGGTGGAACGTTGTAGCGACATAGCTGGTTGCGGGATGAGTTCTTTATGAGATAAGTAATATTGACCATTTCATCTCTGTATTTATATTTATTGTTTAATGAATATGATGAACATATTGAATGCTTGTATGAACGAGTGTTTTATTCCGCTGTATGATAAATAATCATGTATGCATGTTCTAGTTCAAAGCATTTTGTTTTTGAATTTTATGTACATACATGTTCATGGGGATTTTATCCCGGATGTTTAATGTCATGGTAGCGTCCTCTTCACCAGTTGGAAGGTTGGGGATGTTACATTGTGGTATCAGAGCTCATGTTGCAGCATGAGCCTGAATGGACCCTGAGGATGCAGTGGCAGAGGCAAGATTTCCTTCTGCTTAGCAGAGATCAGAAACTATGATAGAAAATTTCTTGAAAATTTTGTTGAAAAATTTGTCTAAGTGCTTGAACCATCGTCCCATCAGAAGACTAAGTGGGAAGATCCTCCGATGTAGAGGAGAGTTATATGGAAGATCACTTGAAGAAGGAAGAACTTGTGAATTTTCAAAGTTCTCATCGACCATTGGCGGAACTTAGTGGATGTGGGAGCCGCAATTTCAGTGAAGATCAGTCGAAGACCGCCGAAATGTCGGCTCGATGTAGTGGAATACATGCCCGATATTAACTTTCAGCTTCGACAAAATTTAGTTGTTCAGAGCATCGATGCCATCGGTGGAAAATAGTTGTTAGGTTCATTGACACCGTGGAAGAAGAAGAGAAAAAATTTTGAAAAATTTGTCTGAGTGTTGAGACCATCGGCGATCGACGAAAGTTAGTGGTTTGGACCACCAATGTGTCGAAAGAAGATTAGTTGAACGAAACAACAATGAAGTTGAAAGGGTTTAGTTGTTCATGCACTCATTGTTGCGGCTACTGGTGGAAATATTTTGCTGACAAAAAGAAGAGAATTGAGCTAATCAAGCAGCGAAAAGGAAGACTAAAGGGAAAATTTCAAAAATTTCTCTAAGTCCTAGAATTGTTGGCCATCAGTGATGGTTAGTTGAACACATTGTCGACACCTAGCTAATTCAGTTGCCGATGAGCTATGTTAGATGAAGTTAGTGGATTGAACATATACCATTGTGTCTATCTAATGGACTATCATTCCAAAGGTTAGAGGCTTCGACCGCTGATAGTGGATAGAGATTTCGACAGTCAATGTGTTTATGGTCAGTGAAACCTACAGTGGGATCACTACCTGTTGTTATGGTTGTTTAGTGGACTATCCTCCCGATGAACAGTGCACCAGATGACCGATGAAACATGGAAGAAGCTAGTTTTTTTTTCGGCCGAGATGTCGGAATTCAGTTGGGAAGAGGTCTAATTGGGAAAAAGGAAATTTTGAGTTTTTCGTGGGATTTTCCAGCAGATTTCGACTATTTTTCCAGTGGTATTTTCAGTGGTTTTTAAGTATATTTTCAGGGATGAAAAGGAGGAAGAGACAACAATCTTATGCGCCATATTGCGCGAAAATCATGGATTTACAAAAAAAAATGAGGGCGCTGCCCTCGACCCACCCTGCAGTGGCACAGGGAAGCCACAAGGGAGCAAGCCCCCTTGACCCCCGTTGTCCCCCTTAGACAGATGTCCTTTGATGAAGAAAATTTTGTGTTTGGGCAAAATTGTTATTTTATGAAGTTTTCCAGGTGAAGGAAAGTAATTCTGAATTATATCAATGTTATGCATCTAACAGTTGTGTTACTAACATGTTTGTAGAATCATAGAAACCTTCAAGGGAAGTATTCCAGGTAGTGCGATTTGGTAAAGTAAGTGGTGGTTCAGTTATGAGAACCCATGACGGATATGATTCCCGGGATTCCTATGAGCGTGCGCAAGATGCCATGGGAGAAAATGTCTGTAATGGAAATGATGACATTCAGCCCAATGGAAGGATATTCCAAGAGACACCGTCAGATGTTGTAGCCACCATGAGAAGCTTGATTAAATCCCAGGAAGAGCAATATCAGCTGAATGCTGCAATGTTGTATATTTTGATATACTTACAGATAAAGATAGACTCTGGATGAGGTACAGCAAGACCAGAAGGTAGTAAGAGTAGTACTAGGAGACGGAGAAGGACTTCTAGTGGGTCATCTGACTCTGAAGAATCCAGCAGGCATTCAAGTTATTCTTCCCATAAAAGAAAAAGAAAGAGACACCATAGGGATCACTCTAGGGATGAATTTAAGAAGGCTAAACCTCCTACATTTGATGGTGAGGTAAAGACTGGACAAGAGTCTGAAGCTTGGATTCTTGGGATAAAGAAGTACTTTCAAGTTTAGGATTATTCGGGAGACATGAAGGAAAGAGTTTCCATATTCAATCTGAATGGAAGGGCATCCATTTGGTGGGAACACTTCAAGCAAGTAAAGATGATCAGTGAAAGGAGACTTAAGTGGAAACAGTTCAAGAAGTATTTCAAGTAGAAATACCTCTCTGACAGGTATTATGATGACAAGATTAAGCAGTTCCATGAGATGAGATTGGGATAGTAGACCATGGAAGAGTATCCAAATACGTTTCTGGAGTTGTTGAGGTATGTCTGATACATCAGAGATGAAAAAGTGAAGGTCCAACATTTTCTGAGTGGATTACCTTAGTCTTACAAAGAGAGAACTGAGTTTTACAAACCTAGAATTCTTGAAGAAGCAATAAGGAAGGCTAAGTATTTCTATGAGAAAAGAAAAGGTAAGCCGGATTACCATAAGGTATGGAAGGACAAGAAGAATGAGAAGTTTGACCAAAGAAAGAAAGGTTTCAAACCTTCTAACTTTAGGAATCAGTAGAAGTAGCCATCCCTACCTGCAAGTAAACCAGTTGGAGTGATAGGAGAAAAGCCTAAAGATCCACAACAAAATAGAGGACCACTTCAATGTTAGAAATGTGGAGGACCTCACATGCACATAAATTGTCCACTCGAGAATGAGAGTGCAAGGCCAACTTACAACATTCAAGAAGCAGAAATAGTGGGTCAAGCAGCAAGGGAAGCACTGGAGGACTGTTAGGCAGATCACCAGTCAACTGTGGTTGAAGTTGTAGGTAATATTGTTGAGAAATATGTTTCTATTTTGATTGACCCTGGTTCTACTCACAGTTACATTACTCCTAGAATAGTGGAGATTTGTGCTTTTAAGAAGGTAAAGCATAGAAAATCTTGGTTAGTTCAACTAGCCACTGGAACTAAGAGAAAGGTTAGTGAAGTGATAGAGAAATGTCCATTGTTCATGAATGGATTGGTCACTTGTGTAGATTTGAATGTTCTACCACTTGGTTCCTATGATGTTCTCAATGGAATGGATTGGTTAGAACCTAACAGAGTTAAGCTTGACTATTATAACAAGAATTTTGAATGCATGGATGAAGAAGGGAACCCAGTAGTTGTGAAAGCTATTCCAAAGGTAATTTCAGTACGATAGGTTTCAGCAATGTAGTTAAAGAAGTTCTGTAGGAATGGTTTCCAGTTGTATGCAGCTCATGTTTTGGAGGCAAGAGATGATGAATCTCCTAGGTTGGCGGACTATCAGGTGTTACAGGAATTCAGGGATGTGTTTCCTGATGAGATTCTAGGGCTTCCTCCAAAGAGGGACATTGATTTCACTATTGAACTTGTGCTAGGTGCAGCACCAGTTTCCAAGGCACCCTACAAAATGAGTACATCGGAGATGCTAGAATTGAAGATGCAACTGCAAGAGTTGTTGGAAAAGAAGTATATTTGATTGAGTGTGTCTCCTTGGGGAGCACCAGTTCTGTTTGTAAAGAAGAAAGATGGTACACTTAGGTTATGTATTGATTACATACAATTGAACAAGGTTACCCTGAATAACAAATATCCTTTGCCTAGGATTGATGACCTCTTTGATCAAATCAGGGGAGCAAGGGTATTTTACAAGATTGACTTGAGGTCTAGTTACCATCAGGTGAGAATCAAGGATGAAAACTGTTATAGCGGATTTCACCACACTAGGTGAATCACACATTGTATGGCCTTCCCCTATCCCCCTGCAGACTCATTATTCCCTATGGACCATTTATTGTCTTTTGATGTATCATTGACCATCCCTAAAAACATTAGAAAAATGATATACGCGGCCTTTTCCCCGATAACCGCGTACATATGTGGATATTCCCTCTATAGTCGCGTACATCGGGATGTGTGCATAATCCAAAATTGTTGGACCATTCCTTGACTTGGATCCGACTCATATGACTCCTGGCCTTCCATATGCCTTGAGATCACATGGATTCGACCTTTCAGTATCACTTTGAAAAGCTATATAAGGAACCATTGAGACATTGAAAGCATAAGAGAGAATTGAGAGTACCGAAATTATAGTCCATTATTGCCAGAACTATACTTGAGTCTGCATCCCTTTGTCCCTTTGGAGCACTATTGTGTTCTTCCCAAGCTTGCCTTTGTTAGTGAGCTTGCTATCGGAGTGATGGAGGATTGAGGTGGTGGAGGCCCAAGTGGGGGATTCAGTTTCTCCGGTTCGCAGACATGCTGTCAGAGGTTGTCACTTGTAATCTCTGATTCATATTAATAGAAATATCTTTTCTTGTCCAGTAATGTGTATTTGAATGAATGTTGCATCCATTGGAATATGTCAAATGCTTATACATTATTGATTATATATGCTAGAAAAGATCTAACACCATGAAATATAGTATGCTTGTATTGTTTACTTGTTGTTGAGGACGTGCTATAACAATTCAAGCTGAATATTGGAAAGCTCAACAGGGATCTACTTCAATC
>LPNX010238248.1:90782-246555 GCA_001517045.1 Pseudotsuga menziesii | reverse complement strand
GTTCTTTTAATGTTTTTAATGCTTCAAAACATGATTTTGCAGGCAATATGTGCTGGCTCACCTCTTCACTGACAGTGGTAGTGATTACAGCTAAGGCTTTTTTGTCTTTTGTTCTTCAAATGGCCTTCTCTTTCTCTGATTCTGGAGGTCTTGGGTCTATGGTTATGGATTTTCCAGCTTCTGTCTCTATTGTGTAGCCTTCGCAAATGCCGTCCCAAAGGTCATTGTAGATGAAGGCAAATTTGATCTTCCTCCACCATTTTGAATAGGTGTCTTTTCCGGTGAGAGTGGCACCGACTATAGATGCTATAGATTGCATTATTACAACTGTCAGTGTAATTTTCAAAGAGAAATAAAAAATTAATAACCTTGCAGGTCTACAGTCTCTGCCAAGGTGAATACAATGCAAGTTTATAGTAAATATATCAGTAGATACAAAATATAACACTGTCAGTTATACAACATTCAGCATTTTCACATATGAGTCTGAGATCCGTCTGCAATTTATCAATCTCAGTCTTATATTGGTCTGCAATATATCAATCTCAGCCCAATCCAGACTTTGCAAGAAAAAATTAGGGTTTACTTCAAAATTCACGCATCATATATATGATCAACGCATATATATATCAGATAGCAATACCACAGATATCAGACTCCAGTTTTCAACGCAGGCACCAGTATATTACCAATCCAGGCACCAGTTTTCAACGCAGGAACCAGTATATTATCAGCAGTATATTATCAAACTCCACGCATAACAGAGGTAGAAACTAGGGTTTCTGTAGTTCCCAAAATATTGCAGCACTAAACCAAAAAAAAATGTTTTACCTCCACGCAGCCTATCAACACTTCAACGCAGTGATACTAGATGATAATAATCTTGCTTCTATGTGTTGCAGCTCTCACAACACAGCCAGAAGGAACATCTCTCCACGCTGGTCTTCAATGTGTTGCAGCTCTCACAACACAGCCAGAAGGCACATCTCTCCACGCTGGTCTTCAATGTGATGCAGCATACATTATGATGTGAACAGATACAGTCTCAAACACAGACAACAACCGGAGGGCAGTCTCGAATGCAGGCAGCAATATATCAGTCTACAATACCATCTCTTCTCCACGCAACCTCAGTATAGTCACGAGCAGCATACAGCTAAGTCTTCAATGGGTTTTCAGCAATCTCCACGCAGCCTTCAATGCCAACAATATCAGTCTTCAAAGCAGATTCAAATGGAGTCTCCACGCACTTGATCTTCACGCCTTCACGCAGTACTGAAGACACGCAGTACTCCACGATCTAAAGGCCACGACTCTATAAATACATCAAAATAGGCGCAGCTATCTACTGAATGGTAACTTCGGCATGCTGCTACGACTGGTTCGAGGAAAGGAACACTATTCCACAACGCCTTCAGACTTCAAGGCAATCTCTAGAATAGCAGAATACTAGCAGCACGCTTCAACGTTTAACAAATTGAGATCGGTCTTCACGCAGGCTGATGGTGCACAGCAATTCACAGCTCGCATAGCACCCAATAGGAGAATGCAATAATGTGGAGTCGTGGAGATTATAATGAGTCACCAGACTTTAAAATAATGAGTCACCAGAACATAATCACCAGACTGTGTATTTAAATAGACCAGAGCTACTATTATCACTCACAGTATATCAGGCTTGACACGGCACGGCAGGCACACCCTTCACTCATAAAACTAGGTCAAAAAATAGGTTTTATGCGCCACACTATTCAGGCACAAAAAAAACTCAGGATCGCAGCCTCTTATAAAACCGCAGACATATATCGCAGCATACACAACAGAAGATGAATGGAGGGCGTGGTTAAAACTTAGGGTTTCACTTGGAGGAGGAGTACCAGTAGTAACGCATGCAGGCAGGAGAGACTGGCAGGTAGCTCTGAAAGAGCAGACTGGCAGGCAGAATGGCAGCGTTCTGATAACACAGGGAGAATGGCAGGCATGCAATGCAGCCAGGAGTTATGGCAGGAAAATAGCCAGGCTCTGATACCACTTGTTGGTAATAACTCCCGATTGATTAACTATTCCAATGCAAAAGCCTATACTTATACAAATATCATGGCGGTTGGGTTTCACCTTCCGCTCAGCCTGTTTGGCTTCCTATCTATTCATATTCCTATTTATTATTTATTTACAATAATCCTGACGGATTATTCTAACATGTAATGCGAGGGATTGGGTTGTCTTCCTTGCGTTTTTGGAGCTGCTGGTGTATTTTCCATTCATGTTTTTGTAGTTTCATTTGTTTTTACGATGGCTGTGAAGTGTTTTTGTTAACTTATAGTAGCTGAGATCTCTGTTATGCGTTTTGGTGTTGTTTCCACATACCCATGGTGGGGAATTTCGTTGTTTAGCGTTTCCCAACGAGTGGGAGAACATAGCCACGAATTTTGGGCATTGTTGAGTTCGTTTTGGCCACGTTAGGGCTATAAACGACTCTGGAAATCGAATTGTTGCTAAGGGGGTTATTTTACCCATTGTCGTTTACATTTTGGTTGAACAACGTTTTCATCAATCCCAAATCTTGCAATTGTTGTGTATGCCTCTACTGTTTTGATTTGAACTGTTTTTGGAGTGAAAATGGGGTCTAAGCTAGCTTGATAAACCTACTGGAAGAAGGAACCTCACAGACAGAGCTAGAGAGTTGGCTTTCTTCTTTGCACACCCTGAATAGCACTGGAAGGGGAGGCATAGCCTGAGGGACTGTGTAGCAGAGAAGGGGATGCTTCCTTGTGTTGGGTGTGTAGATGTTTTAGAAGTCAGGCTAGATCTGGAGCAGGTGTCCATGGCTCTTTGGTTTAGCTCACTAGATTAGCAGTCAGCCTTTCTATCTCCTTTATAGCCTGATAAACCCAACTGTGTTGGCTTGGCTGAGTTTTGTGTATCCTTGACTACATGTGAGCTTGCTAGTGTTCCCTTATTCCTTGTGGAAATCATGCCCAGCTCGGGGATGGCAGTGTTGCTGAGAGATTGATGAGCACACTGGCCTATGGTTGGGTGGAATGTTGCAGTGACGTAGCTGGTTGTGGGACAACTCTTTCTCAAGATAAGTATTTCCTTGTGTTTAGTCTCTGCAACTGTATTTGCTTGATAAATTACTAAGAACATGTTGAAGGCTTGAATGTGAATGAAATGTAATTTGCTTCCGCTGTATGTTAATGGTTTATGCACTTGTATATGTTTTTAGTTTCAATGCATTTTCGTCATGTGTATGTTCATAGGATTTACATTTCCCGGGTTAGATAGCATCATGGTCGCGTCCTCTCCGTCGAGTAGAGGGGTGGGGACGTGACACATCGCATTTAATTCATGAGGGCTTTTCCTTTACCCACTTGACTTCCATCGGCACATGAGGGCATTTGCAAGGGATTTTCTTTCAAGTTGTCTAACTAGGGGACGATTTTTCCCCTATTTCCAGTTGATTTTTACCTATTTCTGGCCATCAATCTTCACAGAATTTTCAAAACTTGCAAAAATATTGCTAGATCTTACAGAGCCTGGGTGTTTGGGGGTTTTCATCTCATGTGATTTCATTACTGCACTTAAAATCATCCAACAAACAATAGAAATTACAAGATTTTATGAGTTAAATTCACCGGATTCTGGTTGAAAATCAGTCGGAAAGTCAAAATCATCCCCTAGTTAGACAGCTCCCTTTTCTTTTATCGGATCGACTTCCACCAGCACGTGAGGGCTTCTTCTCATTTTGGTTTCTAACATCAGCAAGTCGAGGTCACTACCAAGTCGGGTCATAGGTCGGGGTCGCATCGGGTATTAGGCTCGATTGATTGGCGAACATGCCAACAACTGGTTAGTGCCACTAGATTTTTCCTCTGGTTACTGCCGCATTAGGGTTAGAAATGGTCTTGTCCACCAGTTTCAGGTTTGTTCATGTGTGTTATTGTTAGTATAATAGTAACACATGCTACTATTATACTAACAGTTATACAGTATTATTGTTAGTATTACAGTAACACATAGGAACAAACCCAAAATCGACAGACAAGTATTTCTTTTTAATATTTTTATTTATTAAATTAACACAGAGTTGTAATTTTTAAATTTAATAATTAATTTTCACTGTTGTTTCATTAGTCTTTTTTTTATAAATATTATCATAAATTAAACCATATTTAAATTTTTTTATCCTCACAAATTCACAATACAAGGAACAATATGAATTGTCTCAGCCTCTCAGACCCAAACTCAAACCCTCATTGCAAGTCAAATTTTAAATTAAACAAGCCAATACATTAACCAACAATGAGTCATTCTAGCAACAACAATAGCATCAACACCGACAATGATTTTCAAGCAGAAAATAGTAACATAATGGCGGCATATAGACCTTTGCATGGGCCAGATTCTAATGGCCCACCATGAAGTTTGTAAGAATTTGCAAAGGGGACATTTGATCCTTTAAAACTCCTTCTAATTCAAACGTTGGTGGTGGTTCACGTGATTGGAAATGCAATATTTTTTGTCATTCCTGGGTTGGCAACTATAGCAAAGTTAGGCAACATCTTTTTGGGGATTCCAAGTGAAGGAGTACATGTTTGCATCAAGCTGACAACGGCTCAAAAATCTGAACTTTTGAGGTTGTAATTGGTAGCGAATGGAAAATGAACGTTTTCTACCAGAAATGTTACCTCCCAAGATGACACTTCCTAAGTTATCTCCCCACCATCAATGGTTTGGAGTGTGACTACTCCATCAAAGATAAAAAGATCATAGGGTTCTACATCTCGTTCTTGTGCAATAGGTACCACATTGACTGGGATGTATAATGTTAACAAACGAGAAGATACAGATGCAATTGGCAGATTTTTTTTCGTTAATGGAATCCCCTTCCATGTTGCTCGTTCTCCTTATTATAAGGAAATGATCCTATCAATTGCAGAAATAGGACCCTCATTTGTACCACCCGGTGAACATAAGCTAAGAACAACAATTCTAGAAAGGAATGTATCAAAAAGTAATGTGCCAAAGGAGGAAATGAGACAAACATGGGTGAGATTTGGGTGCTCTATTGTTATGGATGGGTGGACAGACATGAGCAAGCACCCACTAATCAACATCATAGTGACATCTGCAGCAGGGTCCATTCTTTCTTAGAGCCATTGATTGTTTTGGAAAGTGCTAGGATGCAACTTTTCAATATGAGCTTCTTCGAGATGCTATAGTGGAAGTTAGGATTGATAATGTGGCGCAGGTTGTGACAGATGCAACAACAGTTTGTAGATCGGTCGAGTTATTAATTCAGAGCAGATATCGACATATTTATTGGACTCCTTGTTTTGTGCATGCACTCAACAATGCATTGAAGGACATCAGCAAAATCCAATGGGTATTGGACTTGGTAACAACCGTTAGAGATGTGTATATGTTTAGCTGCAACCACCACACCCCTTTAGCCATGTACAAGGATCACACAAGGAAGGAATTCCTCAGTCCAGTTGATACTAGATATTCTAGTTATTTCCTCTTGTTGGAGAGGATGCTAGAGATACAAACACCAGTGCAAGCCTTGGTTGTGAGTCCAGAGTGGGAAAAATGGTCAGAATCCAAGACAAACTTGGGGAAGAAGGTTAGAACTTCGATGTTAAACAATGTTTGGTGAGAAGATTGTTCTTATTTGGTGTCATTCTTAGGCCCTATTGTGGAGGTCATTTTCTACATCGATCTAGATTCTCCTAGTCTTGGAGAAATCCATGAGACCTTTGATAGTGTGTTGGTTCGTGTGAAGGAAACCATTCAACAGAGGGATCCCTCATTATATTGCTATACAACTCAGGTTCAACACACACCTTTGCACATGGCAGTATATGCACTAAACCCAAAATGGTATGTGGAAAGGCATGGGAGAGTGCCTCCCATTGATGATCCTGAGGTAAAGAATGGTTTTCTAGATGTAATTGAAAAGATGTACTATGAGGAGGAGGGGGGAAAGCTTTATAGACAATTTGTTCAGTTTGCATGTCTTAGTGGCCCCTTCAACAAGCACGGTGCTTAGATAGATTGTACACATCTAGGCCAAGATGACCCGATTGGTTGGTGGAGGATATATGGGGATGGTGCTCCAGAGCTCCAACATCTTGCTCTTTGTTTGTTGTCCCAGATTGCTAGTTCCTTTACAACAGAGAGGAATTTGTCTACATATAGCTTCATCCACTCCATCAAAAGGAACAAACTTACCTCTAGAATGTTGAATTTCTAACTACTTTCATAAATAGGTAATTGTGAGTACATTTTAAAAAAACTTTAGCATAAATAAAAATGAAAGTATCAGCCATATTAATTACTTATGAACAATATGACATTAGACAATTGTAACAATAAAATAAAGTTGAAAGTAAACACGTCCCATCACAATGCACAATAGACACCAACAACCTTTCTTATGATAGATTCATTAAGATAAGACAAGTATACATCATGACCATGAACATTAAACCCTTTTAGGTGAGGGTAAACAAAGAGATCAAGTACTTATTTTTTCATTTGAAGTATGATATTTCCCACCAACATGGACCTTTGACTATTGATATAATTATTTGTCATGCTGATCTAAATCTCTGAAGATGAAATGGTTAGGAGAGATATGTGAAGAGTTGCTTGAAAGAGATGAACCCTATGAATTATGAATGCAGCCCATTGTCCAATTTCAGGCTTGTTGTAGATGAATCCATCCCTAATCCTAATGATGTCATCCCTCTAGCAAATAATGGAAGCCTTAATATTCCTCTTAAACTGATGACATCATCCTTCAAACAAGCAGTGGGAGCCCTCTAGGGTCTTATTAATGTCATAAGATCATTGTAAGTCCCTCAAATGTTGATATCATCCCTCAGGGATAATTGTTGCTAATTGTTGACTCAACCAAACCCTTGTGTTGGCTGATCCAACCTTTGTCGTTGACTAATCAATCCCAAACAAGGATGTTGCTAATTCAAACAAACCCTAATAGGGTTGCAGCTGAGTGGAACAAGCCCTAACAGGGTTGTTGTTGGTTGTGGTTGCTTGGAACAAACCCTAATAGGGTTGTGGTTGACTGGATCAAGCCCTAGCATGGCTAATTTTGGTTGTGGCTTAATGGAGTAAGCCCTAATAGGGTTGTTGTTGGCTTCACCTTGCTGCAGCAACCTGAAAGAGGCCCTCCTATGGCTATAACAAACCCTCAGCAACCTTAAAGAAGAGAAGACAACCTTAAAATTTGAGCCTGCTAGTTGATCCAAACCCTTCAAAAATGTGTTTGAGATGAAGAAGAAGATAAACAGTAGTTGGAAGTTACCTAAGTGAATTCTTGGATAGAGATAGGTGATCATTGAATGTGTGTGTGATCGCTTGAGAGTGTTCCTCATTTATATTTCTTCATTGAGTAAATCAAGGGGTGACTTCCATAAGTCAAGGACTCAACAAATAATATAAAATACATTAGTTAGATCCCTTTTAATTTTATTGTGGCCTTTTAACACCTTATACATTTGTGGGTCCTTTTAATTTTAGTGTGGGCTTTTAACCTGTCCTTCTTGGGTAATACACCTTTTGACAAATTCTTAGCCCATTCCATGGTCCACACGTGCCAACTCAAGTACATCATCATTTATAAGGAACTTTTCTAATGTGCTTCTAACTTGAGCCCGCATTACTCAACTTCACAATACCACTTAGGGTCTAATAAGTACAAGATCTTCTTCTATTTTCAATGGTCAACTTTTCTTCTCGAATCTTCATCATAAGAAAGGTTTATTCATGTTGATGTAACCTCCTTTAGGAGGAGAACAAGAACATAAACATCCTAGTCCTGGACTAGGATCTCAACCCCAGGCTAATGCCAATCCCTTGGATAATGACTCTCGATCTTGCCCAAAAATCAACACTCCCTCTTAGTGTCAGAGGCATTCTCTGTAAAGAAAACTCCAAGATAGATCAAAGAAGTAGCTCAAGTTACACATTGATACATCTCTCATGTCATCAATACCCTAGTAACAAACCAAGTACCTCAATGCTAGCTTGCATCCATTTCTAGAGAATGATACTCAGTGATGCAATCATATATAGACAATGTGATCATCTTGTTCTCCCCACTAACACCAAGGTCATGTGCTAGTTACTTCAACAATGGGTGGCCAGTCCCTTGCAGAGTTCCCATAGCTCATCCATCTCGAATGACCAAGGAGAGGAGTACGTCACACATCATCTGCCTAGACCCAGTCTAGGACTTCTCACGTTGATTTGCATCAATGTCCTAGTTCCTAACCAAGTCCTAGTCCCTGACCAGGTTCTTTAGCCCCGGGTTGAAGTTGACATATGTCAATATCTTGGTAATTGACCAAGTGCCTCGTTCCTCAAACTAAATGAGGTTGACCAAATTCAACAACTTGGTAGCTAACCAAGTGCCTCAATCCTAAGACTGCATCAACATGATCTTTAGTCCCAAACTAAATCAAAGATGATCAACTATCTGGAAACAGACCAGGTGCCTGCATTCTCTCATAGAATGGATTTCATGTTTGGTGCTCATTACTAATCTCAGCATATGATTCAATAGGAAATGGTCCTCCATACCATAAGCGAAGATTGACTCCCTTTGATTTCTTCCAAAGAAGAACAACTCAATACCAAGGTATTACTTCTTGGTGAGTTCACTAGGTATCTTCAAATACCATACTTTCGGAGTCTACAAAGTACACATATGTCCATATCTACATTGGAGGAACCAATTGTCTCTATTGTAACTCTTATCACAACTCAAGTGATCACCAACTATTAGTGATATCTGATATGAAGGGCCTCATGCTCTCCTTCTATCACTGAATGGATCTCCAAGATTCCTCTGATCCCAACAACAGAATGTGTAAGCAATCTACGACCAAAGCATTTTAGTTCTCTACATACTGAATTGAATCACTAAGGAAGGTGGTTCACATATCCATCAGGTGTAATCTCAACTCATCATTGTACATCTGAAGTGTATTGGTACATAGGATTCTTCATAGTTCACTCCCTTTGAGGGAGAGTCCTCTTCAATGTTGCTTGACGTTGTATGATCAATCTCACTAACTTGGAAGTCTCGTGGACATTTATCAATATATGCCAACCAACTGAAAGACTTCAAAAATGGTGATGTGTCTCATATAAGCTCAGAGACTTGGAATTTCCATGAAATTCCATTAACAACAGCTCGCAAGGCTATACAATCCTTTTTTTATCACGACAGTCCCATAATCATGTACTCAGAGTGCTCTATTGGCTCCCTCTAACTATCAAAAGGGTGAATGTCTAAAATTGTAAACCTCGTTCTTTGGACACCTATGCTCCTCATTCCTTATCTCTAGTTGAGATTCTAGACCTCGTAAAGGTTAGGACAATAACCTGACAATCTCATTCTAACTCTTTCTCAAGGAGAGTAGAATCAATAGGGTACAAAAGTCTCACTAAGTCATTCAAAGGTAACCAATTTTCGGAAAGGTGAGGGAGATAAATAACCGACCACTCCCTCTTCATTATGGCGCCTAGGCAAAGTCACAAAATTCAAGATATATTGTCATATGATTGAACTAAAAATTTTTCAAGTTTCTCCCTCTGAGTCCCAGACCCATAAAGCTCAAGTTCATACAGGAGAAAAAGTAAGTATTACTTCCTCTAATTCCATTTGAAGTTTTCATATTCATCAAGTAAGTATTTCTTCCTCTAATTCCATTTGAGTTCTCATTCTGTTAAAAGATGACAAAGAGTACCAAGCTATATGAGAAGCTTGAGGGTGTTGAAAACTTCAAAGCATGGAAATATTAGATCATGCTCATCCTAGATGAAAATGATTTAGAAGGATTTATAAAGAAGGAAGTTGTAGAACCAAAAGAAGATGAAGCTAAGGCCAAATACAAGAAGGATATGATCAAGGCCAAGAGGATCATAGCTGACTCCATCAAAGATAACTTGATTTCTCAAGTATCCTCAAGGAGGACACCAAAGGAAATGTTTGATGCTCTATCCAGCTTATTTGAAGGAAGAAATATTAATAGAAATATGACCTTAAGGAATCACCTCAAAAGTGTAAAGCCTTCAAAAGTCAGAAACCATGCAATCATACTTCACAAGAGTAGCTCAAATCAAGGAGTAGTTGGAAGCTATTGGTGATATGGTTGAAGAAGCAGAAATTGTAATGACCACCTTGAATGGTCTCCCAAGAGATTGGGAATCCTTTATCCGAGGAATACGTTCAAGAAGAAGACTAACCAAGTTCTGACAGTTATGGGAAAAATGTGTTCAAGAAGAAGAAAGAATAATAGCCAGAGAATAGAAGCTAAATGAAAATGAGGATCAAGATTTGGCAGTCCATACCAAAGGAAAGAACAAGAGAAGGAGTTATGAGCATACTCCTATAAAAGCTCAAGGGTTTAAGAAGTCCAAGAAAGACTTCTCAAATTATGAATGCTTCACTTGTCATAAGATGGGACACATTGCTATAAATTGTCCCATGAAGGCAGAGTGAGTCAAGAAGAAGAACAAAATATTTCAGGCCCATGCTGCTGAAGGCAATGATCAAGAAGATGAGGAAAGAGCTAAGGAAAATCAAGATTCTTGTGAAGAATATGCCTTGATCTCTGAACTCACAGGTTAAGTCTCACCAGAGAATGACATCTGGTTAGTAGATGGTGGTGCCTCCAAGCACATGATAGGTTACAAGGACTCACTCTCATGTCTTGTACAAAAGGTATCCCCACACAAAGTAATGCTTGGAGATGATTAACAATATCCCATCAAAGGAATGGGGGAATCCTCCTATAAGTTGGACTCTAGAAAGTCCATGAAGATGAAGGATGTCCTATATGTCACAGGATTAACGAAGAACCTTCTTTCTATCTTAGATAAGAAAGGGTTCAGATTTGCTTTTGTGGATGGATAAGTGTTGATGTGGACAAAAGGAAAAACTATAGATGATGTTGTAGTGATTGGAGTTGAAGAAGGCGGACTCTACATATTAAAGGGACATGTAGATTCAACATTGATGACTAGTACCATAATCCCATGTGAGCTATGGTACCAAATACTTGCTCATATACATTACAAAGCATTGTCAATTGTGAGCAAGGTTGTGATAGGTTTACCAGAGATTTAGATAGATCATGAAGGAGTGTGAAAAGGATGTGAACAAGGAAAGAAAACTAAGAACCCTTATCCAAACAGTGACAACAAATCAAAAGGTATCTTAGACATTATTCATTCAGATATATGCGGGCCAATGCAAACTACTTCATTAAGCGGGTATGTTTACTATGCTTCCTTTATTTATGACTACTCCCGCAAAACTTGGATCTATTTCTTGAAGAAGAAGGACGGAGTATTTGAAAGGTTCAAATAGTTTAAGGCCCTTGTAGAAAACATCTCTGAAAAGAGGATCAAGATCTTAAGATCGGATAATGGAGGAGAATTCACATCAAGTGAATTCAAAGATGTGAATTCAACAAGTACTTCAAAGAAGCTAGGATTAAGAGGGAGCTCACCATTCCTTATAATCCACAACAAAATGGTGTGGTGGAAAGAAAGAATAGATCTATCATGGAAGCTGTAAAATCCATGATCCGTGATCAAGATCTACCTATGTACATATGGGCAGAAGCATCGAGAACAATAGTATATGTACATAATAGAATATCCCACAGTACCCTTGGGAACAAGACTCTAGAAGATATGTTTACCGGAGAAAATCTTAAAGTCAGTCACCTAAATATATTTGGTTGTCTGGTATACATACACATTCCCAAGGAGAAAAGATCAAAGCTAGACCCTTCATGAAAGAAGGGATTGTTTGTAGGATATAGTGAGCAATCAAAAACTTATCGAATCTATATCCCAGGATCACGTCAAATTGAACTAAGTAGAGATGTTACTTTTGACGAAGATACGCCTTTCAGAAAATCAAAGAAAGACAAGGAAGATGAAGAGGAGCATGAAACTCCCAGATTTGCAAAAGGCCCTAAACCAGTCAGAAACAAAGAAGAAGAACATATGCCTGAGGATCGTGACATAACATAACCTCATAAACCTGAATAATTTCCTAGTGAAATGATCTCATGTAAAAGAAGGCATGCCTGGGCTTGTGAAGTAATCGAAGAAGAAAAAATACATGGTGTTCCAGAAGGAACCATCAAAGAAAGAAAGAATCCAAATCCATACCCTAGTTATGTGGCTTTAATGTGTGATCTTGTGTTGGACACAATGGCCACACTAAGAGGGGGGGTGAATCAGGGTGTGAGAAATTTTAAACTTTTTACCTTCTTTTAGTCAATCTTCTCGATTACAATTAGCACCAACTAATGAAAAGAGCACCAACTCTCATAACAATACCCAAACTGGTTTTCTTAGCTCCAACTAAGAAGGGCTTCAAGAGTCCAATCATCAAGTGCAAGATTCTTCTTGCAAGCAATCATATGTCTATGTTGCACAACCAATATCTGCTCATCACTCTGCTGGTCAACACTGCTCATCAATCTCTGGTCAATCTTCTCATCAATCTCTGCTCAATATGCTCATCATTGCTGCTCAACACTGATGCTCATCACTACTGCTCAACACTGATGCTCATCACTACTACTCAAGTATCTCTGCACATCAACTTTGCTCATCACTGCTAGTCATTCTTCTCCACTCATTAATATTGTTGGTCTAGCTGGTCAATCTACTCATGTACACATCATTGTACACCTCATTATACACAACTACTGAACAAGTAATTATGCTATGTTTTCACTAAACATAAGACATGCATCGTCATGCATCATCATCAAACGTATGCATCATCATCATAAGGTATGCATCCTCATCATCAAATATACATCATCATCATCTCAGTGTGCATCGTTTATGCATCATCATCATCAAGTATACATCATAGTGCATAGGAGAGCATCATCACATTATGGTACACATGTACATCATATTGTATAGGAGTGCATCAATATCATAGAGTGTACGCCATTATCACATGCATTGTCATCATAAAGTGTATCAAATAATAGCATAAATGTATGAAACATCATCATCATAGCCTCCATAATGACTTCAAATATATATATTAATATAAAGTCTCACATACTAAGATCAAAGATGAACTCTATCCATGAGAGACGTGTGTCATCACAGGAGAAATCCATAAGCATGAACCATACATTTTTTAAGAACATGAGATGAAGAAATAATAGACAAACCAAAATAAACTCTAGATCATGTCATCATATAGCCCTCGTAACAAGCTTTCCAATGAGCCAAGAATTTTGTAATTTTGATTCCGTATGAGAAAGTTATGCCAACTTTAGTGAAGATGCCCAAACATTTCTCCTCCATAAAGTTTCGCACTTTTCTCCAAGAGTTGCGAAAATACTAAGAGAATTGATGATGAATAAATGAAATGTTTGATATTCTATTTATATAGGTTGTGGAGGAAATTTAGTACCTCGAACTGGGTCGACATGCAATTCAAAATTACATATAATTAAATAATCTTTTGTTTGGTCGTTTGACCCAAAAAGGTGGGGTGCACCAACTTCAAAAATTCATCTCTTCAACCGTAAGGAGTTAGAAGATGCTACATATATTAAAGGAAATTGCTTGATGAGGACTATCTCCCTATGATGGGTTTATTTGCAAATTATTGGTGTAGTACCCTTAAATTATTCAATATGTTCAGGACGTCAAAGACCCCACACATGAGGGTGCCAAAGACCATACCACCAACTACAAGAGTTTCAAAGTCGTATTCCATGTCTTCTTCAACATATCAAGGCACTTCCATGGGCTCTACCTCCATCTACATCTCAATAGCCATATAACCATGAAGAGGACCATACATCACCATCAACAAGCTACCAAGTGTGTGGGTTCAAGACCCAAGGAATCACATGCGAGGGTTTTAAGGACTTTTTCAAAGATATCATATAATATTAAAACAAGATACTTTCCATGGACTTCAAGTCGATCACATAGGACTCCATCTCCAAGTGATGAGGGAAACATGACCAAATATTCCATCATATCAAAGGCTCAAATAATCATGGGCTTACAAACCACCATATTGTAATTTCCCTTGTGAATAATTTTCCCATTGTGCTCAAATTCACCAAATTTCAACTCTAGGTATATGGATACAACTGATTCCAAACTCCTCCAATTACTTTCAAACTTGGTGAGGAAGGTCATGAGGGGTAATTGGACACATTAAAACATCTATCGGACATATAATCAACTTATATACCCAACCATGGTCTGCAATTCGCAAGGGAAGAAGTTTCAGGACAAGACTAGTCAATTTGGGAGGTGGAAATCCCCCTCTGGGTCCTGGAACAAATATCTTCCAAACACTGTAGAATATCCAATAATGGTTGGTATGATACTTGGCTATATTATAATACATTAAGTAAAGTATTTCCAACATTATATGTGGTTTTGGGGTCTAATAGGTATCCAAGAGAACTTAGGGAATTTACTAGTAATTTTGAGGCTCAAACCCCCAATGGTAGATGGCTCCAAATAGCTCCAATTGCTCTCAGATTGTACCAGAAGGTGTATGAATGATGTTAATACATAAAAATGGTGTTTATAGGTGTCTTTAAACCATCAAATGACTTCTGCAACTCACTTTGGCAATCTGGTTAATGTATAGAGTTTTACGAGCAACTTGTGGTTCAAATCCCCTAGGGGTAGATGATGAAAATGACTTTCCAAATGCACTCAATCCACTCAAATTTTGGAATGGAAGAAAGGGACATATAAATTACATCAACATGAACTCATATGCATCACCATTCATCTTTTAATTTCTGCTATAACTCCCTTAAATCGGATGCAAAAAGACTAGTTTCAACCTTGGGGGAAATGATAGGAAATCTTCTCCAAGTGCTATGAAACTCAACAAAATAACTCCAAATGATTATGTACTGAACATTAAAATCATATAATATTCCAATAACAGTCCATTCATCCATAAACCATCATTAGTTTACTTATCCATTCGAATCCATCAACATTACATTGGTTCACAACATGATAGTGGGGAACTTTGCATTGTTTCTTCATTGTTTAACATTTTTACATGAAATATTTTGGTATTTCGACCTGAGAGCCTTCTGAACTTGAAATATAGATCATTTTCTTTAGCAAATAAAATAATGGGGCATTAGAATCTCCCCCAAATAGATCAATAGCTCACCAAGTGCGCCTCAATCCATAGAGCAAGAATATGATGAGAAAAATTAGAATAGATGAAAGATCAAGCTGATCTTGAAATTTCCAAGAGCTTCCATGTAGCTTAAACTTGTAACTTATGACTCCATTAAATCTCCATGAAAGACCTGAATGGCCTTTCCAAACACCAACTTGGATGGGAATCTTTCACTCTCGAAATTGGCCAGGGCAAGAAACTAGTCATCCACTAGCTCTCTCTCTTCACAAAAGCAAATTTATCAAATGATCAAAATATTCCTTCATTCTTTGTTCTTGACATTTATAAAGTTTCCAATCTCTCTATGGGTCGAATTCCTTCCAAGATATGAATTCCAACTCTAGTTGGGAAGAGATTCCAAAGAATGCCACTTGTACAACAATTCCTAGTCTCCCACTTCCACCAAATCACATGTGGAAGCATATTAGCTTCCCTAACTCCCTTGAGCTCCCTATTGGAGCTATTTTTATCCCTTACATGCCATATATGTCAGATTTCAGCCTTCAGATCTTATTTGTGTCATAGGTGTCATAGCATCTTCATCTTTGTTGTCATAGAGCTAGGGAATCTAGTCCAAGTGTCTCACTAGCTTCAAAATGCCTCTTCCTCTCCCATGGGATTTACTCTTCCACTCCAATTCTACCTTAATTGATTCATTCCAATTATATTGACCTTCCAAATCATCCCAAGACCCTTTGGCTTCTTATGGATTCGAAATGACAAGAGGAGGATGCCATATGGCATAGAACATCTAGCTTGTGTGGGTCCCACATCCTCCATGTGTCTTCATGATCAATTGCCACTTTGATTTTCCCTTGTATTTATTTATTTAGCTTATTTATTAAATATTTATGTCATTCAAATTTTCAAACATCATTTATTGTCCCCCTTATTCCAGATCCCAAAGATTCCACCCCCAACCTAGGAGACTAGTAATTTTCCTCCTTGGCAATTATTTGACCCTTAGCATCAATTTGAAAAACTCTCGTGAATATGGAAAATGTGATTAGGCCATTGTGACCCAATGAAAAATTTGGAACATGACAAATCATACCTTCCCAATATTGCTTGTCCTCAAGCAATTTCAAACATGGGTGTTGAAGAACTTGCTTTCTGTATGATTCTTTGAATTTACCACTGAGTTGCCCAACTTTGAGTCTTTGAGATTCCATGAATATTTTAGAGAGGAACCACCATGCTTGATGCTACACTACTCAAATTAAAATCACTTTATTAAGTGGGGAATCCATCTCCCATACTGCTTGTTTCCCAAAAAATTTGAAATCAATGGGACTAAAAACTATCCCAGGGTCCCATTGCTTGTATTGCACTCCAACAATTAAGAGTGCTCTCCAACCCATACCATCAGGAAAGAGAATTATGGGATCCCATTTTCTTGTATGCATTCTTCCAAACATCATGAGTACATAATATATATCATCAAATTTCATGACAGCGTAATAAAAATGTACATCAAGGAGGTGCCTCATCAAAAAATCATGAAAGTGCTTATACCTCCAAGTAAGTAGACCACCATTTTCCAAGTGCATACGAGTTTCAAGTGACCAATCAAATCTGCTCCAATGACATAGGTGAGGATCCCATGTCCTATAATGTTGCTCCAAGAGGATGTGATATGCATCAAAATATTCAGCCATGCATTCTTTCATCCAAGAAGTGAATGAAGAATCTCCTCTAAAATCTAAACCAAATAATGAGCAAAAAAACAAGAAGACTTCAAATGATTCAAAGAAGTCTCACCCAAAGTATGTGGCTGGTAGCAAAAATGTTATCCAATCATAAGTCTATTCACCCCAGTGTTGGATGAAGTTCCTCCAACATAAAATGAACCAAGTGTTGAGCAAGAAAAACCATGAGTCTTCAAGTGACTCAAATGCATATCATAGGTGCATCCATGTAGATGTGCATCATCATAAAGTAACAAAGGATGCTGTTGAAAATATGAATAAGAATGTGCTCCAGCCATGTCACGATAAAAGTTAAATCTAGGAGTTTCATACTCCTCATGTGGCACCATCAAAAAGTAGCCTTCACCCATACTTAATTGAGACTAATGTTGCAAAACATGGAATTGTAGGATGTAGGAGAATGAACTAACTCACCCAAATGATCAAAAAGTGCAGAAGTTTCATCCTGGAAAGGATCCATATGGGTAGTATCATGAAGCTCCTTTAAAAGTGTGAAACCTTTGTCATAAATTGGTTTCAATGTAGAGGAATCATGCTCTTATTTAAAAATTGCATAACCTTCATCAAGAGACCATTCAAGTTCCTCTTCCACCACATGAAGTGTTTGGATCTCTTCAAGTTCATCTTCAAACACATCAATCACATTCAAATTTCCACATTTCTCATGATCCACCATGTCATGAGAATCCTTCAAACAAACTACCATTTGACAATCTAAAACGTAGGAGGAAAAACAAGTATCTTGCAACTTTTCAAGAAGTTGCTCATTTTGAATTGTGAGCTTATGATCATCCTTGTTATTCTTCAAGTATGCATCATGTAACAATTCATTAAGCTCAAGCAAATGGTTTCTATCAAAAATCAAAGACATGAAATTACCTTTGATGTGCCACATTGCTCTTTGAATCTTCTCCATGTCTTCAAGGAAGGATGTTTCCTCCAATGAAGTAGCTCTCCAACAATAATTTGACACTAATGCTTGAGTGTCATGGAGTATGCTAAGGGTATCTTGGATATTATTTTCATGCATATTTAAGGACCCTTCAAGAAAACGAGGTTCTTGCAAATGAACCTCCTCGTCTTCTTCCTTCTTGCTTGGACCAACTTCATGAAGCTCAAGTGGTGATGGGGAAGTTGATCTTGTTTCTTCTTCAACTGCTACAGGGTCTTCATTTTCATGTTTAATGGAAGTTTGGCTTGCAGAAACACTTTAAAAAGTGATCTATATGTCACCAAAATAGAGGTGTGATAACCCATCAGTAGGTACTCCTTCATAGTTCAAACATCCATCAGTAGATGCTCTTTGTTTCATTTCCAAGGTAGAATGTGTCTCGAAATGATCTTAAATATTTTCAATAGAAAATTCTTCATAATCATGTGATGTATCTTCATATTTTTCAAATTCACTTGGGAGTGACTTTTGATCCTCTTCGTGTACTACTTCTTCTAGTTCACCTATTTCAGAACTAGGTGGTTCATGGGTCTCCTCCTTTTGCTCCTTCAAGCAAGCTAATGCATTTTTCCCCTTGGTTTTCTTAATATCAATATATTTTCTCCCAAGTTGGATAGCCAACAATTTGAATCATTTCATAAGATTCTTGTTCATGTCTTCAAAGATAGGTTCCATTATTTTTATATGCTCCTCACCATCATATGAGGTTCTCTTTTCATCCCTAGTCATAGTTTCCTCAAACAATTTCCTTCTTATCCTATTTTTTTTCCTCTTCAACAAAAGCACTTTTGGTTTCAATAACTAATGGTGGTCCCTGAAATCTTGTCCTCATAAATAACAGACCACATCAGGTTCCAATATCATGCTTTGATACCACTGTAATGTCTCTTGTGAATATTTTTCCCAATGTGCTCAAATTCTCCAAATTTCAACTCTACGTATATGGATACAACTGATTCCAAACTCCTCCAATTACTTTCAAACTTGGTGAAGAAGTTCATGATGGGTGATGGGAAACATTAGCACATCTATCAAACATATAATCAACTAATATACCTAACCATGGTCTGCAATTTTCAAGGGAATAAGTTTCAGGACAAGACTAGTCAATTTGGGAAGTGGAAATCCCCCCTGGGTCTTGGAACAAATCTCTTCCAAACACTGTACAACCTCCACTAATGGTTGGTATGAAACTTGTATCTATTATAATACATTAATTAAAGTATATTTGCATCATTATATGTGGTTTTCGGGTCAAATAAGTATCCAAGAGAACTCAAGGAATTTACTAATAATTTGGGGCTCAAACCCCCAATGGTAGATGGCTCCAAATAGCTCCAAATGCTCTCATATTGTACCAAAAGGTGTATGAATGATGTTAATACATAAAAATTATGTTTATAGTTGTCTTTCAACCATCAAATGACTTATGCAACTCACTTTGGAAATCTGGTCAATGTATGTATTTTTACGAGCAACTTGTGGTTCAAATCCCCTAGGGGTAGATGATGAAAATGACTTTCCAAATGCACTCAATACACTCGAATTTCAGAATGGAAGTAGAGGAAATATAAATTACATCAACATCAACTCATATGTGTCACCATTCAACTTTTAATGTCTGCTATAACGCCCTTAAATCAGATGCAAAAAGACTAGTTTCAACCTTGGGGGAAATGATAGGCAATCTTCTCCAAATGCTATGAAACTCAACAAAATGACTCCAAATGATTATGTACTGAACATTAAACTCATATAATATATAAATAACTTTACATTCACCCATAAACCATCAGTAGTTTACTTATCCATTCGAATCGATCAACATTACATTGGTTCACAACACAGTATTGGGAAAATGACATTGTTTCTTCACTATTTAACATTTTTAGATTGAAATATTTTAGTATTTCAACGTGAGAGTCTTATGAAATTGAAATATATATCATTTACATCATAACATAAAATAATGGGGCATTATAAGCTTCCCCAAAGATATCAATAGCTCACCAAGTGTGCTTCAATCCATAGAGCAAGAATATGATGAGAAAACTTGGAATAGATGAAAGATCAAGATGGTCTTGAAGTGCCCATGATCTGCCCTGTATATTGCACCTGTAACTTATGAATCCATTAAATATCCATGAAATACCTGAGTGGACTATCCAAACACCAACTTGGATGGGAATCTTTCACCCTCGAAATTGGGTAAGACAAGAAACTAGTCATCCACTAGCTCTCTCTCTTCACAAATGAAAATTTCTCAAATGATCAAAATCTGTCTTCATTCTTTGTTCTTGACATTTATAACGTTTCCAAGCTCTCCATGGGTCGAATTCCTTCCAAGAGATGCATTCAAACTCTAGTTGGGAAGAGATTCCAAAGAATGTCACTTGTACAACAATTCCTAGTCTCCCACTTCCACCAAATCACATGTGGAAGCATCTTAGCTTCCCTAACTCCCTTGAGCACCCTCTTGGAGCTAATTTTAGCCCTAACATGTCATATATGTCAGATGTCATCCTTCATATCTTATTTTTGGCATAGGTGTCATAGCATCTTCATCATTGTTGTCATAGAGCTAGGGAATCTAGTCCAAGTGTCTCACTAGCTCCAAAATGTCTCTTCCTCTCCCATGGGAGTTACTATTCCACTCCATTTCGACCTTAATTGATTCATTTCAAGTATATTGACCTTCCAACTCATCCAAAGACCCTTTGTCTTCTTATGGATTCAAAATGACAAGAGGAGGATGCCATGTGGCATAGAAAATCTAACTTGTGTGGGTCCCACATCCTCCATGTGTCTTCATTATGAATTACCACTTTGATTTTCCCTTGGATTTATTTATTTAGCTCCTTTATTAAAGATTCCACCTCCAACCTAGGAAACTAGTAATTTTCCTCCTTGGCAATTATTTGACCCTTAGCATCAATTTGACAAACTCTCATGAATACGAAAAATGTGATTAGACCATTGTGACCCAATGCAAAATTTGGGACATGACACATATGTATGGATTCTAGGACCCAAATCATTTCCAAATGCACCATCAATGATCATATAGTGTTCAAGGGTCATCATGTCGCCATTTATGTGGGTGCCAAACCTTCTCATGCATAATGACCATCTCCAAGGGTTCCATGGCGCCAACAAGGGCTACACGGGCATCAAGATCTTCAACAATGGTTCTAAGTATTCATTAAGTCAATAATGACCACATCATCACCTTTAAGGACCATTAATCCATCAAATGTGGTTCCAAGGGATTCTTCATCGAGCAAGGGGCTTCATAGGCTTTTTCAACCACCTCAACCACACCAAGAGACCTCGAAGGGTCAAGATCCATCACGACATCACTTGTGAGGTTTCTAGACCTTCTCCTGGGATACCATGATACCATTAGAGCATGAATGACCACAAAATGGGCCATTAATGCTTCTCCAACCCATCCAGGGCTTCACCATTATCCATAAAGGCTTCAACACCATATCCAAAGTCCTCAGCGTCATTAGCGGGGTCTTCAACATCTTCAGCAAAGTGGTGGCTACAATATCCATCCTTGTGGGTACAGTGACCTTGTCAACTGGGTACAAGGTGATTCAAGGCACAAACCCACTCTGTAAGGGCTCCAAGGCACTACAAGTGAGACTTGGTGGCATCAATAACAACTTGTGGGGCCACTGTAAGTCCATGTTGGAATCAATGACAATTTCATCAACATCTTGTTGATAAATAACCAACATGTTTTGAAGAAGCAACAAAGAAGAAGGAATGGGTTGATGATATGGTCGAGGAATACATTATAAAGAAAAATGTATGGGAAATAGTACCAAGACCAAAGGACAAGTTAGTGGTATCCTTGAAATGGATCTACAAGACAAATCATTCAGCAGATGGTAGTATAAAGAAGTACAAGGCAAGATCCATAGCTCGCGGATTCTCCCGGAAGGAAGGAAACGACTATGAGGAAACCTTTGCAACAATGGGTAGGTACACCTCAATTAGAACCATTATTTCCTTGGCATCCAATATGAAGTGGAAGTTGCATCAGATGGATGTAAAGACGGCCTTCCTAAATTGCTTGATAGAAGAAGAAGTATATATCAAAAAACTGCAAGGTTTTGAGGCAGATAATCTGGAAACTCATGTATGTAAACTCAAGAAGACATTGTATGGGTTAAAGCAAGCACCTAGAGCATGGTATGGAAGAATCAATGGATTCTTGATGAGTTTGGGCTTTACTAAAACTAAAGAAGATTCCAACCTATAATATAAAGTTGAGGGTGATGGAATTATGATGTCACTAGTGTATGTAGATGATATATTCTTCACATGCGAAGATAATCCCATCAATGAATGTAAGAAGAAGCTTGTTGTAGAATTTGAGATGAAAGACCTTGGAATGATGCACTATTTTCTAGGTATTGAAGTATGGCAGTATCCAGACGATATTTTCCTAAACCAAGGAAAATATGCAATAGAAATCCTAAAGAGATTTGGGATGATATATTGCAAGGATATGACTACACCGATGACAACAAATTTGAATCCATTGAATGATGACACTTCAGAAACAATAGATGCCACCTTATACAAACAAATTATTGGTTCTATAATGTACTTAACCAATACAAGACCAGATATATGTTTTGTCGTAAACACTCTAAGTCAATATATGATGAATCCCAAACATATTCACCTGGTAGGAGCAAAACATGTGATGAGGTATCTAAAGGGGACTTTAGACTATGGTCTCAAATATGTATCAAATGGCAAGATCAGATTACATGGATTTACATATTCAGATTGGCAAGGAAGTGTCGAAGATATAAAGAGCACTTCATAGTGTTGTTTTAGTTTGAGATCAGGCATGATCTCATGGTTTAGTAGAAAGCAGTCCAGTATTGCACTTAGCACGACAGAATCTGGATATATTGCAGCATGTTCAGCTTGTAGCAAAGTAGTATGGTTTCACAAGATGTTGACAGGATTATTTGATGTAGAGATAGATGTGACCGATATCCTTTGTGATAATCAGAGTTGTATTAAGATGACAGAAAACCCGATGTTTCATGATAATTCAAAACATATCGAAGTTACCTATCATTACATCTGGGATATGGTACACAAGGGAGCTATCAAGCTTAAGTATGTTCGTACAGATGAACAAGTGGTAGATGTGTTGACTAAGCCTCTGTCTCTTGTAAAATTTGAATACTTTTGAGACAATCTTAGCGTAGTCTGAAGGACCTCCCTCGAAAGAGGGAGTGAAGAATATGGTATAAGGATGCAGTGGTGGTGGCTCATCCCAGGGTAGGGTAAGTCTAAATAGGCTAGTTGGACCGAAAGGGTTATTAATTCAGACGAGGCATGTTGATCCTAGGGGGATTAGTATGTCTAGCTAGGCCTGTTTAGCCCAAGAGGGTTAGTAAGCCAGACAAGGATTTTTTTTCCCCAGGAAGATCCATCTGTCTAACTAGGTTTGTTGACACGAAAGGGTTAGTAAGTTACACAAAATTATCGGATTGATCTACTAGAGAAATCACCAAGATACTGCTCCAAGATGGTTAGTGGGCAAGATGTAGTTTCAGTATTCTTATATTGAGGATTTCATGAAAGATTAGGGCCAGCCCAATGGATCAGTAACTTGCTCTATTGTTCTTTGCTACCTCGCAGGGAGGATAACATCCACAATTGGAGCCAATTGTTAGCACCATGTCTGGGATAAATGGTCGTAAAGGGGGTCAGACTAGAGTAAATATAAGGTGAGGTCTAAAAATCCATATCTTATGACCTAGAGGTGTGCAAAAATGGTTTGAAGTTGTTTATAAGGCTTATTCCTAAGTATGAAGTACCAGAATGGTAAAAAATCCTTAAGCGTGACCTTAGAAATGAGCCTTGTATGAAAAATCAGCTTCAGTGTTAAGTCTCGGTGAGAATAAACAGAGCAGAACTGCCATGGAGGAGATCGATGGCTATAAACAAGTTTTGCAAGGGTAAGTAGCACATTTCAAATAAATTTGGCTATCTGTGGAATGGTGTTAAACATCAGATGAAAGTGGATGTCGGATCAGGAGATGAAGAAGATCTACGCCGGAGGTGGATTCCACTAATCTAACATACGTGAGGAAATAAGATTTGGAAAACTGTGGAAATGGGTCGAGCCGACAGATTTGAACGGTGGATATCTGAGCCGCAAAAGATCAGACACTCCAGAAGAATCCCGCAAGAGAAAGGTGTAAGGAAGATAATGGATCTGCAAAGATAAGATGAGATCTACATTTGATAGCAGACCAATGGTCAAGACAAAGTCTACACAAAATCAACGGTTGTAAAGAGTTGCAGAAAAAGGAAATGCGGGAGGAAAATTGCGGAAGTTCGGTTATGAAAGTTGGTGAACCCACAATCCGCATTCCACAAAATTGTGGAAAGGATCTTGTAGGAGGGAAAACACGAAGTTGAACTTCAGGAAAAGTCAGATCTGCGATCCGCAATCTGAAAATTTGCAGAAGGAAGTTAGCGGAAGGAATCTTGTGGAAGTTCGGTTGTGAAAGTTGGTGAACCCAAAATCTGAAATCCGCATTTTTGCAGAAGGGATCTTGTGGGGCCATAAGTTCTGACGGCTCAAATCAAGTCCCAATCCAAATCAACGGATGGCGATGGTTCTATCGATTAAAGATGCATAGGTGAGTGAAGACTTTGAGGCTCAGTGAAATGTGGAAGAGGCTGCAAAGTAGATAGTAGTTGTGAAACTAGTCGCTACACAGTCAAAGAAGAAAGAGGTTAAGGAGCCTTTACTCAGATATCAAACCACTCCTTTACCTCTGCAGCAGAAGTCCGTCGAAGATCCTCTGAACAGTCATTTTCATCAAGAAAGCTTGAGGCCCCAAATGTTAAGGTTTTTTGTTTTGTTCAGTCACGCGCATCACAACGTGCTTTCATCTAGCCTTCTGAATCCTTGTTGCGAGACATATGTGTATGTGAACAGTCCTTGTGACCTTGAGAGAGCCCTCTCTGGTTGTATAGGATAGAATATAACCTAAACACTGGTTTGAAATGGTTACCCCAGTTATTTCCTACTCACAACCATAGGAAAATTATCTGGTGATAACATCCTGGCACCATTGTTGGGGACTAATTGCTATGATCTCCTCGAAAGAACGATAGTGTCCTAGTTCTATGACCTGGTTGAGTAGTCAATCATAGACACATATTGGTTGTATATGCTCTAGCGAATCCACTCAAAGGTTTTGGAAGGTGACTCCACTGGGAATACTAGCGGCCAGAAGGACAAATACGAGGAGCAATCCTGATGCTGAACCTTTGCAAGAAATTTTTTATCCCGAGAGACTTATTCGGAGAGCCAAGAAGCTGCAAAGCAGATAGCGGTTGTGCCTTTTTCACCTGGCAACTCCATCTTCAAAGAATCCAATCTTCGGAACTTCTTATGGCAACTCCACTATCAAAAGGTTGCAAAGTTTGAAGAGTTGATTAAGTTTTTTCATCATCAAGATGAGTTATATATCTGCAAGGTATGCCCCTGTGAATCGTTCTCACATTCCTAGTTTTCTGAATCGAATACCTAATGTAGATTGGCAAAGGTGTCTTCCAAAATTCAAAGATCAAAAGAGTGATGATGATTCCCTTCATTTGGTTAGATTTCATGGCAAATATATAAGCTGGGAGTTGAATTGCATGAAGATTCGTTAATGAAAATGTTCATGGTTAATTTGGAAGGAAATGCAAGATCATGGTATGAGGGATTACCATCAGGAAGTTTATGTTCTCTTACAGACTTTCATACAGTATTTCATGAACATTTTAAAGATCAACATCCTTCCTTGTTGCTAGTTCAAGATTGTTGCATGCATGTTAAAGGCTTCATTGAATATTTGGAGAACATGCATGGTGATTATGAGTTTATGGATGAAGGACTTTTAGAAATTTTACATGAGAACTCATTTCGGAAAAAGGGAATACAAACTTATTGCCATGATATTCAAGAAAATTCCCAGCAGTTGATAATGTCTTCCTTGACTGAAATTGACATAATCCAAAACTCTGTTTCAACTAGTTACATTTCTCTCCCCAAAATCAATGATATTTTGCGGCATTCTTGTCAATCTTTGTGTGACCAACAAGGAAGTTGGGATTTTCAATCAAATTTTTCCTCATATCATTCAACTTTTGAAATTTGGTTACAAGAGGAGGTTTCCCATGTCCAATCAGAAAATACCCTTTTGCAGCAGCAATTTCTTCAAAGTTACAATACTTATGTGGTTGATTATATAGAGAATTCTAATTCTGGAAAATCATAGTCTTATAGTCCTTGCACATATTTATCCTCTGAAATTGCAAGTAAAGAGGAATCAGACCTTGAATTAAGGGTTGAAGAAAGACCTTTGTGTGTTTATCAAACTCAAATATCACCTGAAGATTTACAAGAGTATACAAAGCCCTCTTTGTTTATGGATGATGAAAAGGATGAGTAGTCATGCAATCAATCCTGGCCCATGAAAAAACAAACAATCTGCCATGAAGGGTTAGATCACAAAGAAGAAGATGAGGGCTCTAAATGGGATTTTCCTTTACGTTTTTCAAATTCAAAAATTTTATGTCAAGAAGATATTATTTTACTTCATAAACACAATGTTGTTTCCTTTGAAACACTTGGAAAGAATCAAGTTTTAAACTCTAAAATTTTGAATGAAGTAGTTGATGTCTCATCACAAGTTGTCATGAGCATTCCTTTCAACGTTATTTTGAAAAATAGTTTGACGGGGTGCTAAAGAAGTTACAGTTGGAGTAGCCTTGTCATGGAAACAAATGATAGAAAAATTTGAAGGTTTTCATGTATCTTATGATCCAGTAATTGAACATATGGAGAAGCTTTATAGTAGGAATGGTTGGTTATGTGTTTGCATTAAAGATTAGGTTTTTTATCGTAACCTTTTGCCATTAAGGTTTTCATTTTTAATTCGGATCAAGCATGATGAAGAAGCTCAATCATTAGATAAATTGCTTGGTTGGCTTCATTGGAAGTCAGACTTTACTTGATTGGGCATTGGTGCTCAAAAAGTAGGGTAGGTAGGTGTGAATAAGCTCGACATGCCGAGCATTTCTCTTAGCCATTTTTCTGTTTGATTTCAGTAGCAATTCAATTTTAGTTTCAAGTTTAGAGTTGCAATCCACAGTTGTTTTCAGACTTCATAACAGGTCAAGGATTTCAAGAAAGCTTGGGGCTAGCCCAATGGATCATACACTTGGTCTAATGTTCTTTTCTACCTCGCAGGGAGGATAGCATCCCCAATTGGAGCTAGCCGTTAGCACCATGTCTGGCTAAATGGTCAGAAAGGGGGTCAGACCAGAGTAAATGTAAGGTGAGGTCTAAAAATCCATATCTTATGACCTAGGAGGTGTGCAGAAAGGGTTTGAAGCTGTTTAGAAGGCTTATTCCTAAGTCTGAAGTATCAAAATGGTAAAAAATCCTTAAGCGCGGCCTTGGAAATGAGCCTTGTATGAAAAATACGCTTTAGTGTTAAGTCTCGATGAGAATAGAGGAAGCAAAGGTACCATGGAGGAGATCGACGGCTATAAACAAGTTCCGCAAGGGTAAGCAGCATGTTTCAAATAAATTTGGCTATCTGCGGAATGGTGTTAAACATCAGATGAAAGTGGTCATCAGATCGAGAGATGAAGAAGATCTATGGCGGAGGTGGATTCTGTTGATCTAGCATGTTTCAAATAAATTTGGCTATCTGCGGAATGGTGTTAAACATCAGATGAAAGTGGTCATCAGATCGAGAGATGAAGAAGATCTATGGCGGAGGGGGATTCTGTTGATCTAACATACATGAGGAAATAAGATTTGGAAATCAGTGGAATTGGGTCGAGCCGACAGATTTCAACGGTGGAGATCTGAGCCGCAAAATATTGGACACTCCAGAAGAACCTCGCAAGAGAAAGGTGTAAGGAAGATAAAGGATCATCAAAGATAAGATGATATTTGTGTTTGATCTCATATCAAAGTTCAAGACAAAGTCTGCACGAAGTTCAGTTATGAGAGTTGTGGGAGGAAAATTGTGGAAGTTCGATTATGAAAGTTGGTGAACCCACAATCCGAAATCCGCAAAATTACGGAATGAATTTTGTGAAAAGGAGCTTGTGGGAGGGAAAATTTGGAAGTTAAACTTCAGGAAATGTTGTATTTGCGATCCGCAATTCTAAAATTTGCGAAAGGAAGTTAGCGGAAGGAATCTTGCGAAAGCAAGATTGTGGAAGTTCGGTTGTGAAAGTAGGTGAACCCGAAATCTGAAATCTGCATTTTTGTAGAAGGGAGCTTGTGGGGCCACATGTTCTTACAACTCAGATCAAGGCCCAATCCAGATCAACGAATGGTGATGGTTTCGTCGATTAAATATGCATAGGTGAATGAAGACTTTGAAGCTCAGCAAAATGTGACAGAGGCTGCAAAGCAAATAGTGGTTGTGCAACCAGTCACTACACAGTCAAAGAAGAAAGGGGTTGAGGAGCCTTTTATCTAATATCAGAACCACTCATTTACCTCTATAGTAGAAGCCCATCGAAGATTCTTTGAACAGTCCTTTTCATAAAGGAATCCTGAGGCCCCAGATGTCAAGGTTTTTTGTTTTGGTTAGTCACGCGCATCACAGTTTGCTTTCCTGATTTGTTTCGTGATCATGGTGAATCTCCCACCTCAGAATTTGTTAAGATTTTGTATGTTTGGTTTTTATTCCCATGACAGAACTAATTTTGGCGCCATGTTTCGAGATTCGTCTCTGGAGCAAATTGAACTATAAATATAACCTCAATAGAGGAGAAAAAGAGGGGATTTGACATTCATTTTCGAATCCTCTGTGCTTGGTTTTGCAACCCTGAGATTTTCTTGGAAGTATTTAATGTAGAAGTATGTTCTGAGTGTCTGAGATTCATCACAGTGTTCAATGTTCAATCTGTGTTTTTTTGTATGCTCCATTTCCATGTATGTGTGAAGTTTTTGCTAATACGTTTCTAGTTGTATGCAAGGAATTCGTTCTCTTTTAAGTTCTCCTTTCATCAAAAATTGTATTTGGTATGTGTTTATGATGAATGTCATGGAATTCATCCTCAACTAGGTGCTCCATTTTAGTTATCAGCCTTTATTGTTGCTTCTGCTATAGGTGTTTCAAGATATTCATCCACATATAGGTGCCTCTTGTTTCACTAGGCTTCTCATTTCCCCTGCCATGTCTTAAAGTTATTTGACCGAATGTTAATGCTCACGTTGCCTCAGATTATGAAGGATAATCACCTATCATTATTGTTGTAAGCCCTTGAATGTTTCAAGCTTCGAGTCCATTGCCCAATGGTGTTTTCTATTTGTATGTCTTACACCCTTTGAAATACAAACAATTTGGTCTCAATCGTAAATCTAGACTTCTAAATGCTTGCTACGAGACAAATGTGTATGTGAATGGACCTTGTGACCCTGAGAGATCCCTCTCTGGCTGTATAGGATATAATACATCGTAAAGGTTAGTTTGAAATGGTTACCCCAGTGATTTCCTACTCACAACCATATGAAAGTTACCAGGTGATAACAAAATCCAATCAAGAGAAGTTTGGGATAAGTCTAAAATAGAAACAAATGATTTCCTATAATTAATAATCATGCCTGAAACTTCTTAGAAAAGATCCAATATAGCTTTAAGATTAGATGTGTTTCGCCTGGAACCACATGAAAAAAGAAGAACATCATCTACAAAAGATAAATATGTAATGAGTATATTCTCAACAATCTTGACACCTCTAGATCCAATGTTACAAGCCTATATGATGTCATGACTTAGACCTTCCACCACTAGAATGAAGAGGAGTGGTGCCAGTGGGCACCCCTCTTTGATACCTCTACCAGGTCTATAAAAGTGAGAATTGGACCCATTGATTTGAAGAGAAAAATACACCAATTCGACACATGAAAAAACCCAGTTTACAAACTGAATATTGAACCCTACCTAAAGCATAACCACCTGAGAAATAACCAATTAACTTTGTCATATGCCTTGGTAAGATCTACCTTGATAATGACACCTGGAACATTCTTAACTTTTGCAAGGTTCATGACCCCCTGAACAATATCAACGGCATCATGGATCTGTGTCCCTTTAATAAAAGCAAATTGTTCTTCAGAAACGTAATGAGATAATATAGTCTTCAATATGCTTGTTATATTTTTAGCAATCAATTTGTATACATAATTGCATAGGGATATGGGTTTGTATTCCTCCCATTTTGTCACATTTTCCACCTTTGGAATTAGAGCTATGAATGTAGCATTAAAAGGAGCTAAAATTCTACCATTTATTATGGATTCCTCAATGACCACTAACATGTCATTTTCAAACAACTCCATGAAGCCACTGAAAAACTCCACAGGCCAGCCATCTGGTCCTGATATTTTTTCCTTATCCATTGATAGGTGTAAACACTAAAAATTGTTCACCTAGCTCTCCATGGTCTAAACCATAGTCATACATCATAGTCCCACCATTATTTCCTCCATTTTGACCTTCACAGCTATATTTCCACGAAATATGGTCCAAAACATTATTATTCCTTCCCCATAAATGAAGGGAAGTTGAGCATTTATTGTGATTTATCCTCACTCCCTCCAAAAAGGGCCAAAAACCATAAAAATGAGAATGGGTCAAAAAACCATAGATAAATATCATGGACAATAAAATACCATGCATCATTACCATGGGTCAAAATCCATTGGACCATCCTATAAGTACATTATGAAGGCCTCCCCCAAAACACTTTTTTTCATATTCCTGAACTTTTTGGCCATTCTAGAAACACACTTTTTTTCCATTGTTCCTCCATACCATTCCCATAGTGTACGTTGAGTTCACTCCGTACCCATTTAGATCCATTTCCCCATTTGACAATCATTCGTGGAAGATGCTAGAGAACCAAATCATGGAGCTACGGGACCATTTCCTCAAGACAACTATAGTGGCCCACATTTTAGAAAAGGTATGAATGTTTTTATATTTTTTAGTTAGTATTATATATATAAAAAAACCTACAAATATTGTTATTGTTGTTTTGCTTCCTGTTATTATTGTTGAACTCTACCCTATGATCTGCATGATCTAGGGTTGGTTCTTTTGCACGTAGCTGGAGAGAAATCTCCACTACAGTTTTGGCAAATCCACTCGGTCAATCCATACAAATATTTGTTTTTCCAAGTATTTCTATCGGTTTGTTCTCCTTTGTTGCCTTCAGCCGTCACAGATCTTACCCCTTCGCGGCAGATCCGAAGCAGTGTTGCCTCAGTGCATGTCCCCCAACCTAAGGCAGCAATCTTTTTCCAAAACATTTCCAATTCCAGCCGAGTCTCACTTATTCGGTCGAAAGTTGCAACCCAGTCGCACCTTTTTTTCTCGATATGCATGACCAAGGTCACAGATTTTGCCCCGATAAGTGCGACTTGGACCCGAAATCTAGATCGCACTTGTCTCAACTTTCGGAGCAACCCTGGTCGCTATTGCGACTTGGTTTTGTGCGACATGTCACACTTAATCCTCTCTTTTGCACGACTTGCGTCTTCCCATTGTTTTTTTCCCTGATTGTGATTGTTTCCCAGTTTTGTGTGACCCTAAACATGCTTGTCCCACCGACATGTGCGACCTGCAGTTTTTCAGTCCTTTTTGGTGCTTAAGATCCTTGTTCCATACCCCTTGTATGTAATTTACCCATTTTCGACCTGTTTTTGTCCATAGTTGATCCATTACAGCCCCTTAGTTCATTTTCTAGTTCTAGTTACCTTGTATGTGAGCCCTTGAGTTGAAATTTGTAACTGAGACCCTCTGTGTGTTTCCTACACCTTGTTCGGTTCCTTAGGCATTCATTTACCTGTGTTTATTTTATGTTCTAGAAGAATTAGTTGTGATTTTGCATGATATTTACTGTCATTTATTGCTATTTATCTTCATTTTATTTTTTGCATCCCGGTAGTGAGATCATTGCATCTTTGTGGTAGGATTGTTGTGATTTATGCACATCATTTGCACACATCTCACACCCTAAAGACCAAACTCTTTGTTCATGACCCCAAGATAGCCTAAAAATTAACTTAATACAACCAACATTGTAACCTAATTTGATGATCAAAACAATCTTGTAGGTAAGTTAGGACATTGGGGATAGGAATCCAGACAACACCCCTTTGTCACTCACATCTTGAGACATAGTTGTTGTCCATTGGGGGACCAAAAACCTCTTTTCCTTGTTGACACGGTCACGACCAGTTTATCAGGGGGGGGCACTCTGCGGGAGTAAGCCACAACGAAGGGGTTCTGGAAGTTAGGGTGGAATATCGCACTCCAATTTGCACTGAAGGATAACCCTTCATAGTCCTCCTCATGCATGCTAAAGTATACTGGGTGTCAAGAGCCAAAGGGCTGAAGTGCTAAGAAACCATCCCGGACATGTCATGAATGAGGTAGCCTAGTTTCCATTCTTTCTAGGGATATTTTACCCGAAGTTCCTTCTCAGTAGTGGGATTCCCTTAGCCTATTGTTCTTCCATTTCGTATTCTCTGACTGGGATTTCATCACCCTGCTAAGGATACGATTTACGAGGGGTTTCCAGCTTGTAGTTAGGATTTTTCTTGCATTTTTACTCCATAGGTTAGTGCATTATTTTATTTCTAGGTAGTGCTTCTTGTTGGATTTTTGGACACTTTGTTGTAGACTCACCTTGTTGTAACCTGCTGTTGTAGTTCGGTTCTAGAGATTGTTGTTGGCCTGTGAGCCACCATTTGTACACTCTCCTTCTACACACTTGGTTGTAGTTGGGTTTTTGAGCTTGTGGTTGATACTCCTGAGTTTCCATTCATAACACATAACTCCATCACGTCATCATAGCTCCACCACGTTACTCACATAGGCTTAGGGGGAACACCCCTCAGTTCGGTTCCTTGAACCATCACTGTTGGATCCATATTCGACATCATTCACCACCTTCGGAGCCACATACGACCCTGATTCAGATTCTTATCAATTCGAACCTACCTTGTTCACTGCCTCATATAGCCCCATGGTTGGTGCACATCCTGATCCCTTTCAAGGGGGACGGTTGGTAGTGGACTTGTGTCTGTTCCACCCATCATTATGGGTATCCCTTCCACTGTAAAAACAGGTCATGGTCCTAGTGGGCCCTTTGCCACCGCACACACTATTAACGGTCCACTACCCACCAGTAGTGGCCTAACTCCAGCCACCGTGGTTCCCACCATACCACCATTCATGCATGGGGGCAGTAGACCTTCCACGTCCATTCCGACTATTCCTACCATTCTAGTGAGTACTCCTATTGTCAGAAGTCAACCTTACCCACCCCCAGTCATCCATGGGAACTACATTCCTGCTATTGCCAAAAACGTTGTTGGCCCTTCTCGATCAACTCTTAGTTCTAGTCTACCTTTCATGGCTAGTCTCAACCTGCCTAATTTGGCACGATTGACTAATGATCCCATTCGTCATAACCCACTATGGATTCCTATGCCTACCAAACTTCCCTCATACATCCCTAAGTTTGAGGGTAAGGTGGGAGAGGACCCCCAAAACCATATTATGTCCTTCCACTTATGGTGTTCATCTAACAACATAGTGGATGATTCTGTCCTATTGCAGTTATTCAAGTGCACACTCACCAGTGTTGCGACCAAGTGGTATATCAAGCTGCCTCATGCCACCTACTTGGACTTTTCCTCGTTAGCCTCGATGGTCCTTCATTACTTCCAGTTATCCATCGATTATGATGAGGAGGTGGAAATCTTATTATCCTATACACAAAACACAACTACCCATATCATGGATCATATCCATGAATGGTGTCGTCGTCATAGCTTATGTAAGATCCAGTTAGATGATACGATTTTCCTACATTGGTTCCTCAAAACCTTAATCTCCCCCATAGCCAAGGATGTTTCATCTAAGCACCTCCAAATTGAGGAGGAATCCATCATGAAGGCTCAACAGTTTGATCTCATATCCGCCCAATCGGGTTACTTGTATACCATTATCCTCGATGCTCCCCGTCCCAGCTCATCACGCCACGATCAGTCAGGGGCATCCCATGCTGCTAATGGAGTCATCAACTCTATTACCCAGCATCCCCACTTTTATACGACCTCTCCTTTGATGCCAACACTTTCTGGTAACACCCCAAGTCTTGCTCAACCAAGTTACACCCATGATTTCTCACACGTAACAACTCAGTCTGGAGCCACACCTTCCTATGCACCCTGTGCACCAACTCATCACGTTCATGGATCGCATTGTTCGACGCACTCATGTAATGGCCAAATGGCTGGATTTTCAGCCCCACCAGCTACTCCTGCCTATTATCCACTACTTGTGCAACCTACTTCGGCTCCAGTCCTAACCCCTCCTGCTCCTCCAGCACAGGTCTATGCACAACAAAACCTCCATAATCAACCCGCTCCAATAACCAACATGGGCAAGGCATACAACAAAGAGGTAGGAATCGGGTAACAACCAGCCTCAAGGAGGTGGCCAACAACCCAACCCTCCAAACAATAACGAAGTTGAACCCCCTACACAAAATCCCCAGCATCTCACTAGACCTGGGAAAAACCCACAGTTGTGGACTAACCATCCATGTGCCATATGTAACACTTGTTGTCATTACACACATCACTATCCTCATATCAACCGCGTCCTCCATTTACTCCAAACTAATAACCAATGTGACACCAATGGGGTTGCTTCGACTCAACCAAACCCAACACCACTAGGTCCTCCACCTATGGTGCTCCAAAACCCCCTACCACATTAAGGAATGGTTGCAACCCAGCTCTTGGTCCCTCAAACTCCTGCAACCACTTTTGCAGATCAACCTATTGATCATGGTGTCCATCACCTCATGACATTATTGCCTAATGTCAACCTCCAGACTCGACGAAACTAGTATGGCTCCACCACCGAAACCATTAACCCCTTTGTGGCATCTACCTCCACCACTCCATATTTGTCTTTGCATTTGTCGATACCCCCCATAGACGGGACTGCGAAAGGCCTGTGGTTCCCTTTGCATCGCGTTGCGAACAATGCCACTATTAGAGTTGCGCTCAACTACAGTACAGTGGATGACTTGGCTCAGTCTCCCTCGGCTATGTCCACTCTAGAAGTGCTCAAGACTTGTCCTCAACAACATAAAGCATTGTTATCCGTGTTAGGTTTTGTCGATCCCTTTGACTCTAGGTTGACCACCTTCAACTTGGATCAAGGAGAACCTCAGATGCCATCATCCATTGTCTTCCAAGTTTCGGTCACGATTTGGAATTTAGTCATTCATCGATGCATCATTGCTGAGGTGTCATCCACCTATGTTATGTCAACCTTTGTTTGGCATAAACTTGGATCCCTAACCCTTCAACCTTCTTCCACCGCTCTTTGCACCCATGATGGTTGTGTCGCTCAACCCCTGAGCATCCTCACAAATTTCCCTATTGAGTTAGCCGGAAAAACAGTGTTGATTGACATTGAGGTTGTCAACACCCAACTCAATTACAACCTCCTCTTAGGACATAGTTATATGTATGCAATGTGAGTCGTTGCATCTAATGTATTTCGACTCTTGATGTCCCCTGATGATGAGAAGATCGTGACCATTGGTTAGCTGACATACTATGATCCAAAGGGACCGGCCACACCAGAACATGTTCTTCCTACTATCAACACTACCATGGATAGTGTGTCCATACCTTCCCTATTTGATGTTGGCCCAGGATTATTTTCCAGTGCTCCTATGTCGGACACCTTTTTGTCCTTACCACCTCCTCCTTCGTTAACTGATATATCAGATTTATTCACTATCACATCTGGTAGCGTTATGACCTCCTCGCAACCTCAACCGCAAACCTTGGGGAATTATTGGGGTTCATTCCCTGTCCCCATTATTCCCTTCCTCTTTCCACCATCCATCCTCGTGAGTAATCCCGTCATGGATACTCTCAACCTGCCTGGTTTCACTTTGGGTATTCCTGTGTGGTACCTCGACCCACCTACCCTACCCTCAACTCCCCAATTGTGTTGCCTCTCATCCAACCTATTGAGACAATGTCACACCCACCTCCTTGTACACCAATGACTTCTCCTGTATCCACTCTTGTCGCCCCTCCTCCCAAGATGACAAGGGGCAAGATGCCCAAATCAACGGTAGAACCACGTCCTCCTCCTGCGTGTGCGTTATGCGATGTCGAAGGCCATGTGACACAGAATTGTATCAATTTGCCTATCCTTCGCAACCGCATGTGTACCGTAGTCGAGACCGACAATGCTCTTATTTTCAACGTACCAACCATACCTACAGTAAAGAACAAGTCGCTACGAACCAACCATTCATGTGTAGTTTGTGTCCTATATGGTCATTATTCACACCATTTCCCAAACTTTCCTGAGTATCGATCTCTCCTCAGTGACCTTCACACGCACTCTTGCGAGTCTAATATTATTGTCCTTGAGAAAATCCACCCTTCGGCCTCTTCCTTAGACACCAATAACACCATTTATACAATCTCTACTTCTAGTTGTCCTTCCGCCTCATCGCTCATGGAAGATCCCCTTGATCTATCCCGACACCACTTTCATGATGATAGAGAGATCCCTAAAATCACCATCAGTTTTACCCCATTTCACTTGGCCCAAGTTGTGGAGTTGATTCTTCCCATTGAATTCCAGATTCCATCAATTTTCCTTGCCGTCGAGCTTCTACTTGATACCTCACCATTAGAACAATGCCTACTTATGCTTAAACGAACCAATGAAAGCCATCGTGCTTCTATCCAAATGATTGAAGCAGCAAAGACCTAGTCGAAGTCCCATTATGACTCCCACGTCCACCCACACACCTTTAACGAGGGGGACCCAGTCGTCGTTTACGACCAAGCCCATGATAAGATTGGAAAAGGGAAGTTCGAATACATGTGATCTGGCCCTTATGTCATCCATCAATGTCTCGACAAGGGGGAATATCTCCTTGCTGACTCTGACAGTCACCTCTTGACGAATCCCCACAATGGGATTGACCTCAAGAGGTTATATGCCTGAATTCGCTCACCATGAGTACCCTTGTATCATAGTTTTTCTTTATGGTTTTACATCATTTTTACCATGAGTCGGAGACCTCCTCTAGTAGTCGCTCCACGACTAGCCAAAGTGAGTCCACTATAGCACTTTGTCACCTCCTCACCCCGTGAGCAGGTGGATATAACCCCTCCACCCTTCCCCTGCATCGTTGGTACCCCGCTAGAGGGTGCAGTCCCACATCTTCACATGCACATAGTATGTCATCAGTATCTATCACATGTATTCTCTAGCTACCACTATGCTAGCATATCGTCAGGTCCTCAGACCTATACTGGAGTTCAAGGCATCTTCGGATCTCCCTGATAGTCGATGCCCACGTATGGATGGTCCTCTATGAGGATAGGAAGTTGTCTCCACTGTGCAAAAAGATCCTAAGTGAAGAAAATACCTACTAGACTGCCTCCCTCCCTACTGATTTTCAGACCATGTCCCGGAGTCCCCTTGATTTGCATTCCACCACGTGAATCACACCACGCACATACCAACATGTTCACGAGCCATCCGCTCCATCCATACTACAAACTTGGCCTTATTTAACTGCCATCCATTGTCCAGCAAGGATGCCCCACTAGTGTTCCATTTTTATTCATATCATCCATACTCCTCGCATCACCCCGTTTGGTACATCGAACACTTCATCCTTGCTTGATTGACCATTACGGAGTTTCTGTTAAGCTCTTTTCTAACTCCTAAAAGAATGAAAAGATTGTTGGGCACGCTTGCTTCCTTTCACGCTCGTTAAAGTATTTGAAAGGGCGTCTATGTGGCCTAGTTTATATCTTTTTTCGGACTACGTATACTATTAAAAGAAAAGGACCACCCTAGCACCTTCCAGCTTGGAACGTTTCCCTTTGTATCATTTTATGCTTTATCGGGAAATGGGACCATAACTTACGAAAAAGCTCATTATGGGTTGTCTTTAAGCTCTTTTCCAGACCTCTCATCAAGAAAATATTTTTGAGCAAACTTGGTTTCGTTCATGCTTGTAAAAGTATTTGAATGGTCGTCCAATCAGTATAGGTTTAACCTTTTTCTGCCTGGTTAGACTACCTACGGTAAATAAGTCTCTCTTCCCATTTCGGTTGGGAGAGCTCTCCTTTGTACACTTTTATCCTTTTTTCGGGCTTAGGAGACTACCATATGAAAAAGAGACCACACTGGAGTCTTCTTCCTGTCCTTAGACTCTCTAAAAAATGAAAACACCATCCAGCATTTACTGTCTCGGGCTCAATAAAAATCCACAAGATAGTATCATTTTGAGCATACTCCTATCCCTTCTTCATGCTCCTTAAACTATGAAGGAGGCCCACAATGGTGTCTCTAGGTGCAGTCACATATAATCTCACTTTATGGAAAATTTCCCCCATTTGTTCTCCTTTGTTCAGAGTACTCTGCAATGAGTCTCCCTTCGATTCCTTGGATATCACTAGTCTAGTTACCTCCCCCAGTATGTCCCATTGCAGTTATCTCCCCAGTTTCACATCTATGATCCCTTTCCCATGAGTCAGTATCATTTTCTGCTAGGTCATCCCCGTCATCATACTCTGAACAAAGGAAGTTTGAGTCCCTTGTACTCCCCTTTCCTTTTTCCCCATTTAGTGTGTCAGTCCTTTGATTGTTCCACATCTCTAGTTATCCCCCTCGTGCTTCTATCAAGGAAACATCATTGCCTTGTTAGTTGTAGGTCTCCCTCTGTCGACGTCAACACATCTATTCCAGGTGATAGACCTAGAGGTCCTTTTATCTTGGTTTCATCCACCTTATTGATGAGTTCCTTGGACCACTTGAAAGGAGTCATTAGTGCCTTTTAGGTTGATTTTGTCTCACGTGCTCAACTTCAGCTACACTATCACATCATTGAGATTCGTACAGGGTATTGGTCCTTTCATTATTTGGTCGAAGACCCCAGTTGTCACCTGACTCTAGCACATTGGTGAGTCTATTTGTGGGACCCATATAGTCTCATGTCCCTTGTGATTTCCGAGTTGCGTTGGTGACAATGTTCGAAAGCCCCTCAGTGTCATGCTTCTGTGTATCTCTAGTACTTGATGCTGTATATTGTACCACAGAGATTCATACTCTCAGTCATTGATTCCATCTAGTTATGTACACCTCAAGATCCAGTAGAGCATCATTTGTTATGATATTGCATTCTATGAGAATGCCATTGTTCCTATGCATTAGTTCTTAAGATCATCCTTTGTATTCCCTCCCCTTTGAGGCTACCATTATGTATCACCAGTTATATATGTATTGATCGGCTCCCATTTTTTGAGCCTTGATCCCCACTTTTTATTTTTGAAACATTGTTATGAGCATGGGTATTCCCACCTCGTCCATATACATGTATGAGATTATATGTACCTCGTCCATTTTTTAGAAGAAATACAAACCAAAATCCATCATAGTTCGAAACAGGAGACTCCACTCCTCTGTGGTTCTCTCTAGTCTCTCCACCGTTGTCACCATTTTCCCTTGATCCTATGATGTCTATCGGCCATATGATGAGCTCTTGCCCTCACACATTAGGGGGCAATCTATTAACACTAAAAATTGTTCACCTAGTTCTCCATGGTCTAAACCATAGTTATACATCATATTCCCGCCATTATTTATACTAAATATATTTCTATTCCCACCATTATTTTGAACTTCACAACTATATTTCTACTAAATATGGTCTAAAACATTATTATTCCTTCCCCATAAATGAAGGGAAGTTGAGCATTTATTGTGATTTATCCCCACTCTCTCTGGAAAGGGCCAAAAAACCATAAAAATGAGAATGGGTCAAAAAAACCATAGATAAATACCATGGACAATAAAATACAGTGGGTCATTACCATGGGTCAAAAACCCTCGGACCATCCTATAAATACATTGTGAAGGCCTCCCCCAAAACATGTTTTGTCACATTCCTGAACTTTTTGGCCATTCCAGAAACACACATTTTCTCTATTCTCCCTCCATATCATTCCCACAATGTACGTTTATTTCACTCCATACCCATTTGTATCCATTTCCCTATTTGACAACCATTCGTGGAAGAGGCTGGAGAACCAAACCGTGGAGCTGCAGGACCATTTCCTCAGGACAGCTATGGTGGCTCACATTTCAGAAAAAAGGTATGAATGCTTTTATATTTGTTAGTTAGTATTATATATCTAGAATAAAAAACTAAAAAAATTGTTAGTGTTGTTTTGCTTCCCATTATTATTGTTGAACTCTACCCTATGATCTGCACGATCTAGGGTTGGTGATTTTGCACGTAGCTGGGGAAAATCCCTAGTACAATAGGACAGCTTCTTTTAGCTCCTCCAAACTCACCTCCTCCATTATCTCATGATTATGCTCCTCATTTACAAAACTTGGGTAGTATGTAGATAATCTGATCGTATGTGCAATAGAGGCCCTTTCATCTTCTTTATAAAGATTCCTTAAATGTTCCACACCTTTTAGCAGGGATTTCTCCTTACTACAAGGGCAGGAATGACTCCTTTCTGTCTATAGGATAGAAGGGTAGGTTCCTGCGTGGCTAAATGCAGAAAATAAAAACGGAATGTAAATGGATAGAAACTGTAAACTAAACTAAGAACAAAAAGAAGAGAAGCAATGGTAAACCCCTCTGCAAACAAGGGTTAGGGTTCTGCTTCCTAAGACCTGCAAACAAATCCTAAGCTACAATAGATTGAAATACCTGCAAAACAATGTTAAACATAAAACATGCAAATGGAAATAATGGTTAGAAAGCAAAGAAAACTAAGAAGCAAAGAAATAAAACATGAAAGACAAGCTATACCTTCTCTAGTGGAAATGGGCCACCATGCCCTAGCTTGTGGAAGCACCTCTCTTGGATGGGGGGAGCAATGGCTCAATGGAGATGGAGGAGAGGGAGTGGGTGGCTTGAGAGGCAAAGGTGTCTCAAGGCATCCACGAGCAGCATAACAGTATGCAAGGGAGAAGTTGTTTGAGAGTGACCCCACACCCTCCTTTTATAGCTTTTTCAAGGGGTTTTAGGGTTTTAAGCCCTTGGTCAGGGCTTTAGCCCCTTCCACCCTAACTTTACCTCCTTTTAGGGTTTTAGCCCATTTTTGGGGGTTTTAGCTCCTAAGAGACTATTTTGGGCTCCTTTTTTGGGTTTTTTAATCCCTTTTCTTCATCCTTTAGCTATTTTGAGGGTGTGGGGGTCTAATGGAGTGATATGAGGGTCGTGAGATGGTGTCCTTGGGTGGTGTAGGCAATTGAAAGCTGAGTGGGGGATTTTTGGGTTAATAGATTGCCCCCTGATGTGTGAGGGCAGGAGCCCAACGTATGGCCGACGGACATCATAGGATTTGCTGCGTAGAGGTGGTGCTTCCGAGGCTGGGGCATGATGGCTTTTGGTTTTTGTATTAATATGGTTCCCATCAATGGGTGAGATACAAATAATGTGTGACATGTATATGGATGAGGCGTGCATCCCCATGCTCGTGACAATGTCAAAAGAATAATTTGATCTATGCTCTAAAATTCAAGAGCCGATCATATACAACTAATGTTACAATAATGGTTGCCTCCATGTGAGGCTGAATACAATGATGATCTGGTACATTGGACCCATGGAATTCTCATGGAATGCTATATCTTCATGACTGATGGTCTACTGGATTTGGAACGGTACATAGTTGTGTGGACTCGCTGATTGAGAGTCAAAGTCTCTGTGGTACAAGTATGCTGCATCAATCATAAAGGTATATCGAAGCACTGATGGGGCTTCTGAACACTGTCTCCAATGCAACCCAAAAATCACAAGGGACATAACCTGTTTAGGTCTCTCGAGTGGACTCACCAATGTGCTAGAGTCAGGTGACATACGGGGTCTTCGACCAAATATTGTACAGACAAAACCCTGTACGAATCTCAACGGTGCGATGATGTAGTTAGAGTCGAGCACGTGAGAAACAACCATCCCGAGAGGCACTAAGGACTCCTCTCACGTGGTCCAAGGAACTTATCAATGAGGTTAATGAAACCAAGATACGGGGACCTCTGGGTCTATCCTCTGGAATATGTGTGTTGGCATCGACATAGGGAGACCTGGCCCTAGCCAAGGCAATGATGTTTCCTTAACCAGGAGCACGAGGGAGATAACTGGAAGGTGTGAAGCAATCTGCGGACTGACTCACTAAATGGGGAGGGAAAGACTTGAATAGGGGCAGGGATAGGGAGACTCAAACTTCCTTTGTTCAGAGTATGACGGCAGGGCGGACCAGGAAGCAAATGAAACTGACTCGTGGGAATGGGATCATAGCTGAAATACCGGGGATATCACTGTAGATGGGAAATACTTGGAGGAGGTAGACACTTTTGATACTGATGGGATCTAAGGAAGACACATTGTAGAGTACTCTGAACAAAGGCGACCCAATGGGAGAATGCTGCCAAACTGTTTTCTGTGGGGTGGTGTCTAGGGACACCGTTATGGTACGATCTCGTGGATTTTTGGCGAGCCCGAGAAGGTAAATGCTCGATGGTGCTTTCAATTTTAGAGAGTCTGAAAGCACGAAGAAGACTCCAGTGGGGGCTCTTTTTCGTTGGTAGTCTCCTGTGCCCGAAAAAGGATAAAAGTATGCATAGGAGAACTCGCCCATCCTGGAGGGGATGAGAGACTTCTTTACCGTTGGTAGTCCAATCACGCCGGAAAAGATTAAACCTATACTGACTAGATGGTCATTCAGATACTTTTATGAGCATGAACGAAAGCAATTTTGCTCGACAATATTTTCTTGATGAGAAGGCTGGAAAAGAGCTTAACAACAACCCATGGTGAGATTTTTCGTAAAGTGCGGCCCCTCTGCCCGAGAAAGCATAAAAGTATGTAGAGGGGAACGGTCATGGCTTGAGTGTGACAAGGGTGTCATTTTCATTTTACTGATCTACATGGTCTGCAAAAGGAGGTAAACGAGACGATGTAGATGCCCTTTCCTATACTTTAGCGAGCGAGAAAGGAAGCAACTGCGCTCGGCAATCTTTTCATTGTTTTAAGGAGTAAAAAAAGACCTTAAATGAAACTCCAATATGGTCAACCGATTGTGGTGGCACAAGTGGTGCCCCATGTCGGGATGGTGGAAAGAGGTCCAAAGGTCATCCACACAGTATGGATGGAGCAGAAGGCTCTCAAACATACCAATACATGCACAGGATAGATCGCGGCAGAGGCTCGCGAGTCGGTGCGACAGAGGCATGCAAACCGAAGTGGCTCTCGGACAAAGGTCAGGAGAGCGTGTGTGTGTTGCGGTGGATGGACTTGACTACATGCGATGTAAGTACAGGTCTGGAAGCACTTATATGCCAAATACATGCAAGAAAAATAAAGGGTTTTGTGGATGATGGTCCAGATGTCTGCGTAAGGTGCGGTGGAAAAGACAATTATAAATACAAAAATAAAAGTAAAATTACATTCCTTAACGAGCGGTGGCCCACAAAATTGCATGAGTTACGATTGAGAAGTGTGATACAAGTACAAATCCGTAGGCACTTGCATCGTCATGTCATGGCTCGTAAATCGAGGTGACTTGTGGGAAATGGTCCCGAAATTTATTTGTTAAACATGAGACGATGGTCTCATAAAGAGATAGAAATTTGAGCCCGAAGGTGTGAGAGGTGTCTCGAACCGGTTTCGGGTGACTTTGAATTAGCAGCTAATGGTGCTGCCCCTGACTTGTGCTAAAAAATGTTGAAAAACAAGAAATGGAAAAAACTATGCTAAAAGGGACTCATAGTGGTTATATCAGGCATAGACTCTCTTGACGTGGATCCTGTTGCGCGGCTTCTTCAAGAGCCTACCATCTGAGTCAGCGAAGAGGTATGCCCCCTTGTCGAGATGAAGGTCATTGGCAAGGCGGGGTGACAGAATCTGGTCTTTTATGGGAAGAACCAATTCCACACTATGGTTTAAAGGGAATGGGGTAAAATAGAAGGCGGTCTTACATATATCTCCGTCATCGCGTAAGTGGTGTCGGGATAGATCAGGTGGATCTTCCATGGCTGATGAGATGGACGGGAAACTAGTGCTAGAGATCATGTAAATGGTACTAGTTGTGGCTTTGGTGGCCTTTTCCCCAGTCTCTGTTGGAGGAAGAGGGGCAGGCCTGGAGATGGGAGGAGTCTTTGATGGACCTAGAGGTAGGTGCAACATCATCTCAATTGGTAGGACATGAGTCAACACATCTTGGGGCCTCATAGGTATGATAGGTGGTTCAAGGTACCACATAGGATCTCCTAGTGTGAAATCCTGTATATTGCGGGTTTCCAAGATAGACTTACTCACGATCTCGGATGGTAGGAAAAGTAAAGGGAAAAGGAAAAGGATCGTGTTGATCAGGAATGAACCCCATTGTTTCCCTGGTAACTGAGGTTGCGGTGGTGGCTGGGGAAACAACGGAAGAGAGAGGTCTGATGGACCATTGGTGATGGTGGAGAAAAGGGTCTGTAGAACTGGACATCATGTAAATGGACATGGTGTCTGAAGAAGGAGGTGGGGGATGGACTTCTTCAATCAGAGTGATCTCAGATTCAAGGGAATGCTGTCGAAGGTTGGCCAGAGCCATTCGATACTCAGATAAGTCTTGGCAATGGTGAGAATAGTGTCCATACAATTCGCAAAGGGCGCAAGCGTGGTTTGTTCTCAATGACTTGTTTCTTACTATTGGCTCTCTTGGAAGTTCAACCATGGGGAGGTTTTTCATTGTATCCATGGCATCTAAATGCACACAGATCATTGGGATTTCAGGGCAAGTCTGAGTTGGATGGCCCTGATGCTCGTAGATGACGCAAGGTGGGACTTGTCGTGGCTCTGCGGTGGCTTTGGCATTCTTGCCCCTATCCCTTTTTGGGTGGGGCGTTGTGGGTGTGGGTGTGACGGTTGGCTTTTGCGGGCCGGGTGGAGGGTGAGACTTCACCGCGATGGGTTGCACTAGGGTTAAAACAAACTGGGGCATTGTTGGTTGAGCCAGTGGATCAAGATACCACACCGAAATTCCCAATGTAAAGTTAGGTAATCTTAAACTGGCCATTACCGATTGTCTCATGACACCAGGTGGGGGAAAGAGGAAGGGAATTGTATGGACTGGAGATGAGCCTAGATAACTCCCTCCTGGTTTCATGTGGGGATACGGTTGTGGATGCGGCTGCATGAAATGCTGTTGCTGCTGTTGGTGTTGCGGCTATGGACAATGTTGTGGTTGGGGCTGCGGCTGCGATTGTTGTTTGGGTGCAGCGGTGCTGGATGAGACCATGCACAAGTCTGCAGTCTCATTTTGTGTTAGTGGTGGTGACACTAAGGGGAAAGGAGCCGTCATGGTGGGATCAGTAAACAACCCAGGGCCCGCATTCAACAATGGGTAGGCTGGTGTGTTGTCAACCATAGTGTTGATTGCAGGGACGACATTAGCATGTGTAGGCATCCCTTGTGGCTCAATAGTGGTGATGGTAGGGATAACGTTGGTGGGTGTCGTTAACCCTTGCGGATCATGATAAGTGAGTTGATCAACCATCACAATATTCCCTTCGTGGGGGAACATCATGAGATGAAAGACAGTTGATGTGACTGCTCTCATGGCATACATATAACTTCTTCCGAGGAGAAGGTTATAGTCCAGTTGAGCGTTGACGACCTCTATGTCGATCAGCACTGTCTTCCCGGCTAATGTGATGGGGACATGGGGGAGGATTCCTTGTTCTTTAGTGGGATGGCCATCATAAGCCCGCAGAGTTGTGGAGGATGGCTGTAGAATTGGTGATCCCAGTTTCTGCCAAACCAAGCTAGACATAACGCACGTAGATGCCCCCTCATCTACTATGCACCGATGCACAACCAGGTTCTAGATAGACACCGAAATTTGGAAGGCGATGGTGGATGGCATGCGTGGTTCTCCGTTATCCATGTCGAATGTGATCAACTTGGAGTTGGAGGGGTCTACTGCCCCAAGGGCGGCTAGTAAGGCTTTCCACTGTGTTGGGCATGTTTTAAGTACCTTAAGAGCGGACATGGCGATTGGCGTTTGGGCCAAATCATCCACAATGCTATAGCTAACTGCAGCTCTAGTCGTGGCATTATTGCAATCCTGTGTACGGGGGGGGCACAGGAATGGGGGTAACTAAAGAGGTAGGTTGACTGTTTTGGACGTTGATGTCGCTGATGTGTCAGCGACTTCGGTGGTGGTACCATACTGATTCCATCTGGTTTGCATCTTGACCTCTTCAATCGTCATGGCTAGCAGGTGGTGAACACCTATTTCGGATATGGGAGGTGCCCCCGGAGTGTTGGGATTGGGTTGGTGAGGAGGAGCGGTTGCCACCAATCCTTGGACTGGCAGTGGGTTTTCAAGCACCATGGGGGGAGGTCCTTGTGGTGTCAGGTTGGGTTCAGCTTGATTTGCAGCATTGGAAGCATGTTGGGCCTCGTTTTGAATGGCCTGCTTCGCACAAGCCACGAGGGGACACTCAAATTTGTAGTGCCCATAAACATCATAGAGTGTGCACGGTTGGTTTATGTGCAATGGGGCGTTGCATCTTGGTGCATTCTATCGTGGGGGGTTTTGGGCTGTCCGGTTTGCCGCGGCATTATTGGGAGGGTTCGGTTGTTGACCGCCTCCCTGCGGTTGGTTATTGCCTTGGTTGTGGGGCTGGTTATTCCTAGCTTTCTCTTGTTGATTGTTGGGGGCAGGCTGGTTGGGATGGTTTTGTTGTGCGAACACTTGTCCCAACGGGGCGGGTGGAGTGGGGGCAAGGACTTGAACTGGTTGCACTAGCGGTGCATAGTAGATTTGTGGGGCTTGTGGTGCCACAAATGTGGGCATTTGCCCCACATACTGTTGTGTTGGCCAAGCCATGGCCTGAGCCTGCTGTGATGGCGCAGGTTGTGCATAGGAATTTGTTGCTCCAGACTAGGACATCATTCTTGCGTAGTCCATAGCTTGGTTTTGGTAAGCAACATTAGCAGTGTTGCTTGGTTGTGATGGAACTGCAGGTGGTGTCGGTCGATGCTATGGCTATTGGGAGATCGATCCTATGATGTCGTCCACAGCATGGGATGCCCCTGGTTCATCACGGTAGGAGGTATTCGGACGAGGGGTGTCTGGAATGACGGTGTACACGTATCCAGATTGAGCATAGATAAGGTCAAACTGTTGGGCCTTTAGTATGGCCTCTTCTTCGGATTGGGGACGTTTCAATGCGACGTCCTTTGCTATGGGTGGGAGCAAGGTCTTAAGGAACCAATCCAAGAAGATCCTATCATCAAGTTGGATTTTAAATAGGCTACGACGTCGCTGCCACTCATGGATATGGTCAGTGATATGATTGGAAGTGTTCTGATGGCAGGATAGTAGGATCTCCACCCCTTCATCATATCTGACAGGGAGTTGGAAATACTGTAGGAACATGAAGGCTAGGGAGTTGAAGTCCGGGTATTTGGCCTGCAGTAGCTCAATGTACCATTTGGCCGCAACACCTATAAGGGTGCGTTGGAATAGCCTCAGCCTGATGGAATCGTCTACGATGTTGTTGGATTAGCACCATAGATGGAATGTCATTATGTGGTTTTGGGGACATTCCCCTGCTTTGCCTTCAAACTTGGGGATGTCTGATGGCAGCTTAGTTGGCATTAGAGGCCAAAAAGCTTGATGGAAAATGGGGTCATTTGTTAATCTTTCCAGATCAGGCAAGTTAAGATGAGCCATGAAAGGCAGATTTGACCCTAGGTTGATGTGGGATGGGGCTGCGATGGTGGTGGGGTTTGTAGGTGCATAATGCATATGCACAGCTGGGGGTGCTTGCGGTGGCACCATTGCAGATGGGCCAATGACCCCAAGTGTTGTGGGGGGGATAATATGAGTGGCGGGGACATTGCCCCCATGTATGACAGTAGGGGCAATGTAATTGGACGGTCCACTGCCCCCCTGTGTGGTAGGAGGGGCTGTGTAGGTGGAGGGGGCACTGCCCCCGTGTGCTGCCAGTGGGCCAGCTTGGCTGGTCACTACAGGTGGTGGCAGCTAACTGATGACAGTCTGCATAACCGTGCTTGGGCCACTTTCCAGGTTGTGGGTGATAGGTTGGGATGTGGACATGGGTCCACTTGCTAAGGTTATGCCGAAAAATGGATCCGGGTTTGCACTAGCCATGGGGCTTGATAATGCGGTATGGAGGTATGGTTCATACTGATATGGGTCTGAATCAAAATCAAAGGTTGTGTGGCCCTCTGATGGTGTGGGAGATCACTGAGAGCGGCTTCGACGGTGTCGATTGAGTGTTCCAAATGGTGGTGGTTCGCCTCTTAGGCGTGAGGAAGAGCATGGAGGATCAATTGTGTTAGATTTTATGTCTGAAACTGGTGGGAATGATGTTTGGACCCCGGTTTCAGTGGCTTCCTATTGGCTGCAGGTGGTCACTCGGCCACCAAGACTGCCAGAAGACAGCGCTTGGCTTTTTCCTCATAGGTGTTTCTACTCAATCGGAAGGGGTCGTTGCCCGTTTCGCCTGGCAATTCCTCTTAGCAGCCAGCTACTTTGGGGTTCATATGGTACTCCTCACAATGAGTTTCTGGGCAGAGCCCAAGTACTTCCCATAGTTGAAGCAGTCAAGGACTTATGTCCTTAAAGACTGCAGATTTGTTTGTACTTAGTGTAAATTGGTAAATTTTGAGGCTCACTCAGCGTCATGAACTTAGTTGGGTTGATTAGTTGGTATGGTGTATTTGTTTGTTTGTTTTTCTAGTATTTGGTAGCTGCAAATGGTTTATGACTTCATCGTATTGTGGTATAGTTCATGTCATTGTGTATGCAAGCATTGAATAATCATAAATTGTGAACAAATATAGTTTTTAACCCTGAATGTGGATGGCCTAACTAGATGACTACCTCACACTAATATTCCTCTTCAACCAAGAGAAGGTGATGGGCTCTCAACACAATGGGACTAAGCCCATCCATAGATCCTCGGGTCACCTCCCAGATGCAAGGTTGGTCAACATGGAGGACACTTAGCGTCGTGAGAACCCCTCCTTCTCTACCCCCTCTACCTTCCAGGTCATCCGGTTTTAATGGTTTGGAACAATATTAGTGGAGTGCCTATATCTATACGAGCTTGCCCTTCGTCGTATCCCAGAATACCCCAGAGGGTGATGACTGGGTAGAGGAGGAAGGGTGAGCAACACAGTTAGTTTTAGGTTGATTTTACTTAAGCTACATTCATTTGATTAAGCCATTAACATTTACTTGGAATCTACACATTGTTTGTAAAAGAAATTGCAGAAAACAAAAACAGAAACTGAAATTGACTTGCAGTGCTGGACAAAGGCGGCTAAGCCGCACTGACAGTCCCTATGAAACTGAAATTTAACCTCTATTCAACTGAAATTGAATTTTTGTTTGACAGGCCGCACATTTCTAATCAAATCTGGCGAGGGGGCCGCAAGATTTTTTCAGAAATAAGCGAGGGGGTCACACAGAATGCAGAAACAGTTGCAGACTGTGTTTCTGGATTGAAGTTGCACTTATCGGGGGATTAAGCGCACCCTGGGCGCACCTGTTTGGTCACTAAGTGCGCCCTCACCTCACTTTCAAGCCCGATAAGAGCGCCCTGCCCCGGATTTGGGATTTTTTGTGGTCCAAAGTCAGATTTGGCCGACAGTAACTTGTACTGTGGCCAAATTGACTTGGTTTTGCCTAGAAAATGCTTCGACGGTACTGATAACAGAAAATAAACTGGATTTAAAGTGAATTTTAATAGGAAATTTTTGAAAACTAGGGCAAAAAATTAAAAAAAACTTGCAAATTAAAATTTTGGACCAGGGATCCTATGGGATTGACCTGGTATGGTTGCCAGTTCTGTAGCAGGGATTTCTCCTTTCTACAGGGGCAGGAATGGCTTCCTTCTGTCTATAGGACAGAAGGGTAGGTTCCTGCGTGGATAAATGCAGAAAATAAAAATGGAATGTAAATGGACAGAAACTGTAAACTAAACTAAGAACAGAAAGAAGAGAAGCAATGGTAAACCCCTCTACAAACAAGGGTTAGGGTTCCGCTTCCTAATACCTGCAAACAAATCCTAAGCTACAATAGATTGAAATACCTGCAAAACAATGTTAAACATAAAACCTACAAATAGAAATAATGGTTAGAAAGCAAACAAAACTAAGAAGCAAAGAAATAAAACATGAAAGACAAGCTATACCTTCTCTAGTGGAAATGGGCCACCATGCCCTAGCTTGTGGAAGCACCTCTCTTTGATGGGGGGAGCAATGGCTCAATGGAGATGGAGGAGAGGGAGTGAGTGGCTTGAGAGGCAAAGGTGTCTCAAGGCATTCACGGGCAACATAACAGTATGCAAGGGAGAAGTTGTTTGAGAGTGAACCCCCCACCCTCCTTTTATAGCTTTTTCAAGGGGTTTTAGGGTTTTAAGCCCTTGGTCAAGGCTTTAGCCCCTTTTTTGGGCTTTTAGCCCCTTTCGCCCTAACTTTAGCTCCTTTTAGGGTTTTAGCCCCTTTTTGGGGGTTTTAGCTCCTATGAGACTATTTTGGGCTCCTTTTTTGGGTTTTTAAGCCCTTTTCTTAATCCTTTAGCTATTTTGAGGGTGTGGGGATCTAATGGAGTGATATGAGGGTCATGATATGGTGTTCTTGGTGGTGTAGGCCATTGAGAGCTGAGTGGGGGATTTTTGGGTTAACACACCTGACTTGGCCATGTTCTTGTAACGTCCCCGACCCTCTGACCGGCGAGGAGGATGCTACCAAACAAACAAAAACCTCCGGGCAAATAGCCCCATGAACATGAACAGGCATATAATGCTGAAAACAAATGCTTAAAACATAAAACATACTAAGATACAAAATCCTTCATATACATAGCGGAAGCAAACATACGTTCATTCAAGCATACCACATGTTCGTCATATTCATTAATCAGTAAATATAAATGCAGAGACGGAATAGTCAAGAATACTTATCTTAAAAGAATTCGTCCTGCAACCAGCTACGTCATTACAACGTTCCACCCAACCATAGGCCAGCATGCTCATCAATCTCTCAGAAACACTGCCAGCCTCGAGCTGGGTGTGATTCCTCAAGGAAAAAGGGTCAAAGTAGGCTTACACATAGCCAAGGTACACAAATCAGCCAAACCCACACAGTAGGGTTTATCAGGCAGTCAAGGAGCTAGGAAAGGCTAAATGCTAAGCTGATGGCCTTAATGGAGAGCTAAGGACGCCTACACTAGATTTAACCTGACTTCTAAGACATCCACACACCCATCAACAAGAATCAGTCATTTCTCTGCTTCATAGTCCCTCAGGCCCTAACTTCCCTTTCCTATACTCTTCAAGGGTTGTGGAGAAGAAAACCAACAATCTAACTCTATCTGAGTGGCTCCAAACACCTGTTTTCTCAAGCATACCCAGCCTCTAATCCTACTCTCAACGGTCCGAAGACCAACCACTGCATACCGCAGTAAAACAAACAGTCCACAGCTCTATGAGGAGATAAATACAACAAGGTGACAACCCCAAATGACAAGGTGAACACAGCTCAAGTCAACAAGGTGACTCAGAGTTGTTCTTGGCCCTAGCATGGCCAAAACAACTCGGTAGCAACCCAAAAAAGTGATTGCATACACAGCAACCCAAAAACCAGGGGAAGACAACAGCCACACTTTTACCACTGCAGCACCGGGAGAAACACAAACTCACAGCAAATCCCACATGGAGATGAAAAGGTCTGATTCTCAGCCTGGTCAGGGGAAACACATACGCATACCCCCAAAATGTAAGGGCAGACACAGTCAACCAACATGGGGAAAAAATTTCCCGTTCTCAACAAAGAAACCACGGCACACCTACAAAATCGACAATGGAGGAGAAGTCCGATTCTCAATCCTGGGCAGGAGAAAAACAGGTACGCAGACCACAAATCCGTGAGGGTAGCACACATGCACACGGTCCGATAATACAAAATGGAAATTGATCCTCTTCACAGGCCGGGAAAGAACATAGCCCCTCCCACAGTGAAAAACCATGGATACCAGTATTCGACGAGAGAAGGGAGAACCGACCCACCCCTGCATGTGTGAGATGGTCAAGACAAAAACCACGAGGGAGTGGGAGTGTGGTAGAGTGGAGAGAGTGGTGACCGTCCCCCTGCCCTCCGCATGAGGAAGAGAGAGCTTGCTGGTGGAGTGTATGTGGGGCAAATACTGGCAGTCCTGCCACCCACCACTCCCCAGCCATAACTGCTTCTAACTAATCGAACAGCAGAAGTTTAGTGGGTGGTCGACACATGGCAACTCCCAATGGCTCCCACAATTTAGACAAGCCCCCCTTGACCTTAGGAATCATGCCCTTTTCATTCAATGTTGCACCATCGTAGCTGGCTGTAGGTTTATTTTAATTGATGTGCATATTTACATGATGCCAAAACTATAATGTGTCGGATAGCACGATATACCATCAGCAACGATCCCTATTGCCGAAACATACACAACCAAATCAATGGTGGGGCTTTTGCCTTTAGCTCCACACCACGATTAATTACAATATATACATCATGTACCTTTTTAATGTAACCGAGGTCAAAACCGAGGCATTACAATCCCCTCCCCCTTGGAATAACACCGTCCTCGGTGTTCCAATACATAAAAACACATATACAATTTGCACATCCAAAATTTCAAAATTTTGCAGATCTGTCCCACATTCAGTTATTTGCTTGAAATTTTAGGGCCAAGCCCCTCGACTTCCACGACCTTCTCCTGCTGGTTCTCAGCTTTCGGCTCATCCCCAAGTTGAGGAACTTTGTGGCTACTGCCCTCTTTATGTTCCCTTGTTGGGCAGTCCCAACGTAAATGATGTCCTCCGCATTTCCAACATTTTGTTGGCTGCTTCATCTTTACTTGCTCAATTTCCTTTGAGTCTTCATGCCTGGAACGTTTCTTAACGGACTTCTTGGACAAATGTCCCATCATTGATCCACTTTCCTTACCTTTACGGATTGCTCCCAGAAGGCTTTTCACCTCCTTTTGCAGACCAATAGAGTCTTGCAAAATTTGGTGGTTCATTTCATTCTGCCTTTTCTGTATCTTGAGCATCTCTCCAAGATTCTCTTGGGTCTTGGCAATCGTTTGAAGGAGAATTCCAGCCAAGTCCAGCAGCTTTTGGTCTACTGCCATGATCAATATGCACTACTGGATTTCACTTTTCTCACCTGTGAAATGCACCATTGAAATTCTGTCAGACCAAGCATAATATAGGCATTAAAATCAGTCAATTAATTTCCCAATTAGCATGACAGTCCAAGTCTCATCAAGGAGACTTTCACCTTATGTCAAATAAGAGATAATGGGTGGTACTTCTAGGTTTCCCCGGGGTTTGTACTTGGACAATTTGGACCTGTCTTATGTGCAAATACAAGAGGTAACAAGAAGTATCATTGCCTACAAAATTAAGCACAATATTTAGGTAGGACAATGTGTGTGAGGTTGTCTTTATGACATGGAGACTGAAAATGTTGGAATTGTTCTTTTTTTTAAACATTTATGCAGTAGTGGGAAAATGGGATGATGTAGCAAGGATCACAACAATAATATAAGAAAGTGGATTATGAAATAAAATAGATGTAAGTGTCCCATTTTGGCTAGTATAGTTTTGTGACACCTGAAGAGGGTGATTTTTGATGGATTATGTGTGACAAACATATACATTATTGACCTAGTTGGGTCACTTGAATGGACAACACTCTTATATATGCATATAATTGAATACATAGTTGCATGTTTGCTTATGTGTGCTTATGTATATGTATGTATATCAGATCAATTTTGATTAAGAACTTGAAATATGTATGTTTCTTTTTTGCATTTGGTTAATGACATGGATTATAATATATGATTGTCGCATATGAATGATCATTGCTATGTAGAACAAATAGTTGATTATGATATTGTTGAGGATACATGAGTTATACAATTATGATGAGTTATACGATTATGCATGCTTAAACTTGTAATGGGTTTTAGGATCAACAAGAAACTTAGTCACTATCGACAACAATGCTCATATTTGAAATGACCAGGGAAGTCATGTACACATTTAGGTAAAATGTGACTAGGTTACTTGATTATGAATTTTAATTGGTGCTCTTAATATTTGAGGGTATGATGTGTACAGGTCTAGGGAAATAAGACCTTTCCAACAAGACCATCAAATAGGTATGAGCTCACAATTAGTACCTTGAGGGAAACTTGGAGTTTCGAGGAAAAATATATGAGAAGCCATGGAGGTTAGGGTGTGGATTCCTAAGTACATGGAATATCAAGACATGGAGTATTAGATCTATGAAAATACTAGGGCATAAGTCCTAAATATTTGAAAGATCAAGGCATGGAGTCTTGGATCTATGGAATAGATTGGGGCATGGAGCCCTAAATCTACTAGGACATGGAGCCCTAAGTATAATGAAACAACGTGGAGTCCTAATAATTAAGAAGAGGTACACAATAGGGGTGCATAATCTTTATTCTCCAGTAGAAAAACACCACTCAAGTGCATAAATCAACCAAGTAAGCTCGCTTAGGTTAAACCTTGAATTAATTTAATTAAAAAAATACCCACTTTTGAGGGGTTTTAATTTTAATATTATTTTAATAAAAAAAGGTGGAATATGTAATTACCTAAAACTGGCACATGGGGGTGGTGAATATTCAAATAATTAGTTAATTAACTAAAAATGAAAAAATGTGGGATTTCTACCTCGAGGGAGGGTGGTGAATATAAAAATATAATTAATGGTGCATGAGAGGATGAGGTATCACCCTTCTCAAGGGTTATAAATATAGAAGGACCCCCATGGTATGAGAGGGGGTCTAGAGAGTAACTAGATGTTGATTAAATGGATGTGGAATTTATGAAGTAGATATATGGGTTAGCTTAGTTGGTTGATTTGGATCTATGTGGTGTTGAGAGGAAGATAAAATTTATCTTCCTAAGATTGTATGTGATAGTCTCTTTTATTGCATTCGATATTGTTTGTGATATCATATAACTCGAGGGTTTCAGGGGCGAGAAGTTCTCCCTAGATATGGTTGGGTGAAAAATCAATTGGTCTTTAGAGTTGGCAAGTGAGTTGTTTGAGAGAGCAAATCGACTGGGTTTCAGGTATAATTTTTTGTTTTTTTCAATTTCAATACATTGGGTTATTTTATTTATTTGAAATGATTTTTTATTTCCTTAAGAATTACTCTAAGTTGTTAGTTGAAAATGTTTTAAATTTGTGGTTAATTATTGGGTATTTGATACATTTCATTAGAGCTAACACTTTAGGTAGCCAAACAATTTTTATGATATATGTGGAAGTACAATTTTTATGTAGAGATTAAAGGAAAATAATCTGCTACCGAAGCTAAAAATCTTCTTTCTTTCTTCTTCTTCTATTTGCCTCATTATACAGTTTTCTTCTTGAAAGAATTAAAAGTATTCATTGAGGGCGTGCAGGAAGGTTGATCAAATTTGCTATTCCTTGTTTTTAGTTTTTGCTTGTGAAGGGAATTTTGTCCATAGTATGTATTTTTATTATTGGTGGTATTTGAAAAGCTTAGACATATAATTGTGAAAATTATGGATGCTTTTATTTTATTTGTGGTTGTAATGGCTACCTTGCATGCCATATGCTTGACAAAATGTGCAAATAGACTTTAGAAGGTTTAATGTTGCTAGATTTTTATAAGATAGAGTCTTGAGATCACTTTATTGTGTTTCATATAAACTTTAGAGAGTATCAGTGCCATATGGCCCTAACACACCTTGTTTGAGTTAAAAAAATTGGTTTCAGAATCAAATTACATTATCCAGACAACTTTTCTAATTTTGCAAGCACCCTATGGGAATTTTCATGTTGTCTAACTCGACAATTTTGTAAATCATTACCAAAATCCTTATTGGATTATGGTAGTATATAGAGTTGTAGCTTTAATTTATACACATTTTTTGTTTCAATGCATTAATGAGTTGTATTAGTTTGTTGTCAAAGTGTTTGTTTTAAGTCCTCAATGAACTGTATTAGCTTGCCTGCAAAGTGTCTGATTAAATGCATCGATGGCTATAACTTTCATGCATGAAAAAGTGTTTGATTAGAGGCCTTAATGGATGCAGCTTTCACATTTACCCCTTTGTTTTTTATTTATAAATCGAGATATTTGTTCAAGTATGGTTATAAGCAACAGTGTTATATTACAGAGATTGTTGCCATGCTTATTGCTCATATGCTTGGTGGCATACAACATAAAAATAATGAAGATTAATTCATTACAAACATGATGGGAACTATTCCTTATATTTGTCCCTTATTTCTCATGCTAATTTCTTACTGTGGAATTGATGGAATGTGTAAGTCTTTCAATAACTAGGCTTCATGGCATTATAATTATCTTAACACCTTGATTGATTATAATTACATAGATGAGTTGCTTTTCTAATTTCTATTTTGAGTCTAAATGTCCAATGTGACCTTTGCTTCTTTATGTTTCGTTAAGTTGGTAAGGTGGTGCCTTACAACTTGATTCAAGTAAATAATAGGTTGCATGCTTTTATTGTGGCATATTTGATGCAATTTTAAAAACTTTGATCTGCAAAGATGGAGGCAAGGTGCTTATGATAAACTGCATCTTACATGAAATAAAGACCAAGGAGATTAAGTAATAATAGACTCTATCACTTGGGCAGGGATGTCAATATTTTACTCATTTTTTATATATATTAGTAGTCTTTATTCCCTAAAAATATAAATCTTTATTATTAAGCACATCACACAATATATTGATGACCATTATGGATACAATAATGATCAATGCTTGCTTGCTAGAATATATGTCTCTTTGTTGACCCTAATTGGATCAACGGTAGCATAATGATTATTCCTATGATATTTCTTTGTAACAAGGGAAACTTTAAATAAGGTTGTAGAAACAAGGCACCCACTTGCATCTCCCATTGTTGCCCCTGTATAGTCACAACTAATAGTTAACATATGAAACAAGGTGGCTAGATAAGATAGGATAAGATAATTTTATTAATGTCCGTGAGTTATCAAAATATGTCAAAGAGAGTTGTTTATGCACAACCTAGCAGTCAATTGACTAGAAAGGAATCAACTACTAACCTGGAAAAACTATGGATCTTCCTCCAAATGTGTCACTAATGGTGGAATCTCTTCTTTTAGGTTTCCTAGACTTAGCAGTGAACAAGCCTAAACTAACCATGGGAGAGACCTAGACAAACTTTCTCTAAGGCCAACTATGAAGGATTAACCTGGGATTCTTATATAGCTCTATTTCTAGGAAAAGGTGTCCAACAATGGATATGTGATAAGGTTTGAGACATACTCTATCAATGATGACTCAAAGATGACCATGCAAAGGAAAACAAACTCATGTTTTATTGTAGAAGAGCTATGAATCATGATATTTGCATATTGAAACATTAATCATCCACATGTGCAAGTTCTGCAACAACTCATGGTCCAAAAATAAGTGAATTGATAAATGAGAATAGCTCTCAAGATGTCATTAAGACATCAGGAAATTGTGAATTGTTTAATCAAGACAAGGAATCTCAAGGAATTACTAAAAGATCATAGCACATGTAGTATTCATAACTTAAGATACCAAATTTGTCATCCATGAATCATTAAAGGTATCCACATTAAACTTGAATATAACACAAATTGTGATTATTAAGAAGAATGTGAATTGCTTAGGGGACTAAATATTGCATTTAGACTTGTTGTAGGTGAAATTAAACAAAGCATTCACATGTAAAGTCTATTCATTATCACTAGGATACTAAAAGTGTGAACTGACTAGAGAACCAATGTTATCACAAAGTTGTATAAGATTTTTAGCAATGTGGATTAGAGCATTTACATGTGAGAAATAGATTCCATACTGTTAGATTTTTATCATTTAAGCAATATGATCTTAGGATCTTATCTGAGAGAATAACATGCACATCAATCAATCACAAGAGACAATAGACACAAAAATTTTCCTTGGGGAAAACATAAAGGAGAAAACCCTGCAACTTCCTTAGAGATAGAATGAGCACCAATTGCAGCAGTAAAACCCAAAGATAGAAATATGATCTCCAACAGTTGTTCTCTCTCTCACTTGTGTGAGCTCCTCTTCTCTCACCTATGCGCTATAGTTGGGTGAGTGTGTGTGATAAATAAAGAGGTTCACTCTCTATTTATACTAGTTTCTGACTTGACAATAACTTACCCGGGTCGACTTCTCTAGGAGAGTCTAATAACCCTAGTGCCCCTCAACTGTGGGGACTTTTCCCCTCTGATCAACAAGGAGGGTTAACCTCAACTCAATTGTGGGGAATATTTCCCCGACTTACAACAGAGGGTTAACCTCATTGACTTTACATGACTTTATTATATTAATTACTCTCTCGATAGGAACATCGGGGTATAATGAAATACAATATATAAAATATACATGTGAATACATTCCGAAGTTACAAATGCATCAACACTCCCTCTTAACTAGAAAGGTATTCTCTTGACACAATTCATCAGCACAAGTCTTCGTCACTGGATCAAGTCTGGATCATCATCAAATCCGAATCATCACTGGATCATCATCATCATCACTGCTTCCGCTATCTCGATCAAATGGTGCTACCTCTCAATTCCGCTTGTCACAGGAAGTTCTACAGAGCCAACCCTTTTTCATGCTAGTTGTAGGCCTAGCCTCCATGCAAGTATTCATCTTCTTCAGCACTTATATCTAACCATGGAAGCAACACATCCAGAATCCATATCAGAAAGGCCCACCCAATACTTACATCTGACCATGGGATGAACACATCCAGCATCCATGTCAGAAAGGCATTCCCAGCACTCACATCTGACCATGGGAGGCCTAGCTTGTCACCATGTTAAAAAGGCCCAACACTTACATCTGACCCAGTTAGAAAGGCCCAGCACTTACATCCTCCAGCATGGTATCTACCATCCAAGGAAAGGCCCATCATTTACATCCTTCGGCATGGTATCTACCATCTGAGGAAAGGCCCAACCGTTACATCTGATCCAGTCGAAAAGGCCCAGCACTTACATCTGACCCAGTCAGAAAGGCCCAGCACTTACATCTAACCCAGTTAGAAAGGCTCAACACTTACATCCTCCGGCACGGTATCTACCATCCAAGGAAAGGCCCTGCACTTACATCTAACCATGGAAGGAACCAATCCTATCACTATGTCAGAAGGGCTCTGCACTTACATCTGACCATGAGAGGCCCCGCCTACCACCATGTCAGAAGGGCTCTACACTTACATCTGACCATGGGAGGCCCCACCTACCACCATGTCAGAAGGGCTCTGCATTTACATCTTACCATGGGAGGCCCCACCTACCACCATGTCAGAAGGGCTCTGCACTTACATCTGACCATGGGAGGCCCCACCTACCACCATCTTAGAAGGGCTCAGCACTTACATCTGACCATGGGAGGCCGAGCTTGCCACCATGTTGGAAAGGCGCACAGACTCATCACTTCCCCTTGGAAGGAACCTTAATCTGGAGAACACCAAGCTTCTCCCTGTAGTACTCAAACTTCACTCTAGCCATTTCTAACATAGAATCACATCAGGACCGATTACATCCCAGGACAACCTATAGGACCATTTACGTCTGAGCAACCTACGAGCTTCGTCGGGATTTTATGCTCAAACAACCTGTCTCACTGGCTATGCTTAAACTCCCTCTTTCGGGAGATCTCGATCTGGATCACATACTGGAGCTTCACTACTCCTCTCTGCATCATACAAAAATGCAAGTCAGATCAATCAAATCAAATAGTAGTTTTCAAAAGAAACATACTACCTCCCAAATAGCCGAGCAAGTGGCAACATATTTTTCCTCGGATGTACTCAGCGCCATGCAGGGCTGCTTCCTGCTAAACCAAGAGATCACACCTGATCCCATATTGAAGCAGCACCCTGAAGAGCTCTTCATATCAATGGAACTGCCTACCCAATCCGAATCCACATAACCCTCCATGTTAGTCTTTTGATTCGCCTCATACTTGAGCCCATAATCAATTGTACCATTCAGGTACCTCACTGACCAATGACCAAATCATCTAACGATACATCATGGCATCAACTGTCTCTACTGAAGCATCACTCAATAGCTTCAGGTTTGATGCCATAGGTGTGGTCATGGCCTTGAAGTCCATCATCCTAAACCTCTTCAGGATCTTCACTACATACTTCCCTTGTCTAGGGAGATTCCATCTGTATTCTGCCACACCTCTATTCCTAGAAAGTAATGCCCATACCTAAGGCTTTCATCTTTCATCTCGAACTTAGCAACAAGTCTCCTTCTTGCATCTTTAATGAGTTCCTCTTTTCCTGTCAGGAACAGGTCATCGACATATAACAAGAACATCACTGGTCTTTCACCTTCAACCTTGAAGAAAAGGTTGGAATCATGTCATACCATGTCGAACCTCAGGATCTTCTGTAGTCACTCCCTCTAAAGCAGAGCATCATTCTCCCTCTTCCTTTCATATTCTATGCATTGAAACATTTTGTACTGGAGTGACAAGTAGCTTCCTCTACTACTAATATTCTATGTATCCATCTAGGGTCACTGGATACTAAGATCCTCTATCTTGAACCTTTTCAAAAGTTCTTCTCATACCCATCTGTGAGCTTGTCATCCTCTATAGGCTTTCATATTCAACCTTTTAGCAAAGGTTAAGATCTTCATCACTCTAGGTGATCTTCAAGCTGCTCATGTAGGTGTTATCCCATGGGCGCCTTCTGAGCTCATACAAGGCCTTCTTTAATTTGCACACATGAGTCTGCATGTCATGTGTCTCAACTCCCACTAGCTACAAATGTCTCTTCATAGTCTATGCCTTCTTTCCGTGAGAAGCCTCGTGCTACGAATCTTTCCTTGTATCCCACGATGTTGCCATCTACTACATGATGGAACTTGTATATCCATATGGAATATACTATGGACTGCTAGATTTTTAACATTAAGCTAGCATTATATTAGGATCTTTAATTGAGAGAACAACAAGCACAGTAATCAAACACAAGAGACAATGAACACAGTGTTTTTTCCTCAGGGAAACCATAAATGGATAAAACCCCGCAACTTCCTCAGAGATAGGATCAGCACCAAAAGTAAGACCCCAAAACAGTAAGATGATCTCCTGACAGCAGTAGCCTCTTTCTTCCTAGCCCCGGTGTCTTCTTCTTCCTCAGCTATGCGCTACAACTGAGTGTGAGTGAGTGTGAGATAAATAGAGAGGCTCACTCTCTATTTATACTAATTCCTGACTTAACAATAACCTACTAGGGCCGACTTCTCTAGGAGAGTCTAATAACCCTAGTGCCCCGGAACTGTAGGGACTTTAACCCTTGATCAATAGGAGGGTTACCCACAATGACTTGACATGACTTGTTTACATTATAGAACCTCCCAATAGGAACATCGGGGCACGACATGACTCAAGTACATTACAGACACATCTCCCGACAGCAGTAGCCTCTTTCTTCCTAGCCCCAGTGTCTTCTTCTTCCTCAACTATGCGCTACAACTGAGTGTGAGTGAGTGTGTGATAAATAGAGAGGCTCGCTCTCTATTTATACTAATTCCTGACTTAACAATAACCTACTAGGGCCGACTTCTCTAGGAGATTCTAATAACCCTAGTGCCCCGGAACTGTGGGGACTTTAACCCTTGATCAATAGGAGGGTTACCCACAATTACTTGACATGACTTGTTTACATTATAGAACCTCCCAATAGGAACATTGGGGCACAACATGACTCAAGTACATTACAGACACATCCCGAAATAAACATCGGGGTACAATACATAAGAAATACAAGTGAATACATTCCGAAGTTACAATTACATTAACACTCCCTCTTAACTAGGAAGGTATTCTCTCGACACAATTTATCAGCACAAGTCTTCTTCTCTGTATCATCTGGATCATCCTCGAGTCTTCGTCATCTTCAAGTCATCTTCATCTTCAAGTTATCTTTATCTTTAAGTCATCTTTCATCTTTGGATCTAGATCATCACTGGATCTGGATCATCACAGGTGCTATCTCATGATTCTTCTCATCACAGGAAGTTCTACAGAGCCAGCCCTTTTTCATGCTGGTTGTAGGCCTAACCACCATGTAGGTCTTCTTCAGCGCTTATATCTGACCCTAAGTTAGAATGGCCTGCCCAGCACTTACATCTGACCATGAGAGGAACACATCCAACACCATGTCATAAAGCCACGCCCAACACTCACATCTGACCATGCGGGAACACATCCCACAACCCTGTCAGAAAGGCCCATCACTTACATTCACCAGCATGATAGGACACACCTACTATCATTTGTGAAAAGGCACAGCACTCACATCCACCAGCATGATAGGACACACTTAATATCATCTATGGAAAGGCTCAGCACTTACAATCACCAGCATGGTAGAACACACCTACTACCATCTGTGAAAAGGCACAGCACTTACAATCACCAGCATGGTAGGACACACCTACTACCATCTGTGAAAAGGCACAGCACTTACATCTGACCATGGAAGGAACTTAATCCTCTCACCATGTCAGAAGGGCACTCAGTCCCAAACTGAGGGTTCTTGGTAACTGAACAGGTGCCTCCATTCTCCCAAAAAATGGCAACAACCCTTATATCTTATCAAGTGGGAACACATCCCTCAATCACATCAGAATGGCCATGCACTCATATCTGATCCTGTGATAACACATCCCACAGTCATATCAGAATGGCCCTCGGTCCTAAACTGAGCTTTCTTGGTAACTAACCAGGTACCTCCATTCAAACAATGGCAACAACCCTTATATCTGATCAAGTGGGAACACATCCCCCAATCACATCAGAATGGCCATGCACTCATATCTGATCATGTGAGAACGCATCTCATTGTCATATCAGAATGGCCCTCGGTCCTAGACCGAGTATTCCTAGTAACTGACCAGGCATCTCCATTCAGAGAACGGCAATAGCCCTTATATCTGATCATGTAGGAACCAATCCTACAGTCATATTAGAATGGCTCAGCACTCATATCTGACATGGAAGGAACCAATCCTCTCACCATGACAGAATGGATCAGCCCTTACATCTGACCATGGAAGGAACCAATCCTCTCACCATGTCAAAATGGCTCACGGACTCATCACTTCCCCTTGGAAGGAACATCGATCTAGAGAACACCAAGCTTCTCCCTGAAGTACTCAAACTTCACTCTGGCTAATGGCTTTGTCAATACATCAGTTATCTATTCGTCCGTCACAACATACTAGAGCTTCACTGCTCCTCTCTACACCATATCCCTGATATAGTGATACTTGATCTCGATATGCTTTGACTTGTCATGGAACAGCGGGTTCTCCGACAACTTCACACAACTCTGGTTGTCACAATATATACAAGTAGCATCCAACTGGAGATCAAATAAGTCAGACAGTAGCTTTCTCAGCCATACTGCCTCACAACTAGCTGAACAATCTGTGACATACTCTGCTTCAGATATACTCAGTGCCACACATGATTGCTTCCTACTAAGCCAAGAGATCACACCTGATCCCATACTGAAGTAACACCCTGAAGTGCTCTTCCTATCGATGGCACTGCTTGCCCAATTTGAATCAACATAACCCTCCAGGTTAATATTTCGACTCGCCTCATACTTGAGCCCATAATCAATTGTACCCCTCAAGTACCTCAAAATATGCTTTGCAGTAATCAAGTGAACATGTCTTGGATCTGTCAAGAACTGGCTCAAGGTGTTCACAGCAAAGCAAATATCTAGTCTCGTGTTCATCATATACATCAAGGACCCAATCATCTGACGATACATCATAGCATCAACCGCTTCTAATGAAGCATCACTCAATAGCTTCAGTTTCAATGCCATAGGTGTGGTCATGGCCTTGCAGTCCATCATCCTGAATCTCTTCAGGATCTCTACCGTACATTTCCCTTGTCCCAGGGAAATTCCATCTGCATTCTGCCACACCTCCATGCCTAGAAAATAATGCATCATACCTAAGTCCTTCATTTTGAACTTGGTAGCAATCTTCCTCTTCGTATCAGCAATCAACCCTTCTATACCTGTTACAAACAGGTCATCTACATACAGTAGGAGCATCATTAGGTTGCCATCTTCAACCTTGTAGTAAAGGTTGGAATCTGCTTTACTCTTGGTAAAGCCCAAACTAGATAGAAAGCTGTCAATTCTGTCATACCATGTCCTTTGTGCCTATTTCAAACTGTACATGTCTTTCTTCAATCTACACACATGAGACTCCCTGTCATGTGTCTCAAAACCGAGTGGCTGCTCCACCTACACTTCCTCTTCCACTACACCATTCAAGAAAGCAGTGTATCTTCCATTTCATCACTGCAACCAGAGCAAGTATTGGTCTGATGGAAGTGTATCTGGCTACAGGTGCAAAAGTTTCTTCATAATCTATTCCTTCTTTCTAGGAGAAGCCACGAGCAACAAATCTTGCCTTATATTTTTGCTACCATCTGCAGCATGCTTGATCTTGTAGATCCATTTGGAAGTTACAATCGACTTCCCTTCTGGTCTTGGGACAACATCCCAAACATCATTCTTCATGATCAATTGATACTCTTCGATCATAGCATCCTTCCATTCTTTCCTTTCCATCGCTTCTTCATAATTGGAAGGTTCTTTATCGATGAAATCACATAATAATGCTACATATCCGAAGCAGGATCTGGTCCTCTTTATTTCTCTGTGATTCTCTTCTGGAGCCCCATATGTTTCCGCACCTTGTATAGCTTCTCGTACCCAAGTAGGTTTCCTCTTATGAGGATTCTTCTCCTAAGGTGGATCTACATGTTCTTGAGGTTCTTCAAATTCTCGATCTTCTTCTTGAGTTTCTTCGTTCATGGTTGTGTCATGAATTCTGGGTGCTTCCAATTCTTCAAGAACTTCAGTAGGTTTCTTTCTGGATTTGTTGTAGGCTGAGTCTTCGTCAAATGTTACATCCCTGCTGATGTCGATCTTCTTGAATCCTGGGAAGTATATTCTGTAAGCCTTCGAGCTTTCAGAGTATCCCACAAATATACCCTTCTTTCCTGAAGGATCTAACTTTGTCCTCTTCTCTTTCGGAATGTGTATGTATACTGGACATCTGAATATTCTGAGATGGATGACTTCTGGTTTCTTGCAAGAAAAGACTTCTTCAGGTGTCTTGTTCTCGAGTACTCTGTGTAGAGTATGGTTCTGTACATACACCGTTGTTCTGGCAGCTTCTGCCCATAGATGCATAGGAAGATCTTGATCATGAAGCATTGCTCTTGCAGCTTCCATGATAGTTCTATTCTTCCTTTCTACAACCCCATTATGTTGTGGATTATATGGAGTGGATAACTCCCTCTTAATCCCTGAGTCTTTGCATAACTCTTTGAATTCATTTGATGTGAATTCTCTGCCATTATCTGATCGAAAGGTCTTGATCCTATTTTCAGTGTGGTTCTCGATCAAGGCTTTGAATTTCTTGAAATTGCTGAAAACTTCATCTTTGTTCTTCATGAAGTATATCCATGTTTTCCTAGAAAATTCATCAATAAAAGAAACATAGTATGCATACCCGCTTAATGAACTTGATGACATTGGACCGCATACATCGGAGTGGATGATTTTCAAGATTCCTTTTTCCTTGCTCTCGCTACTTGGAAATGTCTTCTTTGTGTTCTTTCCTTTCGCACATCCTTTGCAAACCCCATCATGTTTTGCTTGAATTTCTAGAAGACCTTCAACAGCTTTGCTTGCAAGTGGCAGTGCTCTGTAATGCACATGTGCAAACCTTCTATGCCAAAGTTCATTTGGCTCTACTGTGTCATTGACCAAGGCTTGTTCTGGATGGCCCTTCAATTTGTATAGACCTCCTTCGTGTTCCCTAGTCACTACTACATCATTACTAGTCTTTCCCTTTGGCCACATGATAACTTGTCCATCTATAAATGCAACCCTCATGCCTTTTGCATCTAATGCAGATATAGAGAGGAGGTTCTTCTTTAGTCCTAGTACAAACAATACTTCCTTCATTGTCATAGTCTTTCCAGAGTCTAGCTTATAGGAGGACTCCCCACTACCTTTTATTGGATATTGGTAGTCATCTCAAAGTTTCACCTTGTGAGGTGAGTCATGCTAAGATAGCTTCACAAAGGATTCCTTGAATTATGTCATATGTTTGGAAGCCCCACTGTCTATAAGCAAATCATTACTTCCATGTGTAATGTTTCCCGTGAGAGCGGAAATCAAAACATATTCTTCATCACTTGAAGAGTCTTCACTTTCATATCTGGTTCTCTTTGTGGAGGGTTCATCATCCTTTGCAGCATGAGCATGATGTCTTCTCTTATTTCCCTTCTTCTTGTGAGAGACATTTTTGTTTCTAGGACTTTCTCTAGCATAGTGTCCTTTCTCGTCACATGTATAACATCTGATTCTAGACAAATCTTTTCTAGTGTTATCTTTGTGAGAGTGCTTACCTCTAGGGTGATGAGAACTTCTTCTGGTTTTCTTGGAGTGTGCCATGAGAGATTGATCTTCACTTCCCATCTTTTCTTCTCGAGCTATTATTCGAGCTTCTTCCTGAGAGAATTATTCCCATAGTCTGCTGAACTTGACTAACTTCTTTTTGGCACAGATTCATTGAATAAAGGAGTCCCATGATCTAGGGAGACCATTCAAGGTGGTCATTAAAATCTCTGCATTCTCCACTTCTTCATCTACTTCTTCCAGCTGTTCCTTGATCTAAAAAACCCTTGTAAAGTAAGACTGGATGGTTTCTGCATTCTGGATCTTTACATTCTTCAGTTGGTTTCTCAGAGTCATCTTCTGGTTTATGTTCTTCCCTTCAAACAGTTTGGTTAGGGAATCAAACATAGCTTTAGGTGTCTTTAGAGAGGACACCTGCGGTATGAGGTGATCCTTGATTGAATCAGCAATAATCCTCTTAGCCATAACCAACTTCTTCTTGTGTAAGACCTTAGCCTCATCTTCCTCTAGAACTAGAACCTCCTCATTGATATAGGAGTCCAACTCATTTTCTTCCAGAACCAGGGAGATCCTATCCTTCCAGGCTCGGAAGTTATCAACTCCCTCAAGCTTTTCATCAAGATTGGTATGATGAGACATCTTAACTGAGAACCTCAAATGGAAATACAAAATATTTAGATCTTACCAGGTCAAGATGTCAGATCTGGATTTGGAGCTAAATTTCTGCGATGTTGGTTCAGGAGCAGATTAGGGTTTGACTTTTGCGGAGTTCTGTCCAACCAAATGCTTTGATCTTGATCTCTAAACTTTGATTTTGAGGAGGAGATCAATCCAAGCCTGGGCTTATTAAAAAATTCCACTTCTGTGGAAAGCCCTAATTTCCGGCAGTATTGTCGAGTCCAAAACTGAAAAAGCTTAGAATTGGTTTCTGCTTCGACAGAAAGATGCACCCTAGGGAGGAGTGTCATCCCAACCTTCTTTTGCTGAAAATATGTGGAAAGAGATCGAAAAATTAGGAATCCCTAATTTCCGTAGCTGCACAGTTTCTTCTTAGGTTAGCTCTGATACCATGTTAGATTTTAAACATTAAGCTAGCATTATATTAGGATCTTTAACTGAGAGAATAACAAGCACAGCAATCAAACACAAGAGACAATGAACATAGTGTTTTTTTCCTCAGGGAAACCATAAATGGAGAAAACCCCGCAACTTCCTCAGAGATAGAATCAGCACCAAAAGTAAGACCCCAAAACAGTAAGATGATCTCCCGACATCAGTAGCCTCTTTCTTCCTAGCCCCAGTGTCTTCTTCTTCCTCAGTTATGCGCTACAACTGAGTGTGAGTGAGTGTGTGATAAATAGAGAGGCTCTTTTTGTTGATGGATTGTGGAGAGAGACCCAAAAAGTAAGAAGCCCTGGCTTCTGTAGCTGCATAGTGTCTTCTTGTTAGGATAGCTCTGATACCATGTTAGATTTTTATCATTTAAGCAATATGATATTAGGATCTTATCTGAGAGAATAACATGCACAGTAATCAATCACAAGAGACAATAGACAGAAAACCCTGCAACTTCCTCATAGATAGAATGATCACCAATGGCATCAGTAAAACCCAAAGACAGAAAGATGATCTCCAACAGTTGTTCTCTCTCTCACTTGTGTGAGCTCCTCTTCTCTCACCTATGCGCTATAGTTTGGTGAGTGTGTGTGACAAATAGAGAGGCTCACTCTCTATTTATACTAGTTTCCAACTTGACAATAACTTACTAGGGCCAACTTCTCTAGGAGATCCTAATAACCCTAGTGCACCTCAACTGTGGGGACATTCCCCTCTGACTAACAAGGAGGGTTAACCTCAACTCAATTGTGGGGACTATTGCCCTGACTTACAACATAGGGTTAACCTCATTGACTTTACATGACTTTATTATATTAGTGACTCTCCCAATAGGAACATCGGGGTATCATGAAATACAATATATAAAATATACACGTGAATACATTCTGAAGTTACAAATACATCAACACATACAACAAATAAAACCATAACAAGTGAAAAGCGTGAATTGCTATTGATGTACAATATCACAAGAATTATAACTCGAAACACAAAGAAAGTGTGAATTGATTACCAAGAGACAACATTCATTCATAAGAATTCAATTATGGCACCAAAGTAGCAAATTGACATTATGTTAACACTTGTGATGAAGCAAGACATTAGCATACTTAGCATTAACCAAATGCAAGCATGAAAATAGATGCTAAGAAAAAGATATAGAAGGCAGATTTAAACTTTGTTTAGTGTTGATCATTAGATCACATTTACCAACCATATCGAGAATGCATTTTAGTTACTTATGTGGAAAATCAAAAGAGAACCAAATTGCACATGGTTAGTATGCCTTCTTATAGGATATCCAACAATAAAGAATGTTATAGATTTGTAGATCTGAAAGTTAAATGACCATAACATCAATAAACTAACGGTAAATAATATATAAACAAATAGGAAACAACTTATTAGTTTAGTACTTAAATTATTTAAGATTTAGAGACTTAAACTACACCATAATTAATTATGAGATATGTTGAGATTTACTTAAATGTTATGGTGTATGGGATTATGCTACTTAGGTTTTAATACTTAGAGTTTTGTTCACTAAAAAGGGGGAATGAATCCCATAAATATGTCTCTTTTGAAAATAGAATCTAAGTACCTAAGCATTTAGAGAAAATATTAGAAATAAGATAGAGATGGAAGAAAAATGGAAATGAAAAATGAAACTACCACTAAAACATGGATCTAGTGCCTTGAGGGAAGCACTTGTTGGTCCATGGAGTCAATTAACAAAATAGGAAGGTGAATGAGGAATCTTTAAGGGAGGGAGGATGTTAAGCCCTTAATGATAACACATTACCCCATATAGTTTGGCACATTACCCCCTATAGTGTGATGCATTACATATTATTTATGTTGGCTTGGGTCTATTAGTGGGTCTATTATTTGTTATTGTACACCATTGTCTTCTATATATAGGAAGGAGCTATTCTCATTTTAGTCATCATTGTATCTTATCTTGTCTTATGCACTTAGTAGATTGTGTAATGAGGTTCCTCCCTCAAAGAGGATTGATATTTATCTCTATTATTCATTTTTAAGGCATGGATTACTCTCTTATTGTCTATTTCTGCTCTTTTTATGCTATTTATGGTACTTGGTTGCATAACATTTGGTATTAGAGCTCTTTCCTCAAGACTGGCTTATGCAAAACAAGTCATCTTGGAATTTTCGCTACAACGTTTTTTCTACAAGGCTTTAGAGATCGAGGTTAAAAACTAGCTTCTAAAACAAGTTGAACTATCTCCAATTCGAAATTCAGATCCTGATCCATTACAATTTCGAAGATTATTGAGGATGAATCTAGGGTTTTTTGCTAGTCCAAAACCTAGTCTAAAACAAGTGTTCTAGGCAAAATATCATATTTGAAGCAACCGAGATCCAAATTGAGTGAGACCAGTTGCATCAGAAAGAAGACAGAACAATCTATATGTGGTAGAAGTTTCAGATACAAAAACGAAATATTGGACAAGTGGAATATAGTACAAGTTTGTTCTTCTGGATAGGCCAAAAATAAGAATCTTTGGGAGATTTGCAATAACTTTTTGTTGGCACATCCAAGTTAGGTTAGACTCACGACATTGTAAAAAAGACACATCAAGGTATGACAGGTCGAAGTTTCAAACCCAGAGGAGTCAAAATTCAAATTTTACCTCAATTACAATTCATCCCAAAAACAGTCTTCTAATCAAGGTTTGAAAAAGGTACGTCATTTTGAATTTGAATATATTTGAGTAGAAGGATCTATTTGTGGTAAACCCTAGGGTGATATATATTTATTGTTCAAAATGCCACCAAAAGGAAGTGAAAAGAATCACACTCGACTCAAATCCCCAGAATATTCCTCCATGACATACAATAAAATGGAAGACATATCTTTTAGAGTGTCCAAGTTGGAGGATATGATTAAAGGAAATGTGAAAATTGATGACTTAGTTAAATTGGAAAATAATATGGCTAGTAAAGAGGATCTCAAAAGGATGGCCAGTAAAGAGGATCTCAAAGGGATGGCTAGAAAAGAATATCTTCAAGACTTGAAGGAATTAATGAAGGATATAAAACATAGTTTTATTCCTCATGTAGAGGATCAGGACGAAGCTGAGGACTTATTCCATTCACGTCTAGAGAAAATTGAAAAACAATTGGAGAGCAGGAAGTTGGAGTCCTCAAAAGTTGATGATTCACTACAACATCATGGATTCAATTCAGGTCCAGGGAACTACTTTATCCCTAAGATTGACATGAGAAATTTTGATGGCAAAGATCCAATCATGTGGATTTTCTAGATGGAGCAATTCTTTGATCTACACTAGGTGCACACTTTGCAAAAGGTAACTATTGCATCCTTATATTTAGAACCTGATCAATTTGTATGTTACCAATGGATTTATGACCGTAAAAAAGGACTCTATTATCTCTTGGTCTATATTCACAGAAGAATTTATTAAACATTATGGGGATATAAATATAAACACCTTCTTTATCCAGTTGGTAAATCTCAAGCAAAAAGGTCTAGTTACAGAGCACATAAAGCAATTTCAACAGATAAGTCTCAGAGGGACATTACTCCCACCATATCTTGTCATGCATTGGATGGAATTAGCACTCCTCAAACTCTCAATATTAAGGGATACATAAAAAAGAAGAAGGTAATAGTGTTGATTGATTCTAGTAGTGCTCATAATTTCATTCATTGTAAATTAGCCAAAGTTCTTAATTGCTTTGTATATCTAGCACCAAAGTTTCAAGTAATGATTGCAGATGAAGGAACTATAAATTGTCTACAGAAATGCCATAGTATAAATATGTCTATGGGGGAATATGTATTGAATGGTCCAATGATTTCTATCCCAATGGGTGGTGTTGATGTTGTCTTAGGTGTCCAATGGTTACAATCATTGGGAACAGTGGCTTTTAATTTTCAAAAAGTTTTCATGAAATTTTCATGGAAAGGAAAAGAATATGAGTTAAATGGTATCACAAGAAAACCAAGCAAGGTGATAAGCTCAAATGGTATGACAAAGTTGTTAAAAAAGGGACATCAAGGTGTAGTTGCACAATTATGCTCATTAGATGTTCAAACCTCAAAGTTCTCTATCTCCCCATATCTTCAAAGGGTCATTAATAAGCATTCCAAGGTATTTGAACATATTTCCAAAGGACTTCCACCTATTCAAGACTTTAATCATGCTATCCACTTAATTCCAGGCAGTGTTCCTCCTAACATCAAACCTTACTGATATCCCTATGGCCAGAAGAGTGAAATTGAGTGTATGGTTGTTGAAATGTTAGAGGTTGGCATAATTAGCCCTAGCCAAAGTTATTACTCTACACTGTGGTAATGGTACCCAATCCAGATGGATCATGGCGTATGTGTCATGATTATAGAGAGCTCAACAAGATCACCATGAAAGATAAATTTCCCATTCTTGTCATTGATGAATTGTTAGACGAATTACATGGAGCAATTGTCTTCACAAAGTTGGATCTTTGTTTCGGGTATCACCAAATTTGAATGAAGGATGAAGACATCCCCAAAACAACATTTAGAACTCATGAAGGTCACTATGAATTTTTGCTCATGCCATTTGGTGTCACAAATGTGGCTTCCACATTTCAAGGTTTTATGAATTCTATTTTCAATCCTTTCCTTTGAATGTGCTGGTATTCTTTGATGATATACTAATATATCTCAAGTCTTGGTAAGAACATGTTCAACATGTTGATAGGGTACTACAACTACTAAAGGAGCAAGAATTGTATGCAAATCCCTCAAAATGTTTATTTGGAATAAAGGATGTAGAGTATTTGGGTCGTATTGTATCTCATGAAGGTGTCAAGGTAAACCCTAACAAAATTAAATCCATGATGGACTAGTTGATTCCCAAAACCCTGAAGAATCTTTGAGGATTCTTAAGTTTGACAGGGTACTACTACAAGTTTGTTCAGAACTATGGACGAATAAGATCTCTTCTAACAATGTTGTTATAGCTCAAAATGACACATCTCTTCCTGTGACCACTTTCCCATGTTTCCGTCGCATGTCGACACTTCATGAAAGTCACTGAAAAAACACCTAACTTGGAGGACCCATATCTTGAGTTCTGTAACTTCGTTTGACCTCATCTCTACACCGCTGGAAAGGTATCTGTGTTAGCTAAAACTTTCTAGAATATACCAAAGTCTAAAAATTCCTACAAGTACCCTAAAAATGACATTTTCTATGCATAAGTGAGTTTCCTTAAGGAAACCCGTGTATTGTACGCGACTTGTTATATATACTACTCGTGTATGCCCTAAATACGCAACTATTTACATTGCAACCCGTGTATACCTCTTGTATACACGACCGATGTCTCTGCAACCCGTGTATTCATGTCAAAAATACGTTTTTCGAAGTTTGGGTAGTTTGGTTAGTTATGCAACTGACTTCTTCAGTTGTAACTAATTTGTCTTCGACCCTATCTCTTCATAAACATATAAATAGAGGTAGGGAGGTCCATGAGAGGGGACTTGAACTTTTTCATTGCCATGTTAGAGGAATTGCAGCTCTCTTTGCCCACACCTTTGCCATAGTGATCATCCTCTTATGTTGCAAAGCTTGGAGGCTGAGTTCCTTGGAGAAGAGAAGCAGCATAACCAGATCAAGGTTTTGTGAGGTGCCCAACTTGAAGAGAAGGTATATTTGTACTTCATTTCATGATTAATAAAAATATGATGTCCTTCTTCTTCCCAAATCATTGTTCAATGTGTGATTGAATCTTTGTTTATGATCATATGATGATGTTAGTCAGATCATTATTTCATGTTTATTTTATTATCATTGTTTTATATGTGGTCATATTGGTTTAAGGAAGGTAGAATTCGTTTTCCAGGTCTCTTGGAGCAAGAGGAGCGAGAGGAGCAAGAAGAGGATTGAAGGGCTGTTTGGATCAACCTCCGTTTAGCTAAGGTATGGACCATTCCAATATCTGATCTTGCTTGTATGTACTTGCAGAACTATATGCATCTCTCTTTCAACCCCAGTACGTTGATGGCCACTTAAACCCCAACCATAGTAAACTTTCCTTTACAACAGAACTGGCGACTCCGCTAGGGAGAGCCTTGCTTGTTTGGGGTTTCTCTGTATTTCTTCGAGCCTTTTGTAAGGTTTCAGGTCCTTCTTAAAAATTAGGAACACCTTTTGAGTCTGTTGGAACACCTTTCTTGCCTTCCTACTAATTAGAGGAAATTTAACTCAAAATGGGCCTCCTAAGGAAAATTAATAAAATAATAGTTAAAATAATAGAATAATATTTATTAATTTTGGAGGAAGAAAAGAGAAAACTATTTTTTTGTTCGTATTTTCGACATATCTCCTTCTGTTTTTACTCAAATTTCGATCAGGAGAGCTCATCCATTGAGTACCCACTCGGGATACTTTTGAAAGGCCCATCTACCCCCAAAACAACAAATACCTGGAAAAACGTGATGATGATGTCATCATCACGTTTTTTAGGTATTTATTTTTTTGGGTAGCGAGGGCCATCAAAAGTATGTTGAGTGGGTATGTCTTGGATGCGGAATTTAATTCCACATCCAACGAGCTCTCCCGATCAAAATTTGAGAAAAAACACAGGGGGATATGTCGAAAATACGAACAAAAAAAGTAGTTTTTTTTATGATACCTATCCCCAAATTTATATTAAAATTTTGCTTAAGAGGTGCTCCCTTTTTAATTTTAAAGCATTTTAATTGGCTAATACATGATGACATGGAATTTGTATTATTTTTGGAAGGCCCATTTTAGATTGAAATTTCCTCTAATCGGGTCAGTTTTTTACCCTTTTTGTGCTTTTTGTCATCCATACGCGACTTTCAGGCTAAACAGTCGTGTTTCTGTGTTGTATACGCAACTTGTACAACCTTCAAACTGTGTGTCATATGTGACCTACTTTAAGGAAACCTGCTTATGCACCTGAATTTGTGTTCTTTCATCATTTTTTAGGGTTTTTGGGTGATTTGAGGGCTGTTTGTAGGGTCTTCAAGGGTCCTCTGCATGTGCATGACTCCTAAGAGGTTGTTTTTATCTATGTTAGGTGCTCTTTGTCTATCTTGTAAGTCCCTTTCAAGTCTTTGAACTTGTTTTTGCTGCCTTCCCCCCCCACCTCCTTCTTTGGCTTGACCTTGTTGAACAAGGTACTGAGCAGCCTCTATTTGTAGGTTTAGATTGATTCTTGGGACTTCTTGACCTTTATTTATGTCAATGTTATTTGCTCAGTCTGTTCATTCCAAAGTTGTTGGCTTATTTACCTTTGTGAGCTTTCCTTCCAAGAGAGGTTATATCCAACTTTAGGGAAACCTAGGGTTTGTTTGTGGGGTGTAGAGTAGTTGTCTATTTGCTTTGCTTATAGTACTTGCTTGCATTAGTTGATAGGTTGTTTTTTCTTTTGCATTTATAAAAGAAAAAAGAAAAAAACACATGTTTGCTTTACATACATGTAGATTAGGGTTTTGTCTTTAATGTACTGCATATCATTATTTTAAAAATAAATAAATAGAAAGAATTTGGTCTTTTGTGGCTTTCAAGTTTCTATTTGAAGAAAGAAAGAGAATGGTTATTGATTTTTTGCATTTCATTTCTCTTTGTTTATTCATTTTGTTTCAACTTTGAGTCAAAATACCACATAAGTTTCACGTCATTTACCCTCTGACTAAAAACAACCTTTTAAAATAAACGATATAATTTAAAAAATTATTAGTAAGTTTTATTTTATAGGGTCATACACCAACTAGCTTAGGATAGACTTGTGGGATAGGGAGTTTAAACTCCCCACAAGTGTTTAAATTTAGACATAGTTGGCCAATCACTAGGTAAATCCTCTTCTATGTTGATTGTATCTAGGAAGCTCCTCTCAAATGGGAGTTAAGCACGAGGCCGCGTGGAGGCTTGGACTGAGGAGATAACCCTCTGATTCCTTGTCAAAGCATAGACCAAGGTTTTTGCGCATCTGGGGATTCTGTCTTAGATAGGGTTTCAGGATTTGCTACCCTGCCCATGCGTATGACCCAGGCTTGTGACTGTACCCCCAGACTGTCAATATAGTTAAGGTAGCCTTTAGTCTCTTTGACATCTAAGGTTCATACACAAGTACACCAGAAGGCTATTTCTGGTTGACTTTGGACGGGCTTGGAAGGTAACCCCGGTAGAAGGTGTGGGAGGGCGATGGGTGATTCCTCAGCTTGTGCCTAAGAACATCTACAGAGATGCCAAGTAATTGTCTATCAGCTTTCTTCTGGAAAACATATCTTATACATGTTTGTTTATTTGGCTTTAGGAATTTTTTAGTGAGTGTTGTGTGGTTTGTCTGTACTTAGTTTGCCTTTAGGTGTGTGCTTTGCACTTTTGGTTGCCTGTCGACCTCGAACTTTGTCTCCTTGTTTGAAGCTATGGCTAGCACCCCTTTGAACACCAACCAAGATATCCTCATGCCGGGAACTCCTTGTACTATTCCTCTCACATGGAATGTTGGTGTTCCTTTGATGGCCACCTTGAATCTGCCTGGATTCAACCTAGGGCTGCCGGTGTGGTTGTTTTCCACTCCAACTATCCTGAATGCTCCTGATTCTTCTCAAGTAAGCTCCTTATATCAAGGTCATCAAAACACTGCTTCTCCTTCACCTGTAGTTGATTCTCCTCCCCCTTCTACCTCATGCGGTGAAAGTACTAATACTAGTAATCGGTAGTCTCAAAGTGTAACACCCCGGTTTTGACCCCGTTGCATTAGATGTATATGATGTATATATTGTAAATGACCAGGGTGCGGAGCTAAAGGCCAAGGCCCCACCATCGATTGGTTATGCTGTGTTTCAGGTTGAAATTGTCACCGATGGTATATCGGGGCATGCAACATACATATCATAGTTTTTTCATCATGTAAATATGCATCTTTAATTAAATAACCCAACCAGCTACGTTTGTGGCAACTAAATTGAGAAGGGGCATGATTTTCACAAGGATAAGGGTGGGGGAATGTCAAACCTTGGCCAATGGGGGAAAAAGCCATGTGTCATCTTTCCTTGTCTTATCCAACCACCTCCATTAAGAACTGTTGTTGTTAGTTGGGGCAGTTATGGCTGGGAGTGGAGTGTGGCAGGACTATCAGTCATTACCCACACGCACACTCCACTAGCATGGTTGACCTCACGATGGAAAGCAAAAAAAACCACCGCCATCACTCCGGGGGACACTCCATTCTCCCCACAGCTACGCATTATCTTCGTCGTCTGTGCATTCCTCACGATAGTCTGATTGTTCCCACGCACAGGTTTCTTTCCGGCTTGGTCTCATGCAGCCAATAGGGAGGAGCTGCCTGCACCGTCATTCACATTTTTCAACACAGAGGAATCGAGTGTGTTTCAATCCATATCTGGGATTTGGTGTGGATCTGTCTCACGCACTGGGTTCGGCATTGTTGTTACTCACGCAGCAAGCTGGGAGCCATTCGGTCACTATCACCCATCATTTTCCTATGGAGAGCTATTTTATGCTCAGGGACTGTGTGTTGGGGCCTGTATTTTTCCTTCCCCAGTGCGGCCTGTGTAAGTCTTTTCCGATTGTTTTCCTCGTCCTGGTGGGACTGTTGGTTCCCCATGTTATGAATGGTGTTTATTGATACGTTTTGGGGGCTGTTGTAATTCGCTTGGGAGTCGTATTGACCACGATAGGGCCAAGAACGACTCAGGATTCGTTTTCCCTGTTTAAGTTGTAACAGCTGATTGATTGCATGCGTGCAATGGTTGGTCTTCGGACTGCGTTGGGCGCAGGGATGGGGGCTTGGTTTGCTTGATAAACCTGGTGTGTCTAGAAACCACACAGACAGAGCTAAAGGGCTGGCTTTCTTCTCCACAACCCCTGAATAGCACTGGAAGGGAATGCAGGGCCAGAGGGACTGTGTAGCAGAGAAGGGACCAATACCTTGTGTTGGGTGTGTGTGGGTGTCTTAGAAGTCAGGCTAGTTCTGGTGTAGGTGTTCCTAGCTCCATAATGAGCTCACCAACTTAGCATTTAGCCTTTCCCATCTCCTTGATGGCCTGATAAACCTAACCATGTTAGCTTGGCTATCTTGTTGATGGCCTGATAAACCCAAATGTGTTGGCTTCGTTGTGTTTTGTGTACCCTTGGCTATGTGTAAGCCTGCTTGTTCCTTATTCCTTGGAGAATCATTCCCAGCTCAAGGGTGGCAGTGTTGCTGAGAGACTGATGAGCACACTGGCCTATGGTTGGGTGGAACATTGCAGCGACGTAGCTGGTTGCGGAACGAGTTCTTCATAAGATAAGTGATCTTGTCGATTTTACTTCTGCAATCGTATTTTCTGTTAATGAATGTGATGAACATGTTGAATGCTTGTAGGAACGTATGTTTGCTTCCGCTGTGTATGATAAATAGTTGCATCTATGTATGTTCCGCTTCAATGCATTCTGTTTCAGCATTTTCTTATGAATGTACATGTTCATGGGGCTCTTAGCCTATATCGTTAACACCATGGTAGCATCCTCTTCGTCGGTCAGAGGGTCGGGGACGATACAGTGTGGTATCAGAGCTCATGTTGCAGTATGGGCCTGAATGGACCACGAAGATGCAGTGACAGAAGCAGGATTTCTTTCTTCCCAACAGAGATCAAAAGTTGATGACAGAAAACTTCCACAAATTCGTCTAAGTGTTTGAACTGTCGGTTCATCGGAACACTTCGCGGGAAGGACTTCTGATGTAGTGGAAGAGCTAGGCATAAGTATACCGACGGAGGACAGTTGGAAGGAAAATTGCGGGAAATTTTCTAATTGTTCGACGTCCGTCGACAGAAAAAGTTGATCGAGCGCCCGCCGTTGCGGATTGCTAGACAACTACGCGTCCGACGGGTAAGGCCTCCGACCGCCAACGCTGTGAAGAAAGTTTAAAAAAAATTCTAAGGCCCGAAATCGTCGACTATCGGAAGAAAATAGTGTTTTGTGCACGGCCATTTCAGAAGCCTAAAGCACTAGTCTTCCGACGAGAAAAGACTGCCGATACCGATCAAGTTATGCCTTAGGAGATTGGGCCGTCGATCAGGAGGAGAGCGAAGATGGTGGGCCGCCGTTGCGGCTACTGATAGAACTATTTTGCCAACGAAAAGAAGAGAATTGAGCCGATCAAGCAGTGAGAAGGAAGACTAAAAGGGAAAATTTTGAAAATTTTTCTAAGTCCTAAAGTCGTTAGCCATCGGCGATGGTTAGTGGATTGAATGTCCGTCGTTGCGGCCTCCTAGATGACTAACCACCCGATGCACAAGACACCCGACCGTCGATGCAGCGCATAGGTTGGTTTCATCACCGATTAGGTTTGGATAGTTGGATGCAGATCTGATGCAGTGGAAGGAATTAGGTGAACAGTCCTCCGCGTCGCCGATGTAGATCAAAAGTTTGGCGATTTGCCCGCCGAAACGTCGGAATGTTAGTTGGGATGAGACCCGATCCTGTATAAGGAAATTTTGAGTTTTTCACGTGGGATTTTTCAGCAAATTTCGACTGTTTTTCAATGGGATTTTCAGTTGTTTTTCAGTGGATTTTCAGGGCTAAAAAGGAGAAAGTGGCAGCGATCTTATGCGCCAGATTGCGTGAAAATCATAGATTTACAAAAAAAAACAAGGGCGCTACCCTCGACCCGCCCTGCAGTGGCGCAGGGAAGCCACAAGGGGGCAAGCCCCCTTGACCCCCGTCGTCCCCTTCAGACAGATGTTCTTTGAGGAAGATAATTCTATGTTTTGGGAAAACTTGTAATTTTATAATTTTCCAGGAGAGGGTAGTAATGCTGGTTTATATCAATGTTATGCATCTAACACTCGTGTTACTAACACGTTTGCAGAATCATAGTTACCTTCAAGGGAAGTATTCCAGGTATTGTAGTTTGGTAAGTAAGTTGTGGTTCAATTATGAGAACCCATGATGGATATGATGCTCGGGATTCTTATGAGTGTGTGCGTGATGCCATGGGAGAAAATGTCCGTAATAGAAATGATGACATAGAGTCTAATCGAAGGAGATTCCAAGAGACACCGTCAGATGTTGCAGCCACCATGAGAAGCTTGATTAAAGCCTAGGAAGAGTAGCATCAGTTGAATGCTGCTATGTTGCAGAGTTTGACGAACTTACAGAGAAAGATAGACTCTGGATGAAGTACAGCAACGCCAGAAGGCAGTAAGAGCGGTACTAGGAGAAGGAGAAGGACTTCTAGTGGATCATTCGATTCTGAAGAATCCTATGGGGATTCAAGTTCTTCTTCTCATAAAAGAAAAAGAAAGAGACACCATAGGGATCTCTCTCGAGATGAATTTAAGAAAGCTAAACCTCCTACATTTGATGGTGAGGTAAAGACTAGACAAGAGGCTGAAGCTTGGCTTCTTGGAATAAAGAAGTACTTTCAAGTGCATGATTATTCAGGAAACATGAAGGCAAGAGTTTCCATATTCAATCTGAATGGAAGAGCATCCATTTGGTGGGAACACTTCAAGCAAGTAAAGAGGATCAATGAAAGGAGACTTAAGTGGAAACAGTTCAAGAAGTATTTCAAGCAGAAATACCTCTCTGACAGGTATTATGATGACAAGATTAAGGAGTTCCATGAGCTGAGATTGGGACAGCAGACCATGGAAGAATACGCAAATAAGTTTTTGGAGCTGTTGAGGTATGTCCGGTACATCAGAGATGAAAAAGTGAAGGTCCAACATTTTCTAAGTGGATTACCTCAGTCTTACAAACATAGAATTGAGTTTTATGAACCTAGAACTCTTGAGGAAGCAATAAGGAAGGCTAAGCATTGCTATGAGCAAAGCAAAGGTAAACCGGATTACCATAAGGCATGGAAGGACAAGAAGAATGAGAAGTTTGACCAAAGAAAGAAAGGTTTCAAACCTTCTAGCTTCAGGAATCAGCAGAAGCAGCCATCCCAAGCTGCAAGTAAACTAGTTGGAATGAAAGGAGAAAAGCCTAAGGATCCACAACAGAATAGAGGACCACTTCAATGTTGGAAATGTGGAGGACCCCACATGCGCAGGAATTGTCCACTCGAGAATGAGAGTGCAAGGCCAGCTTATAACATTCAAGAAGTAGAAACAGTGGGTCAAGTAGCAAGGGCAGTCCCTAGGATTTATGTAGCACTGGAGGACCGCCAGGCAGATCACCAGTCAACTGTGGTTGATGCAGCAGGTAAGATTGTTGAGCAATCTGTTTCTATTTTGATTGACCCTGGTTCTACGCACAGTTACATTACTCCTAGAGTAGTGGATATTTGTGCTTTTGAGAAAGTAAAGCATAGGAAGTCTTGGTTAGTTCAGCTAGCCACTGGAACTAAGAGAAAGGTCAGTGAAGTGGTAGAGAAATGTCCATTGGTCATGAATGGATTGGTCACTTGTGTAGATCTGAATGTTCTACCACTTGGTTCCTATGATGTTTTCATTGGAATGGATTGGTTGGAAGCTCATAGAGTGAAGCTTGATTGTTACAATAAGACTTTTGAATGCATGAATGAAAAAGGGAACCTAGTAGTTGTGAAAGTTATTCCAAAGGTGATTTCAGTACGACAGGTTTCAGCAATGCAGTTAAAGAAGTTATGTAGGAAGGGTTGCCAGTTGTATGCAGCTCACATTTTGGAGACATCAGGAGATGAAAATCCTAGGTTGGAGGACTATCAGGTGTTACAGGAATTCAAGGACGTGTTTCCTGATGAGATTCCAGGGCTTCCTCCAAAGAGGGACATTGATTTCATAATTGAACTTGTGCCAGGAACAGCACCAGTGTCCAAGGCACCCTACAGGATGAGTACACCGGAGATGCTAGAATTGAAGATGCAACTGCAAGAGTTGTTGGAAAAGAAGTATATCCGACCAAGTGTGTCTCTTTGGGGAGCACCAGTTTTGTTTGTAAAGAAGAAAGATGGTACACTCAGATCGTGTATCGATTACAGACAGTTGAACAAGGTTACTGTGAAGAATAAATACCCTTTGCCTAGGATTGATGACCTCTTTGATTAAATGAGAGGAGCAAAGGTATTTTCCAAGATTGACTTGAGGTCTGGTTACCATCAGGTGAGAATTAAGGATGAAGACATTCATAAGACAGCCTTCAGAACAAGGTATGGACATTATGAGTTTGTAGTGGTACCATTTAGTCTCACAAATGCACCAACTACATTTATGTGCCTTATGAATAGTGTCTTCAGCAGATATCTGGATAAGTTTGTTCTTGTCTTCCTTGATGACATTCTTATTTATTCTAAGAATGAGGAAGAACATGAAGAGCATTTGAGGTTGACATTGAAATTGCTCAGGGAGCATCAGCTGTATACAAAACTAAGCAAGTGTGACTTCTATAGAGACAGGATTCAGTATTTGGGTCACATTATCTCAGAGGAAGGTATATCTGTGGACCCTGAAAAGATCGAAGCCATTATGAATTGGCCTACTCCAAGAAATGTGACAGATGTAAGATCTTTTATGGGACTTGCAGGATATTACAGGAGGTTCATTGAGGGATTCTCCAGAGTTGCACATGTCGTCACTTCTTTGCAAAAGAAGGGAATAAAGTTCCAATGGACATCGAGGTGTGAAGAAAGCTTCCAGTAGTTGAAGAGTCTTCTCACCATTGCACCAGTATTGAAGGTTGCAGATCCAGAGAAAGACTTTGTGGTGTGTACCGATGCATGCAGACAAGGGCTTGGAGGAGTCCTTATGCAGGACAACCACGTGATATGTTATGAGTCAAGAAAGCCAAAGGAGCATGAGAATAACTATGCCACTCATGATCTAGAGCTTGCTGTCATAGTACATGCTCTTAAGATGTGCAGGCATTACTTGATGGGCAGGAGATTTGAGCTCATAATAGACCATTGTGGTCTAAAGTATTTGTTTGGTCAGCCTACTCTGAATGCTAGGCAAGCAAGATGGCTGGAGTTTTTATGTGAGTTTGATTTTGAAATAAAGCACATAAAGGGAAAGGAGAACAAGGTTGTTGATGCACTCAGCAGGAAGGTGCAAGAAATGCATGTGGCATCTCTTAGCCTTTGCCAATCTGATTTGAGGCAGCAAATTGTTAGTCATGCTGCTGGAGATGAATTGTATGAGCAGGTAAAAGACAAATTGCAACAACAAATTCTTAAGAAGAGGTATGAGGGATATAAATTGGAAGAATATGGACTTCTCACTTATAAAGGTAGAATTTATATTCCAAATGTGGCAGATTTGAGGAGGGTTGTCATGGATGAAATCCATCAAGCTCTGTATTCTGGTCACCCACGATATCAGAAGACGATTGCTACAACCAGAAAGCAGTACTTTTGGCCAAGAATGAAAAGGGATATGGCTGAGTACATTTCGAGATGTATGAAATGTCAATAGGTAAAGGTTGAGCATCAACATCCAGCAGGTTTGTTGCAGCCTTTGCCAGTTCCGGAGTGGAAATGGGAAGTCATTTCCATGGATTTTATTACAGGATTGCCGATGACTTGGAGACAACATGATTCCATCATGGTTGTGGTAGACAGGTTGACTAAGGAAGCGCATTTTATACCGGTTAAGTCCACACATAAGACTGGTGACATTGCAAAGATCTTCATGAAGGAGATTTTCAAATTGCATGGATTGCCTAAGGCAATAGTATCTAACAGAGATGTCAAGTTCACTTCCAACTTTTGGAAGGGGTTGTTTACAGATTTGGGTACAAAGCTAAACTTCAGCACTGCATACCATCCTCAGACGGATGGGCAGACAGAGAGAGTTAATCAGGTACTTGAAGATATGCTTCGCATGTACGTGATGGACAAACCAACCAAATGGGAAGATTACTTACACTTGGTAGAGTTTGCTTACAACAATGGACAGCAGACATCCTTGGGGATGAGTCCATATGAAGCTTTGTATGGAATAAGGTGTAGGACACCAATGACTTGGGATAATCCAGTGAACAGGGTTGTGCTTGGACCAGAATTGCTTAAGGAAATGGAGCAAGAGGTTGTAAAGATCAGGAAGAATCTAAAAGCAACGCAAGACAGACAGAAAAGCTATGTAGATAAGCATAGGGTGAACAGGGAGTTCAGTGTTGGGGATCATGTTTACCTTAGAGTGAGGGCAAGGAAGAGTTCCTTGAAGCTTGGAATTTGTGCCAAGCTGTCACCTAGATACTGTGGGCCGTTTGAAGTGCTTGAAATAATAGGGCCAGTTGCATATAGACTTGCATTTCCTGCTAGTACTAGAGCTCATAATGTTTTTCATGTTTCTTTGCTTAAGAGATATGTACATGATCCTGACCATGTGATAAATTGGGATGTGATTCAGGTGGAACCTGAGGGAGAGTTCCGAATCGAGCCAATGCGCATCCTCGACAGGAAGGTCACAATGCTCTGAAACCAGGCCATAGGTCAGGTAAAGGTGCAATGGGAGCACTACGGACCTAAAGAGGCTACATGGGAGCTGGAGGATGCCATGCGATTAGCACATCCATTTTTGTTAAATTCTACGGAACACTAAGGCGATACCAGTGTAGCATTTTGTTCAATTTTGTAAAGCACTGAGGACAGTGCCATTGAAGGGGGAGGGGAATGTAACACCCCAGTTTTGACCCCGTTGCATTAGATGTAAATGATGTATATATTGTAAATGATCATGGTGCGAAGCTAAAGGCCAAGGCCCCACCATCGATTGGTTATGCTATGTTTCGGGTTGAAATTGTCACCGATGGTATATCGGGACATGCGACATACATATCAAGTTTTGTCATCATGTAAATATGCATCTTTAATTAAATAACCCAACCAGCTACGTTCGCGGCAACTAAATTGAGAAGGGGCATGATTTTCACAAGGATAAGGGTGGGGGAATGTCAAACCTTGGCCAATGGGGGAAAAAGCCATGTGTCATCTTTCCTTGTCTTATCCAACCACCTCCATTAATAACTGTTGTTGTTAGTTGGGGTAGTTATGGCTGGGAGTGGAGTGTGACAGGACTGTCAGTCCTTGCCCACACGCACACTCCACCAACGTGGTTGACCTCACGATGGAAAGCAAAAAAAACCACCGCCATCACTCCGGGGGACACTTCATTCTCCCCACGGCTACGCATTATCTCCGTCGTCTGTGCATTCCTCATGATAGTCTAATTGTTCCCATGCACAGGCCCTCTTTTCGGCTTGGTCTCATGCAACCATGAGGGAGGAGTTGTCTCCATCGTCATTCACATTTTTCCACACAAAGGAATCGAGTGTGTTTCAATCCATATCTGGGATTTGGTGTGGATCTCTCTCACGCACTGGGTTCGGCGTTGTTGTTACTCACGCAGCAAGCTGGGAGCCATTCGGTCACTATCACCCACGATTTTCCTGTGGAGAGCTATTTTACGCTCAGGGACTATGTGTTGGGGCCTGTATTTTTCCTTCCCCAGTGCGGCCTGTGTAAGTCTTTTCCGATTGTTTTCCTCGTCCTGGTGGGACTGTTGGTTCCCCATGTTGTCAATGGTGTTTATTGATACATTTTTGGGGCTGTTGTAATTCGCTTTGGAGTCGTATTGACCACGATAGGGCCAAGAACGACTCAGGAGTCGTTTTCCTTGTTTAATTTGTAACAGCTGATTGATTGCATACGTGCAATGGTTGGTCTTCGGACTGCGTTGGGAGCAGGGATGGGGGCTTGGTTTGCTTGATAAACCTGGTGTGTCTGGAAACCACACAGACAGAGCTAGAGGGCTGGCTTTCTTCTCCACAACCCCTGAATAGCACTGGAAGGGAATGCGGGGCCTGAGGGACTGTGTAGCAGAGAAGGGAATGATTCCTTGTGTTGGGTGTGTGTGGGTGTCGTAGAAGTCAGGCTAATTCTGGTGTAGGTGTTCCTAGCTCCGTAATGAGCTCACCAGCTTAGCATTTAGCCTTTCCTAGCTCCTCGATGGCCTAATAAACCTAACCATGTTGGCTTGGCTGTCTTGTTGATGGCCTGATAAACCCAACTGTGTTGGCTTGGCTGTGTTTTGTGTACCCTTAGCTATGTGTAATCCTGCTTGTTCTGTATTCCTTGGAGAATCATGCCTAGCTCGGGGGTGGCAGTGTTGCTGAGAGACTGATGAGCACACTGGCCTATGGTTAGGTGGAACGTTGGAGCAACATAGCTGGTTGCGGAACGAGTTCTTCATAAGATAAGTGATCTTGTCGATTTTACTTCTGCAATCATATTTCATGCTAATGAATGTGATGAACATGTTGAATGCTTGTAGGAACGTATGTTTTCTTCCGTTGTGTATGATAAATAGTTGCATCTGTGTATGTTCCACTTCAATGCGTCATGTTTCAGCATTTTCTTATGAATGTACATGTTCATGGGGCTCTTAGCCAGGATGGTTAACACCATGGTAGCATCCTCTTCGTTGGTCAGAGGGTCGGGGAGGTTACAAAAAGGAGTAAAAGAAAGAGTAATAGGAAGAAGACAAATAAGAAAGGGGGCACTTGTTCAACCTCTGCAGGTTAAGTTGAACCTCACCACCCAGCCTCTGTAGTCCATGCTGGGGGCACCCATCCAATCTCTGCATGTCATGTTGGATCTAAGCACTCAACCTATGCAAGTCAAGTTGATCTTCACCATCCAGCCTATGTTGATCATGCTGGTGGGATCCTTCCAACCTTTCCAGGTAACGTTGGATCTAGTCACTTAGCCTTTGTTCATGCTGAGGGCACCCATTCAACCTCTGATGCTGAAGTTGAACCTCCACATCCAACCTCTTTAAATCATGTTGGATCCATCCACCCAACCTCTGAAGTTCATGTTGGGGGCACACACTCAACTGCTGCAAAGCATGTTGATCCTAACCATTCAGCCTCTGTTGTTCATGATGGTGGTGCTCGTCGAACCTTTGCAAGTCATGTTGGACCCAGTCTCTCAGCCTCTGCAAGTCATGCTGGGGGCAGTCTTTCAGCTTATGCATCTCATGCTGGAGAGAATCCATCAGCCACTGCAAGTCATGCTGCCATTGTTGAAAAGACTAACCGTTCAAAACACAAACCCAAGTTTCCTTGTAAGCTTTGTGAGGGAGACCACCTTGCTTATAAATTCCCTTCCATCGCGGAGGTAAGAAGAGTTTGGTTTCATGGTCATCCTGTTTTTTAACATTCTGAAGTTTTTCAACAACTAGCTTCTCTTAGTCAGGTCCCAGTCACCCAGCCTCTGGTGGTCATGTTGGGGGAAAAATATCAGCCTATGTAGGTCATGTTGAGAGCAAACAGTCATCCACTGCTAGTCATGTTGACATCATTGAGAAAACTGGTCGTTCGGTGTAAACTTAAGTTCCCTTGTAAGCTATGCGAGGGAGATCATCTTACTCACCAGTGCCCTGCTATCGCAGAGGTGCAAAGAGTGTTGTCCGAGACTCAAGAATTTCCTTCTCCTGAACAACCTGTATTTTCTCAACAACCTACTCAACCTTTGGTTGATCAAGTGGTCGAACCAATCTCATATTTGGTCTATCCCACTCTTCTTTCGGAGAGTGATCCTTATGTGATTGAACCAATGTCACCTTTGGTTAATCCCACTCTCCCTTTGGAGAGTGACTTTCACGAAGCAGTTGAATCAATTACATTGTCGATCAATCCCACTCTTCCTTTGGAGAGTGAAGTGTCTGCTAGTCACATTTTCTTCACTGCCAGTTCAGAACTTACTGAACAAGGGGGAACTGGACTCACTTTGGATCAACCCCCACCAAGCTCTTGGATTGCTTCCTTTGATTGGGATAACCTAGTTGAGCCGCACCTTCCTTCTGATGCACCTTTCCAAATAAAAGTCAAAGTTGAACCATACATGATTGGTCGTTGTATTGTTGATGAAGGAGCCTCAGTTAGTATCTTGTTTGCTCGTGCTTGGTGAGGCATGGGATCTCCCATCCTTATGACGACTGCTAGTCAGTTACTGGTGTTTGATAGAAGAACTTGTATAGCCTTGGGAATTCTTGCTCAAACACCTATTACTTTGGGTGGGAAGACCGTCTTAGTTGACTTCATGGTGACAGAAGACCCCTTGGACTTCAATATGCTCCTTAGACATGATTATGTCTATGCCATGCAAGTTGTGGTGTCAATATTCTTTCGTATGATGTACTTTAATCAAGGCGAAGAAATTGTCCCTATCAATCAGTTGGATTTTCTTGATCCTTCTCCTGACCCAACTAGAGACCAGTTCTTTCCTTTATTGATTCCCAGTGTTTCTATAGACACTACCCCACCACAGGTGAGCTATGTGGCCTCATGTCCTTTGCATTAAATTGCTACTAAGAAGCAGCCTTTATTTTCATGCTTACCTTCTCGGGACTTGGTCCCAGTAGTTGACCAGGTGAGTCATCATATACAGACTATGGATCCTACTCTCCACTCTGTCGATCCATTTGAAAGTTTAGACATGTGCCCTATCTAGGATGATCTCCTTCCTTTGGATGAAGTATTCCAAGAGTGTTTGATACAGTCTGACCTTCTTTTGGATGTTGGTTCAGTTGTGACTAAGTCTAACCCTGATTTGCTTCGTAAGCCTGATTTTCCCATGGATCGGTCTTTTTCTGTTGGTCTTGTTGAGTTTTTGGACTCTCCCTTCAAACAACAAGTCAGTGATCCTGATGAGTTTGATTTTTCTTTTGAATTTTTCAACTTCTGTGATACTGAGTTTTCTCTTACAAACTCTATCTCCCCTGTTGATTTTTGCTTTCCTTCTAAGGTTGATCTTACTAATTATAAACCCTTCAGCCTTGGTGCTATAGAACCTTCCTTGGTTGATTCTGCCTTGACTTTCCCTTTTGTAGAAGATAGCAAAGTCACATGTGTTTCTGCCAAAGTGACCTGCATCAGAACTTTTCTTCTGAATATGATCTTGATGTTGTTGTTTCTTGGAGACAAGATTCTTAGTTGGAGTCACAATTGTTTACTGGCATCGTCTTGTTGTTCAAGTTGTAAATGCATTTGCATGTGCCGTGCTCGCGCTTATGAGCCTGATGTCGGCTTCCACACTTTTAGCTCATTGTATAAGCCCTCATCTTTGCTCTCATCATCGCTCAGCCTTGTATATTTTTGCCTTTGCAACTTGACACCTTTTACCTTGAGGAGATGTTCCCCGAGTGTCTTTATCCTGCTCATGTGTTATGCATAGGTTTGTTCCTTCCACTTGGAACTAGTTTCACCTACCTATGACACTCGTCTCCTCACATTTAGAGCATTCTTCCTGCTCTCCTTCAAGCTCATTAAAAACAATAAGGAGGCCGCAAGTTGACTTTTTCGGACTCGTTAAAACTTCACGAGAAAGATATTGAGTTTCTTTAGGCCCAGGTCTGACTCCTCAAAATAGACTTGATTGCCGAGTAAACTTGTCCATTCAGGATTGTTAAGAATATGTGAATGGGCATCCACATTGGTGGTAGGTTATCGCTTTCTCGAACCATGTGGAATAATACGAGAAAGGAACACTCTCTTTTCTTCGGAATTGAGAAGAGTATTCTCAGGAATAGGTTTATCACTTTTCCAGACCTGAGGGACTAAACTTACGGAAAAGGAACCCTCGGTATGAGCTTAGTTTTCTCTTTTTCATGCTCTGGACCCAAACATGAAAAAGATTTTGAGTGTACTTTATGTCTTTGTCATGCTCGTTAAACCCTAAAGAACAAAGCCTCAAGTTTATTGTTGTAACCCCATTCCTCATAAGCAAATGGATCTTTCCAAGTGATCTTGCCTTCCTTCACACTCGTAAAACTCAGGCTATATGCTACTTTTGAAGGAGCGTTGGGTAGGTGGTAATTTAACCTTTTTCAGACCTTCTTGACTAAGTACGAAAAAGGTGCACCTCACTTCTTCGGAAGCTAAGAGAGTTCTTCTGTGGTTTGTTATATACTTTTTCGGCCTCAGGAGACTAAATTGGACGAAAAAGTTCCCCGCTGGAGTCTTCTTTGGAGTTTTCAAACTCTGTAAACTATGAAAACACCATCGAGCATGTACTAGTTCAGGCTCGTGAAATCCACGAATCAATGCTTTATCAAGCATTCTTCTGTCTCTTCTTCGAGCTTTCCAAAAATGAAGAAGGTTTCGATTTTGCTTTCTTGGACTCATTAAACATTTACAAGAAAGAGGGGAAAGGAAGTTCATTCACATGTATTTTACATCATGGTAGCAAGTCTTGTTTCCTTGAACAAAGCACCGGTTTTGAGTCTATCAATAGTTGGGTCCTAGTATTTTGACCTTATCCCAATTCAAAGTTTCTTACTCCTCCGGTTGGTTTCTTTTCCAATTATATGGGGAATCTTTCAATGTCTCCTACATTGCATATTTATGTCGTTGGTCTTTTTGTGTCAAAAGCTACCTAAGTAACTTTGGTGTCGTGCTCATTGTTCAAGGATTAAACCTTTGTCGGCTATTCTACAGTTTCCTTGACCTTTTGTGTCAGCCATTCCTTGGTATCAGTTCATTACATCATGTCTACGGCAATCTTTGTCATGAAATTTAGTACCAATTCTAGATCCAATTAGTCTCTGACTTACCTCGTGTTGGATGATGAAGGGTGCCTTAATGCCTTCCTTCCAACGGATATCTTCCTATCGACTACAACACATCTTGCTCTAGGAATGAGATTTAGAGTTTTATAATAGTACCTTGGGGATTGCAGTCATCAGTGGCAATTTCCATCGCTATTGGGTAGTGGGAATACCTTAATGTCTCCTACTCGAAGGATTCTTCAAGTGTTCGACTTCAAGTCCTTATATTCACACTTGTTAGAATGTACTAGGTACCTTGGGGACCATTTTCATAAATGTTGGTTTCCCTCGCGTTTGTTAACAGTTCTCATTATTGACCGGTAATCAAACGGTTTCCTCCATGTTCAACTCCAACTCCTTTATTCGCATGGTTAGGATTCATACCTTTTGGGAGGTTTGGATTGAAGACCTTGGGCCAATAGTAGCATCATCATTCTGCTATTTCGCAAGTTGTGCAAGACCTTGTCACACTTTATATGACATTTTGCTGAGACATAGATCCACTTTGTATTTTTGTGGCTATGATCGATTGTCGAGTATGGATCCACCTTGTTCATTTGTGGCCATAACTCCTTTAGGTTTGATATGGCGCCTTTTTGCATATTGAGTGACCATGATAGTTTCACCAATTATACATATGTTGGATCCACCTATATCTATATGGCGACGATTTGGATATGGACTTGTATGTACCAGAGATCAGTTTTTGCCTGACATTTATCTCTCTTTCAAGTACCTTTGTTCGAGCCTTTTGATCTTAGATTCTCTGCTCTCTCCATACTCAGCTATTTCCTTTATAATGTATTTTGGCTACCATCTTCCCCTCTAACCTCATACATTAGGGGGCATCTGTTATAGCTCAAAATGACACATCTCTGCCTGTGACCACTTTCCCACATTTTCGTCGCATGTCAACACTCTATGAAAGTCACTGAAAAAACACCTAACTTGGAGGACCCATATCCTGAGTTTTGTAACTCTATTTGACCTCATCTCTACACCGTTGGAAAGGTATCTGTGTTAGCTAAAACTTTCTAGCAGACACCAAATTCTAAAAATGTCTAAAAGTACCCTAAAAATGATATTTTCTATGCATACACGAGTTTCCCTAAGGAAACCCAGGGAAACCCGTGTATTGTACGCGACTTGCTATATATAATACTCGTGTATGCCCTAAATACATGACTATTTGCATTGCAACCCGCGTATACCTCCTGCATACGTAACTGATTCCTCTGCAACCCGCATATTCATGTCAAAAATATGTTTTTCGAAGTTTGGGTAGTTTGGTTAGTTATGCAACTGACTTCTTCAGTTGTAACTAATTTGTCTTCGACCCTATCTCTTAAGAAACATATAAATAGAGGTAGGGAGGTCCATGAGAGGGGACTTGAAATTTTGCATTGTCATGCTAGAGGAATTGGAGTTCTCTTTTCCCACACCTTTTCCCTAGTGATCATCCCCTTGTGTTGCAAAGCTTGGAGGCTAAGTTCCTTGGAGAAGAGAAGCAGCAAAACCAGATCAAGGTTTCGTGAGGTGCCCAACTTGCAGAGAAGGTATATTTGTACTTCATTTCATGATTAATAAAGATGTGATGTCCTTCTTCTTCCCAAATAATTGTTCAATGTGTGATTGAATATATGTTTATGATCATATGATGATGTTAGTCAAATCATTATTTCATGTTTATTTTATTATCATTGTTTTATATGTGGTCATATTGGTTTGAGGAAGGCATAATTCATTTTGCAGGTCTCTTGGAGCAAGAGGAGCGAGAGGAGCAAGAAGAGGATTGAAGGGCTGCTTGGATCAACATCCATTTAGCTAAGGTATGGACCATTCCAATCTCTGATCTTGCTTGTATTTACTTGTAGAACTATATGCATCTCTCTTTCAACCCCAGTACATTGATGGCCCCTTAAACCCTAGCCAAAGTTATTACTCTACACTGTGGTAATGGTACCCAATCCAGATGGATCATGGCATATGTGTCATGATTATAGAGAGCTAAACAAGATCACCATGAAAGATAAGTTTCCCATTCTTCTCATTGATGAATTGTTAGACGAATTACATGGAGCAATTGTCTTCACAAAGTTGGATCTTTGTTTCAGGTATCACCAAATTTGAATGAAGGATGAAGACATACCCAAAACAACATTTAGAACTCATGAAGGTCACTATGAATTTTTTGTCATGCCATTTGGTCTCACAAATGTGCCTTCCACATTTCAAGGTTTGATGAATTCTATTTTCAACCCTTCCCTTTGAATGTGCTGGTATTCTTTGATGATATACTAATATATCTCAAGTCTTGGTAAGAACATCTTCAACATGTTGACAGGTTACTACAACTATTAAAGGAGCAAGAGTTGTATGCAAAGCCATCAAAATGTTTATTTGGAATAAAGGAGGTAGAGTATTTGGGTCATATTGTATCTCATGAAGGTGTCAAGGTAAACCCTAACAAAATTAAATCCATGATGGACTGGTCGATTCCCAAAACCCTGAAGAATATTTGAGGATTCTTAGGTTTGATAGGGTACTACTGTAAGTTTGTTCAGAACTATGGACAAATAACAACTCTTCTAACAACGTCACCGAAGAAAGATGCATTTTATTGGACTCCAGAGGCAACTTAAGCTTTTCAACAACTTAAAAAGTCCATGTGTAAAGATCTTGTTTTGGTGGCACCAGACTTCACAAAAACCTTTATTGTGGAATGTGATGCCTCAGGAAATGGATTTGGAGTTGTACTAATGCAAGAAGGACACCCTATTTCCTTCACAAGTCAACCAATCAAGGGAAAGAACTTAAAAAATCCCATTTATGGCAAAGAAAATGTTGGTGATACTAGATGCCTTGAAGCAATGGTGCCCCTACCTTATAGGGAGACATTTCAAGGTTAAAATTGATGACGATATCCTTAAATACTCTTGGAACAAAGGCTATATTCCAAAGAGCAACAAAAATGGGTGACAAAGATGTTGGGATATGAATTTGAAATCATCTACAAAAAGGGGAAGAAAAATGTTGTTGCAGATGCACTCTCTAGGAAAGATGAGGATGTTGAAGCATTACTCTATTCTATCTCAATCATCCAATCATATTGAATAGCCGAATCAAGGGACGAATGGAAAAATGACGGAGAAATATGGACATTTATTCAAAAGATGCAACAGGATTCCAATGCCTCTAATACATTTACATGGAAGGATGAATTGCTATGGTAAAAGGATCGCTTATATCTTGGTAAGAGTTCCCAACTCAAGCAAAAGGTACTTTTTGAATTCCACTCCTCACTGATAGAAGGGCACTCAGGCTTCTTAAAAACCTACCACATGGTAAAGAAATTTTTTTTTTGGATGGTCTTAAAACTGATGTTCAAAAAGTTGTGACAGAATGTTTGGTTTTCCAACAAAATAAAGTGGAAACAATTAAGACCCCTGGTCTCCTACAACCACTTTCCATTCCAAGCCAAAGGTGGACAAATGTCTCGATGGATTTTATCACATGTTTACCAAAGTCTGAAGGAAAGAGTGTCAACATGGTGGTCGTTGATGTTACTAAACATGCACACTTATGTTCACTATCTCACCCCTTCAAAGCAAGCATGATCGTCAATTCTTTTATGGAGACAGACCAAAAACAACATGGTACTCCAAATATTATAGTAAGTGACAGGGATCCCATTTTCATTGGAAAATTTTGGACCAAATTATTTTCTTGTTTGGGTACTCAACTGGTTCATAGCTCATCTTATCATCCTCAATCTAATGAACAAACATAGATTGTAAACAAATGTTTCGAATGGTATCTTTGATGTTTTGCAGCTGATAAACAAATACAATGGGTCAAGTGGTTACCCTTGGCATAATGGTGGTATAACACTTCCTTCCATACATCAGCAAAAATGACCCCATTTATGGCACTTTATGGCTATCATCCACCATCCATCACATCTTCATTAAGAGACTCCTCTAAGGTTCAAGCAGTGGAATACCACATGAAGCACCAATAGCAAGTTCTTCAACTCTTAAAGGACAACCTGAATCTAGCACAAAATCGAATGAAATAATGAGCATATCAACACCGCAGTGAATGAAGCTTTAATGTGGGGGATTGGGTGTTTTTAAGACTACAACCATACAAATAGATGTCACTGAACCAAGAAGGATAATAAATTATCACCTAAATACTATGATCCCTACAAGGTGTTGCAAAAGATTGGTAGTATGGCCTATAAATTGGAACTACCTTCATCTTCATGAATCCATCCAATTTTCCATGTTTTCTCTTTAAAGATGGTAATCGGTGACAAGCTACCAGTTCAAACAATATTACCAGAACTTGATGGGAAGGAAAAATCATATTGGAGCCTTAAGAAATCATTGAAATAAGAACTAGACAACTTAGAAATTGATCGATTCCAGAGTATCTCATTAAATTGAAGAACTTACCCACATAAGATTCAACATGGGAAGATGAGTCCTTTATGCAACAACATCCAGAACTACTTCAGCGTTGAGGACAACACTTTTTGAAGGGGAGGGGCATGTTAATTAAGCGCTTAATGATGACAAATTACGCCATATAGTGTGGCGCATTACCCCCTATATTGCGGTGCATTGCATATTATCTATGTCGGCTTGCATCTATTAGTGGGTCTATTAGTTGTTATTATACACCTTTGTCTCCTATATATAGGGAGGGGATATTATCATTTTAGTCTTCATTGTATATTATATTGCCTTGTGTACTTAGTACATTGTGTAAGTAGGTTCCCCCCTCGAAGAGGATTGATATTTATCTGTATAATTTATTGTTAAGACATGGATTACTCTCTTCTTGTCTATTTCTTGTCTTTTTATGCTATTTCTGGGACTTGGTTGCATAACAGTGGAGGACAAAGCAATCCCTCTCCTTTTCTAGCCAAATCAATAGGTAGATCTATTGCTCTTACAAAACCTCAAGGGTTTTTAAACATATTAGCATTTCAGTCTCTTAAACACCATAAATTATCTTCTAACATTTAAAAAAACAACAACCATAATAGCATGTTTTTACAGTTTTGCCCTTTTTGGCTCTATGGCCTTGTTTTTTGTTTACATCTTAAACAAAAGTAAAAATAAAACTATTTTATTTATACAATAAATAAACCTACAGCAAACAACTTTTAAACACCACATAATTTTTTTTTCCTTCACTGTAATTTAACAACAGAGGACACCCCAAGTTTCGAGACCGAGGCTTACCAAGCCTAGAAGTCTGAAACCTTCACCGCAGAGTAACGCCAAGTTGTGTGAGACCAACTAGTTTGGAACCTTGGTAACAAACAGTAAAAAAAATTGTTTGGGTTAAAACTTGATAAGATTGTTTGCATAATAAACAAAGAAGGTAAAAGAGATAAAGACGTGTGATTCTTCTCACTTACAGTTGAGTCGTAAGTCTGTTAGCACATCAACCAGATCAAGAGGCTCAAAACGACGAGAAACCAGGGTGCAAACCCTACAAGGTCGCAGCAAGTAGACAACAATCTCAAGCTTGAGAAAAGGTGAGTGTATAGTTGAGTTTCAACTCTTTTAAGGCCACAAGTTGTACGTTTGGGCCAAGGTACTAGAGGCCGAAAAGGTCGAAGCCTGTCGGCCCTCTATCCACTAACAAATCTTCATGTGCTTAAAATCCACGTTTTCAAGGCATTGAGAGCTTTTATTCTCTTAGGGTTTATTGCATTTTCCTCCTTCCAACGTTTAGACACCACGTGGACTCCACCATATTCGAAATACTTTTACAAGCTATATAGTTTAACCTACGTTTTCTTTTGATACACAAAACAACACTATAAGCTACGGTTAACAATATTACCTAAGTTATATATTTTATTATGTTAAAATTAGCTTTAGTTTATTAGTTAGAAGTTTGTGTTGTTTAAAGCTAACATAACATAACATGCAGCTAAACAATATTTTTGTTTATGCAACTTGGGTTTTGTTGACTTAAAGGTAAACGATACTTTTGCAACGTTTATACTAGAATAGTTTAGATGTGTGCCTTAATATAGGTTAAGTTAGTAAATATACTATGCATCGTATACTTATGCGTAAATAGGTTTACCTCGTTAAAGAATTGTATCTAACAATATAAACAAATTTATTGATAATGACTTTTAGCTTTTCGTAGCAAATTTCATTGTCTTATACATTTTGGACTCATTTTTGAATCCTTGAATTGATAAGCTTTTTAATTGAATGAAGGGTGGTAAATAATTGTAATTAGTGTAAAACAGTATAAACAATAACCCTAGGTTTCCTTCCACCTGTTAAACTAGACAATGAAAAGAGTTAAAGGCTATTTTTACTAACTTACTCTTCAGTCTTCAAAACTTTAATTTTCATACATTAAAATCCGGAGAAAAATTACTTGTAAATCCTATACATATATCAATTCTGCATTAACTTGAGAAAGCTAAGTAAGCCTCGGTAAAAAACCTAAAAGCCCTTTTCAATAAGACAAGAAAACCACATATTAGAATCATACATTTGCTAGAAAGTAAATAGATGATCTCAATACAAATATCCCCAATTTAGTAATTTTGTAAACTGACTTCTTAACGCAATTTAGATGTTGTTAGTACAGATGTGTTTTATTTTATAAATTTTGCAGCCTCTAATATCAGTTAGTCTAGAATGCTAATTGTTAGTTGTTAAACCAACATCTTTTGGCAATGACTTAGCATTATTATTGCACGAAAAAAATTTAAATTTTTATGAAATTTTTGGTGTGTTACATATGGTATCAAAGCACACGTTCAGACACTAGGCCGAAAGTGGCTCAACTCACGTAAACAAACAGTAAATAGAAATCATGCGTACTGATTTATTATTTTAAATATTGATGTACAGAAAATTTTCTGAACTAGAATTGCAGGTATGGAAGGACTCGAAGAGTATGCTGAAGAGGGGTCCCCATTAAATGAAGAAAGTAATTCTAGAAAAAAACCTATTAAGGAAGAAATAACTAATAATTCATCGGAATTGCTACAAATCGTTAAGGACTTAAAAACTGAAATGAAAACGGTTAAAAATGAGAATGAAAGAATTCTAAGAGCTCAAGAGGAGCTGAACCAAATACTATTGGAAAAATTTTAGAACGAAGGGAAGGATAAACATATAGAATCTGATAATGTGTCATACCAACATAAAAGTAAGAATTCCAAACACTCTAAAATTAAAAGCAGTTCTTCCTTCAAAATTTATGGTGACTCACATAGGAAGAATCACCAATATTCTAGCGACAGTAGTGAGGATAATCATCATTCTAGAAAAATGAAATATAAGCCCTATGAAGAAATTTCTGGAGAATTTAAAAAGATTAAGGCCCCAACTTTCAACGGCGAAACAGAGAAAGGGGAGGAAACCGAAGCGTGGTTGTCTGGGATGAAAAAATATTTTCAAATTTATGATTACTCCAATCAGTTAAAAGCTAGAATGCCAATATATAACTTAATTGGAAAAGCATACATTTGGTGGTAGGACATAAAACGAGTAAAAGACATAAAGGAAAATAATATAAACTTGAGTACCTTTAAAAAATACTTTAAAAAGAAGTTTATGTTAGAGCAGTATTATGAAGAACGAGCTAAAGAATTCTATGATCTGAAGTTGGGAACTATGAATATGAAGGAGTTAAACGGTAAATTTTTAAGTTTACTACGTTACGTGCCTTACATTATTGATGAGAAACCCAAGGTGCAAGGGTTTCTGAGTTGTTTACCTTTTCACATTAAAGACCGAATTGAATATGATAACCCTAAAACCCTTGATGAGGCCATGTGTAAAGCAAATTTCTGCTATGAGCAAAACAGAAAAAGGGAAAACACGCCAAACTGGAAAGCCAAGAGGTCTAATAATTTTGAACATAAAAAAGAAGGGTTTCACACCTAATCAAAATTTTGGGAATAATAATTCATGTAATGTTCCTAATAAAAATTTTCAAGGAAATAAAAGTAACTCACAACCAAATCCTAATGGCCCTAGAAATAAAGAATTTGTGAATAATCACAGTAATTACTTTAAAAATAACGAACGTAAAGAACCAGTAAAATGTTGGGAATGCGAGGGACCTCACTATGCATCAGTCTGTCCAAACAGAAAGAAGACTGTAACAACATACATACTGTGTAGGAAGAAATGACAATCAGTGATGTAGTAAGAGGAATGCCCAGAATCAATGCAGCGCTGGAAAATAGACAGGTTGAATATCAGACTTAGACAGGCTGAATATCAGACTTCCATGGTGGAAGTATAAGGTATGCTGAACCAAAAACCCATCTCTATTTTAATCGACCCAAGGACTAGCTTGAGTTATTTTTCTCCCTTCTTAGTAGAGAAAAGTAAATTAACAGTAGAGAAATTTACAAAGTCATGGTTATTTCAATTAGCTGCAGGAGCAAAAAGGAAAGTAATTAATTTTGTGAAAGATTGTACTTTATTTATGAATCAGTTTGAAACTTCTGTAAAGTTAAATGTACTTCTGTTAGGATCTTATGATGTGTTAATTGGAATGGACTGGTTAGAACAACATAGAGTAGTGTTGAACTATTTTGATAAAACTTTTACCTGTTTAGTTAATGAAGGAAAACAATAATAGTGAAAAGAATTCCTAGGAAAACAACAATTAGATAGATTTCTGCCTTGCAGCTAAAAAGGGTTGTTTGGAAGGGATGTAAAGTTTTTACTGTAGCTGCAACTGATGAAGAACACATTAATAACGAAGATAAACAAAAATTAGAAGATATCCCAATCCTGAGAGGTTATTGAGATGTGTTTCCGGAGGAAATCCCAGGATTGCCTCCGAAAAGGGAACTGGATTTCACTATTGAGTTGGTACATGGTGCAGTGCCTAACTCAAAAGCTCCTTACCAGATGAACATCTTGGAGCTTAATGAATTAAAATCGCAATTTAAGGAACTGGTTGATAACAAGTATATAAGACCAAGTGTGTCCCCTTGGGGAGCACCAGTCATTTTCATTAAAAAGAAGGACAGTCCTCTTGGCTTATACATTGGTTACCATCAGTTTAATAAGATGACTATTTAAAATAGATACTCGTTGCCCCGCATAGATTGTCTGTTTGATCAGCTGTGCGACGCGACAATATTCTCAAAAATTGACTTAAGATTCGGTTATCATCAAGTTCGGATCAAAGATGAGGATATTTTCAAGACGATTTTTAGGACCAGATATGGTCACTATGAGTTCGTTGTCATACCATTTGGGCTCACTAATGCCCCAGTTGTTTTCATGTGTTTAATGAACAACGTATTACATAAATATCTCAATAAATTTGTAGTAGTTTTTATTGATGATATTTTAATTAATTCAAAGACTAAAGAAGAGCACCAGGAACACTTAAAAATTGTTTTACAAGTGTTAAAGAATTAGCTTTATGCCAAGTTCAGTAAGTGCGATTTCTTCAAGGATAAAATATAATACTTCGGTCACATAATAACTAAAGATGGGATCTTGGTTGATCCAGATAAGATAAAAGCAATTCAAAAATGACAGGTCCCAAAGGATGTGACTGATGTGCGGTCATTCATGGGGATCACCGGTTGCTATCGAAGATTCATTGAGGGATTCTCACTGATAGCAAATCCCATAACTTCTTTATAGAAGAAAGGGAAGAAATTTAAATGGAATAAAAAATGTGAAGAAAGTTTTAAGAAATTAAAAGAACTATTAACTACTGCACCATTTTAAGAATTGTTGATCCTAACGAAGACTTTCTTGTATGCACTTATGCATGCAATGATGGCCTTGGTGGGGTCTTGACTCAAGAAGGACACGTAATAGCATACGAGTCTAGGAAACTTAAAATTCACAAGAAAAATTACGCCACTTACGATTTAGAATTGGCTGTCGTGATACATGCTTTAAAGATGTGGTGCCATCACTTGATCGGAAGAAAATTTGTGTTAATGACAAATAATAAAGGTTTAAAGTATCTGTTGGATCAACCAAATTTAAACGCAAGGCAAACTCGGTGGCTAGTTTTCCTTAGCAAGTATGATTTCGAGATCCAACATATCAAGGGAAAAGAAAATAAAGTAGTCGATGCTTTGAGTAGGAATGCAAGATTGAATTTTGTGGCAGCAATCGGAACTTATAATACAAATTTAGAAGATCAGCTCGAAGGAGGAGTAAAATTGGATGAAAATTATCAAAAATTACAAACTAAAGTGGCAGAAAACGTAACTGAAAGTTTAACTACAGGTTACAGTTTAAATGAAAAAGGGTTAATACTTTATACAAATAGACTGTGTATACCTAATGTACCTAAAATTAAGCTGTTGATTTTAAATGAAATACATAAGACTCCCTACTCGAGACACCCTAGCTATAAAAAGACAATAACCATGTTACAGAAAAATTATTTTTGGCCAAATATGAAGAATGAGCTGTCAGAATATATTGCCAGATGTTTTGAATGTCAACATGTTAAGACTAAACATCAGCAACCATTCGGTTTATTACAACCATTACCAATCCCTAGGTGGAAATGGGAAATAATCAGTCTTGATTTTATTACAAGTTTTCCTAGAAATCAGAATCAAAATGATTTGATAATGGTAGTCATTGACAAACTCAGTAAAGTAGCCCATTTTATACCAGTAGAGACCACTCATAAGGTTGCTAATATTGCTGAAATATTTATGAAACAAATATTTCATTTATATGGAATATCGAAAGTTATAATTTTTTACACGGACCCTAAATTCACGGGGAACTTTTGGAAATATTTATTCAAAGGGTTGAATACTACTTTAAATTTCAGTACCTCTTTTCATCCGCAGACGGATGGACAGGCGAAAATGGTAAATCGAATCTTGGAAGATATGCTAAGGATGTATGTTAGAGAACAACCAAGTAAGTGGGAGGACTATTTACACTTGGTTGAGTTTGCATATAACAACCACAACCAAGCTTTAGCAAAATCCAACCCATTTGAAATTCTGTATGGCAAAAAATGCAATACTCCCAACTCATGGAGTAACCTAGTTGAAAGGTTAGTACTAGGACCTGAGTTAATAAAGGAGATGGAATTAATCGTAAAGAAAGTACAAGGTAATTTAAAGGTTGCACAAGATAGACAGAAGAGTTAAGCATATCTTAAACGAACTCAGAAAGAGTTCAAAGTGGCGAACATGTTTTTATAAAGGTAAAACTTAAAAAGAGTTCTTTAAAGTTATGAAACTGTGCTAAGTTAGCACCCAGGTATTGTGGGCCTTTTGAAATCTTGTCCAGAATTGGACAGGTGTCATACAAACTGGTCCTATCACCAAATCTTAAAGTTCATAATCTTTTTCATATCTCTATTTTAAAAAGATATGTACATAATGCTACTCATGTTATAAATTGGAATGATGTGCCCCTCTTTTACTATTAGTTTAGTTTGGTTAGATTAATAACCACCCTGTTAAATTCTACAATGTTTTTATATAATAAATATATAGGATTATGGCAGAAGAATTATTTTTAGTAAGCCTGGATTAAGTAGACCTTAATAGGTTAATGTATAAAGTATTTAAATAACGATTATCCTACAAATTGTTTTGTACTTCCACTAAAGAAAAAAACAGTCATTTCTAAGTAACAAATTTATAAATATTTAACTAATCATCATAGTATTTAGTACTTAGACTATCCTCTTACTATTGCACTGAACTTATCTATATTTGTGATTTCATAAATAAGAGAATTTTAAATACTAATTGTAGTACTTAGTAAAACTAAACAGCAAATAACCTTTTAATACTTTTATCTTTTAGTAAAAGAGTATATTTAATTACTATATCTCTTAATATAGTTAACTAACAGATTAAGAAATTTTAAAGTTTAGACTTTTAGTTTTTTTTTTAAAAGAAACACTAAATAATATTATTTCCTATTATTGTTACTTTTATTGAAACATAAGTAAATACTTTACCTAATTGCCTAAAACTGTTTTAAAATATAAACCCTAAATCAAATTTTACAGAATATATGCACAAAATGAATCATAATTGGTCAACTCATTTCCTTAAACCTTAAAATTTCAACAAGTAATGCAAACCTATGAATACTTCAAAGATTGCAACGAACCCAGTACTTTTTTTTTACAGAGATAATAAATATTAAACAGTAAGATCTTAAACGACTGTAAATCTAACAATAAATAGATTTCTGAAAAAAGAAAACAAGAAGTTTTCTCTTCTTTTTTTCTAGAGTTTAACCTAGAGCTGTTGCAAGTTTTGTTTCTCAACTTTCCAAGGTGCCTTATTTATATATACCTTAGCCATGAATAAAAATCGGAGAAGTCGAGTTTCTAGCAAGCGAGTTTTCATTAAATGTCTTTGAACTAAATATAAAAAACTTATTTCAAACCCTAAAGTAGTGTACGGTTGCTTTTTATAATTTCCCAAAAAAAATTGTTTAAGCCGAAAGTTTCGCACAATGGTTAATAATAATTATAAATGATTTATTTCTTAAAAACAAAACTGTGGTAGAAACCAAAGAACAACCTCTCTTTTTCCTTTAACTCGTGAGTCGTAGCCCTCTTACAAAACCTCAAGCGTTTTTTAACATATTAGCCTTTCAGTCTCTTAAACACCATAAATTATCTTCTAACATTAAAAAAAACAACCACCATAATAGTAGCTTTACCCTTTTTGGCTCTATGACCTTCTTTTTTGTTTACATCTTAAACAAAAGTAAAAAAAAAACTATTTTATTTACACAGTAAATAAACCTACAGCAAACAACTTTTAAACACCACCAATTTTTTTTTCCTTCGTCGTAATTTAATGACGGAGGACACCCCAGGTTTCAAGACCGAGGCTTACCGAGCCTGGAAGTCTGAAACCTTCACCGCAAAGTAATGCCAAGTTGTGCGAGACCAACTAGTTTGGAACCTGGGTAACAAACAGTAAAAACAATTGTTTGGGTTAAAACTTGATAAGATTGTTTGCATAATAACCAAAGAAGGAAAAAACGATAAAGATGTGTGATTCTTCTCACTTACAGTGGAGTCGTAAGTCTACTAGCACCACAACCAGATGTGGAGGCTCACAACGACGAGAAACCAGGGTGAAAACCCTACAAGGTCGCAGCAAGTAGACAATGATCTCAAGCTTGAGAAAAGGTGAGCGTAGAGCTGAGTTTCAACTCTTTTAAGGCCACAAGTTGTACGTCTGGGCCAAGGTAGTAGAGGCCGAAAAGGCTGAAGCCTGTCGGCCCTCTCTCCACTAACAAATCCTCCTATGCTTAAAAGTTGTGTTTTTAGGGCGTTGAGAGCTTTTATGCTCTTAGGGTTTATTTCATTTTCCTCCTTCCAACGTTTAGACACCACGTGGACTCCACCATATTCGAAATACTTTTACAAGCTATATAGTTTAACCTGCGTTTTCTTTTAATACACAAAACAACACTATAAGTTACGATTAACAATATTACCTAAGTTATATATTTGATTATGTTAAAACTAGCTTTAGTTTGCCAGTTAGAAGTTTGTGTTGTTTAAAGCTAACATAACATAACATGAAGCTAAACAATATTTTTGTTTATGCAACTTGGGTTTTGTTGACTTAAAGGTAAACGATACTTTTGCAACGTTTATACTAGAATAGTTTAGATGTATGCCTTAATATAGGTTAAGTTAGTAAATATACTATGCATCATATACTTATGCATAAATAGGTTTACCTCATTAAAGATTTGTATCTAACAATATAAACAAATTTATTGATAATGATTTTCTAGCTTTTCGTAGCAAATTTCATTGTCTTATACATTTTGGACTTATTTTTTATTCCTTGGATTGATAAGCTTTTTAATTGAATAAGGATGGTAAATAATTGTAATTTGTGTAAAACAGTATAAACAATAACCCTAGGTTTCCTTCCACCTATTAAACTAGACAATGAAAAGAGTTAAAGGTTATTTTTACTAACTTACTCTTCAGTCTTCAAAACTTCAATTTTCATACATCAAAATCCGGAGGAAAATTACCTGTAAATCATGTACATATCTCAATTTTGCATTAGCTTGAGAAAGCTAAGTAACCCTTGGCAAAAAAACTAAAAGCCCTTTTCAATAAGACAAGAAAACCACATATTAGAATCATACATTTGCTAGAAAGTAAACACATGATCTCCATACAAATATCCCTAATTTAGTAATTTTTAGAGTGTCTTCTTAACGCAATTTGGATGTTGTTAGTACAAATGTGTTTTATTTTATAAATTTTACAACGTCTAATATCAGTTAGTCTAGAATGCTAAATGTTAGTTGTTAAACTAACATCTTTTGATGATGACTTAGCATTATTTTTTTTTAGACAATAACAAATGGAAGATTTTGTATTAAAAACAGTGGCAAGCCACTGGGTTCATTACATCAGAAGAGAGAGCTTCTATCATTCAGTACTTCAATAATTGCTACTTGAAGGTAGCTAATTCAGCGAGCTTGTTCGGCTTCGAGTCATTACAGCTGCCCGATGTTGGAGAGGTTTTTTTTTTTTTGATACGGTCTGCCATTTGCTGCTTTGGCCTTGATCATGGTTTTCCGTCTGACCTTGTGTTTCTTCGACATCTGCAATATCAGCCCAGCTTGAGACTCGCTGGGTTGGCTTTGGCGACGTGGGCAGAGTTATTTCTATTGGGTCTGTCCCCTGAGCAAGTTCTTTGGGGGCGTATTCGGCTTCCTCTTCTAGGTCTGATGCCGGGGTCTTCCCTTCGACTTGCTTCTCCGGAGGTGCTTCTTTCCACCAAGTGGGCCTTTGGCTTCGGGGCAATCTTCTTTTTCCGGATGATTTCTCACAGTTACGGGCTATGTGCCCTGTTTCAAAGCAGACCCTGCATCTGAAGCAGAGATTCTCATAGTCGATCTTCTGGGTCCAAGAGTAGCCCTTGCCGAGAAGATTGATTTCTGCTGGGAATCCATTTTTGAAGTCCATTTCTACACAGATCCTTGCAAACGTGGTTCGGTCTATACTCTCATTTGGACTATTGCAAAGAAATTTCCCGAGACCGTTTCCAATAGACTGAAGAGATTTATCCTCCCAGAAATGCAGGGGAAGAGAAGGGAGTCTCACCCAGACCGGAGCGGAGGAGATGGAGGTCGTGGTTGGGTCAAAGTCAGGGGTCCATGGCTTCATGGACAGCCCTGCTCTGCCCCAGAACCACGGCCCGTAGCTGGAAACCTTGAATCTATCTTCAATGGATTCAAAAATAGCCACGAAGAAACCCTTGGCACAAGGGCAAGCAACAACCTCACCTTCAATCAGAGGGGACCAAGCAGAAGAGATCCAGGATCGGAGGTCTGCCAGGCTAGGCCAGAAGCCATTGAATCTGCAAACCAAGGAAGTCTTGCATAACTCAGAAGCAAACTCCAGAGCTTCATTCGGCATCTGGATGGAGATCGCTGGGGCTTCCGGAATCGCAAAGGGCTGAACCGAGGGCTCCCCCCGTCGAGAGGCCACTTCTTTGAAAGAAGGGCAGTCCCTCCGTTGAGAGGCCACGTCCTTGAGAGAGCCAAAGGAGGGAACCGGAACCGGAGGAGAGGGGCCGGCGCTGAGTGGGGCAGCCACGGAGTTTGAGGCAGCTGCAAGAACCGGCGGGCGATCTGGAGAAGCTCGCGCAGGAGAGGCGCCTGATCCAACGGCCGCCATGGTTGTCACTGCATTGAGAAGGCCCGAACAGGAGGGGAGCTGGAGGAGCTTCGATCTGGAGGCCACGAGAGAAGCTGGAGGGGCGGCAGGAGGCCGAAGCCCTCAGCGAAGGCGAAAACCCTAACTCTGTGAAGCGCGGCTCTTCAAGAACGAAAACGACTTAGCATTATTATTGCATGGAAAAATTTTAATTTTTTATGAAATTTTTGGTGTGTTACATATGGTATCAGAGCACACGTTCAAACACTAGGCCGAAAGTGGCTCAACGCATGTAAAGAGACAGTAAATAGAAATCATGCGTACTGATTTATTATTTTAAATATTGATGTATAGAAACGTTTTTGAACTAGAATTCCAGATATGGAAGGACTCGAAGAGTATGCTGAAGAGGGGTCCCCATTAAATGAATAAAGTAATTCTAGAAAAAAACCTGTTAAGGAAGAAATAACTAATAATTCATTGGAATTGCTACAAATCGTTAAGGAATTAAAAACTGAAATGGAAACGGTTAAAAAAGAGAATGAAAGAATTCTCAGAGCTCAAAAGGAGCTGAACCAAATATTATTGGAAAAATTTAAGAACGAAGGGAAGGATAAACAGATAGAATCTGATAACACGTCCTACCAACATAAAAGTAAGAAGTCCAAACACTCTAAAATTGAAAGCAATTATTCCTCCAAAATTGATGGTGACTCGCACAAGAAGAATAGCGAGCATTTTAGCGACAGTAGTGAGGATAATTATCATTCTAGAAAAAAGGAAACATAATCCATATGAAGAAATTTCTGGAGAATTAAAAAAGTTTAATCCCCCAACTTTCAACAATGAAACAGAGAAAGGGGAGGAAGCCGAAGCATGGCTGTCCGGGATGAAAAAGTATTTTCAAATTTATAATTACTCCAATTAGTTAAAAGCAAGAATGGCAATATATAACTTAATTGGAAAAGCAGACATTTGGTGGCATGACATAAAACGAGTAAAAGGCATAAAGGAAAATAATATAAACTCGAGTACCTTTAAAAAAATACTTTAAAAAGGAGTTTCTGTGTGAGAAGTATTATTCGAGCTAAAGAATTCTATGATCTGAAGTTGGGAACTATGAATATGAAGGAGTTAAACAGTAAATTTTTTAGTTTACTACGTTACGTGCCTTACTTTGTTGATGAGAAACCTAAGGTGCAGCAGTTTATGAGCTGTTTACCTTTTCACATTAAAGACATAATTGAATACGATAACCCTAAAACCCTTGAAGAAGCCATGTGAAAAGCAAATTTCTGCTATGAGCATAACCGAAAAAGGGAAAACATGCCAAACTAGAAAGCCAAGAGGTCTAATAATTTTATACATAAAAAGAAGGGTTCTCACCTAATCGAAATTTTGGGAATAATAATTCACATAATGTTCCTAATAAAAAATTTCAAGGAAATAAAAGTAACTCACAACCAAACCCAAATGGCCCTATAAATAAAGAATTTGCGAATAATCACAGTAATTACATTAAAAATAATGAACGTAAAGGACCAGTAAAATGTTGGGAATGTGAGGGACCTCACTGTGCATCAGTCTGCCCAAACATAAAGAAGACTGTGAACAACATACATACTGTGTAGGAAGAAATGACAGTCAATGATGGAGCAAAAGGAATGCCCATAATCAATGCAGCATTGGAAACTAGACAGGTTGTATATCAGACTTCCATGGTGGAAGTAGAAGGTATGCTAAACCAAAAACCCATCTCTATTTTAATTGACCCAGGGGCTAACCTGAGTTATTTTTCTCCCAACTCAGTAGAGAAAAGTAAATTACTAGTAGAGGAATTTACAAAGTCATGGTTAGTTCAACTAGTTATAGGAGCAAAAAGGAAAGTAATTAATTTTGTGAAATATTGTACTTTGTTTATGAATCAGTTTGAAACTTCTATAAAGTTAAATGTAATTTCGTTAGGCTTTTATGATGTGTTAACTAGAATGGACTGGTTAGAACAACATAGAGTAGTGTTGAATTGTTTTGATAAAACTTTTACATGTTTAGTTAATGAAGGAAAAACTATAATAGTGAAAGGAATTCCTAGGAAAACAACAATTAGACAAATTTTTGTCTTATAGCTGAAAAGGGTTGTTTGGAAGGGATGTAAAGTTTTTGTTGTAACTGCAACTGATGAAGAACACATTAATAACGAAGATAAACTAAAATTAGAAGATATCCCAATCCTGAGAGGTTACTGAGATGTGTTTCCGAAGGAAATCCCGGGATTGCCTCCGAAAAGGGAATTGGATTTCACTATTGAGTTGGTACCTAGTGCGGTGCCTAACTCAAAAGCTCCTTACCGGATGAACATCTTGGAGCTTAATGAATTAAAATCACAATTAAAGGAACTGGTTGACAAACAATATATAAGACCAAGTGTGTCCCCTTGGCGAGCACTAGTCATTTTCATTAAAAAGAAGGACGGCACTCTGCGCTTATGCATTGATTACCGTCATCTTAATAAGATGACTATTAAAAATATATACTCGTTTCCCCACATAGATGATATGTTTGATCAGCTGCACAACGCAATAGTATTCTTAAAAATTGACTTAAGATCTGGTTATCATCAAGTCTAGATCAAAGATGAGGATGTTTTCAAGACGACTTTTAGGACTAGATATGGTCACTATGTGTTCGTTGTCATGCCATTTGGCTCACTAATGCCCCAGTTGTTTTCATGTGTTTAATGAACAACGTATTACATAAATACCTCGATAAATTTGCAGTAGTTTTTTATTGATGATATTTTAATTTATTCCAAGACTAAAGAAGAGCACGAGGAACACTTAAAAATTGTTTTACAAGTGTTAAGGAAACATCAGATTTATGCCAAGTTCAGTAAGTGCGATTTCTTCAAGGATAAAATATAATACTTGGGTCACGTAATAACAAAAGATGGGATCTCAGTTGATCCAGATAAGATAAAAGCAATTGAAAAATGGTTGGTCCCAAAGGATGTGACTGATGTGTGGTCATTCATGGGGATCACCGATTACTATCGAAGATTCATTGAGGGATTCTCATGGATCGCAAATCCCATAACTTCTTTACAAAAGAAAGGGAAGAAATTTGAATGGAATAAAAAATGCGAAGAAAGTTTTAAGAAATTAAAAGAACTATTAACTACTGCACCAATTTTAAGAATTGTTGATCCTAACAAAGACTTTGTTGTATGCATTAATGCATGCAACAATGGCCTTGGTGGGGTCTTGACTCAAGAAGGACATGTAATAACATACGATTCTAGGAAACTTAAAATTCACGAGAAAAATTACGCCACTTACGATTTAGAATTCGTTGCCTTGATACATGCTTTAAAGATGTGGCGCCATCACTTGATCGGAAGAAATTTTGTGTTAGTGATAGACAATAAAGGTGTAAAGTATCTGTTGGATCAACCAAATTTAAACGCAAGGCAAGCTAGGTGGCTAGCTTTCCTTGGCGAGTATGATTTCGAGATCCAACATATCAAGAGAAAAGAAAATAAAGTAGCTTATGCTTGGATTAGGAGTGCAAGATTGAATTTTGTGGCAACAATCAATACTTATAAAATAGATTTAGAAGATCAGCTTGAAGAAGGAGTAAAATTGGATGAAAATTATCAAAAATTACAAACTAAAGTGGTAGAAAATGTAACTGAAAGTTTAAGTACATGTTACAGTATAAATGAAAAAGGGTTAATACTTTATAAAAACAGACTATATATACCTAATGTATCTAAAATTAAGTTGTTGATTTTAAATGAAATACATAAGACTCCCTACTTGAGACACCATGGCTATCAAAAGACAATAACCATGTTAGAGAAAGATTATTTTTGGCCAAATATGAAGAATGAGTTGGCAGAATATATTGCTAGATGTTTTGAATGTCAATAGGTTAAGACTGAATATCAACATCCAGCCAGTTTATTACAACCATTACCAATCCCTAGCTGGAAATGAGAAATAATCAGCCTTGATTTTATTACAGGTTTGCCTAGAAATCAAAATCAGAATGATTCGATAGTGGTAGTCGTTGACAAACTCAGTAAAGCAACCCATTTTATACCAGTAAAGACCAATCATAAGGTTGCTAATATTGCTGAAATATTTATGAAACAAATATTTCATTTACATGGAATATCGAAAGTTGTAATATCTGACAGGGACCCTAAATTCACAGGGAACTTCTGAAAATCTTTATTCAAAGGGTTGAATACTACTTTAAATTTCAGTACCTATTTTCATCTGCAGACGGATGGATAGACAGAAAGGGTAAATCAAATCTTAGAAGATATTATAAGGATGTATGTTAGAGAACATCCAAGTAAGTGGAAGGACTACTTACACTTGGTTGAGTTTGCATATAATAACCACTACCAAGCTTCAACAAAATTCAGCCCATTTGAAATTCTGTATGGCAGAAAATGCAATACTCCCAACTCATGGAGTAACCCAGTTGAAAGGTTAGTACTAGGACCTGAGTTAATAAAGTAGATGGAATTAATCATAAAGAATGTACAAGGTAATTTGAAAGTTGCATAAGACAGATAAAAGAGTCGAACAGATCTTAAACGAACTCAGAAAGAGTTCCAGGTGGGCGAACATGTTTTTATAAAGGTAAAACCTAAAAAATGTTCTTTAAAGTTAGCAAGTTGTGCTAAGTTAGCACCCAGGTATTGTGGTCCTTTCGAAATATTGTCCAGAATTGGACAGGTGGCATACCAACTGGCCCTACCACCAAATCTTAAAGTTCATAATGTTTTCCATATATTTGTTTTAAAGAGATATGTACATGATGCTACTCATGTTATAAATTGGAATGATGTGTAGGTGGAACCCGAAGGAGATTTTCTGGTGGAACCGGATTGTATCCTCGACAAAAGGGGGATCTTGCTTCGGAATCGCACCATTGGGCAAGTGAAGGTGCAATGGAAGCACCTTAGTCCTGAAGAAGCAACCTGGGAATTGGAGAGCCATATGCGGGCAGCATATCCAATTCTATTCCACCGTAGCTCTGAGGATGATGAATAAAGTAACATTGAGGATGATGTTAGACTTAAGGGGAGGTGTATGTCACATACCCCAAACTTGTTGTAATGTTCCCGACCCTCCGACCGGCGAAGAGGACGCTACCATAACACTATCTATTCGGGCAACCAGCCCCATGAACACACATAAAAAAATTGAAATGCTTTGAACTAAAATATGCATACATTATTACCCTACAACGGAAGCAAAACCATACATTCAAGCATTCAGCATGTTCATTGTAATTCATTATCAAATGTAATTGCAGGGATTTAAACACAAGAATACTTATCTTCGAATGAAGCTTCTCGTAACCAGTTATGCCGCTACAAAGTTCCACCCAACCATAGGCCAGTATGCTCCTTAATCTCTCAGCAACGCCGCCACCCCCGAGTTGGGCATGATTCCCCAATGAAAAAGAAAACTAAGCAGGCTCACACATAGCCAAGGATACCACAAAACTCAGCCAAACCAACAAGTTGGGTTTATCAGGTTATCAAGAGATGAAAGCACTGTCTGCTAAGCTAGTGGGCTCACTGAAGAGCTAAGGATGCCTACACCAGAACTAGCTTAACTCCTAAGACATCCACACACACCCAACACAAGCAATCATTCCGTTCTCTACTGCACAGTCCCTCAGGCCATGAGTTCCCTTCTAGTGCTATTTAGGGGGTGTAAAGAAGATAGTCATTCCTCCAGCTCTGTCTATGAGGCTCCTACACAACACTAGGTTTGTCAAGCAGACTCATTTCCACTCTTACCCAATCCAAAGACCAATTGCATACACAGTAATATACACAACTTTTGGGTTTGGGAAAACAATTCGGCCACAAAATCAATTGCCACGGTAGGTGAAAACAACCCAATAACAACAAATCGAATCCCAGGGAGGTTTTGGCCAAAACGTGGCCAAAAAACGAAAATCAATACGCAATAATTACAAATAGGAAACCCAAACACGAATTTACAGATGGACAAAAACACCAAGGAGAGAAATATGATCTCAACAATCGTTTAATGACTTCCTAGGGCCAAAACCGACCTCTACAAAAACCTAATTCATGTTTGTGATTTTTGAATACGTCTATGGCAATACGAGAGTCCAAAACGACTGTTATGAAACCTAAAAACGGATTTCTAGCTTCTTGGCCACTCAGAAAGGTAAAAACGGTTCCCAGCCATGGAAGAATCCATGAAAATGCAGTAAAAACGTAAATCTTCCTTGCCCACGTATTGAACAATGACAAAACGAATTTATGGGCATGCAAAAATGAGGGAAATGAGCAAAAACGTGAATGATAACACACAGGAAACTTCAGCTGCATGCAGAAAGCCAACGTGCAGGAGAATGAGTGAGGAAAATGGAAGTAATGGGTGAGTAATGGCTTGGGCATGCATTCCCAACATTTACTTGCCCCACAAGTCAGAAAAATGTTTTCCAAAATCTGATGACTTCTTCAATTCGAATTTCTGACTGCCATACTCTTCTCCATTCCCATGCATTAACTAACTCAACCATATTTTGGAAGAATTAAATGATTGGGCACAAAAGACAAAATGGGTAGTTGAGGGTTTGATGGGTTCTCCCTTTGACATTTGGATTTTCCCCATTGGCCCCAAAGGTTAAATAATTCCCCCTCCCTATTCCTTAGGAAAATCATGCCATTTTCATTATGGTTACATTGACATAGTTGGTTGTGGGTATTTTAATTAAAATGCATAATTACATGATGCCAAAAATTATAAAGTGTCGGTTAGCACGAAATACCATCGGCAACGATTTTAATCGTCGGAACATAAAACGTTAAATCGATGGTGGGGATTTTTCCTTTAGCTCCACACCACGATTAATTACAATATATACATCATATACATTTAATGCAAACGGTGTCAAAACCAGGGTGTTACACTTGCAATGACATTTTATGTTTAAGAAGACATTATATTTTATTTTTATTGTAAAGTTTGTGATTATTGACCAAGTGGGGTCAAGGATGAATTTAATTAATTATGTTGAATATTTTATCAGTTAATAAATAAAAGATGAGACAAACAACTTAAGGAGGCTGTTGAATGATTGTCTACTGGCCACTAGGTGGAATAGACTAAGGTGAGAGCAAACTGACACATGTTGGCATCCTCAACCACTTCTAGCTGTTGCAAGGGGCAACTTCCCTAATTTTGTGTTCATGTTCCCCAAGAAAGTGGAACAAGCACAGGTGGCTCATTAAATTAAAAACTGACCAAAATACCTATGCATGCTTATAATTACCCATCGAATTCAGCTGGTGGCTGTTCAATCTTTACTTGTAAAATTTCTGAAGTGAAAAATGTGCACAAGAGATTCGATGGAGGGGAAAGGCAGAAGTGGTTTGAGTGTGAAAATTGTTTTTCAGAACTAGTGCAGCTGATTAGCTGAGTTCCTTACTACATAAGGCAGAAGTATTACTGTTGAATACTTCTATGGAGTTGAAGGGGTATTATATCCCATCCTCTCACCCAGTGCTTTCAGCTAGGTGGACCAGTGGACAGGCTCAAGGGTTCTAAGACTAGCAGCTAAGCTATCTTCAGGAATTGGTTGGGTGGAATGGGCTCCTTAGGCTGTTTGTTTCCTCTACAAGTTATCAGGTTTCAATGTGTTATTTTATTTACCTTATGCAAGTAAAAGTACTGAAATGAAATTAGTCATGATTAGATGGATTATTATTACTGAATGTATTGTTTCTGAAATTAGACTGAGAAATCTACTTTCAATTCAAAGAAGTTTACTGGGTAGAGCCTATATGATAAATTGACCTAGGATTAGAGTTATTTTGATGTAATGAATGAAATCCCTTGTTTTATTTTTCCACTCATCATATAGATGAAGTACTCTAGTACAACAGGTTTAATTTAAAAGTAAACGAGAATGATTTATACATGAAGTAATTTATTTGAGTCTACTATAACTTAGTATTTTTTCTTTTACTGTTAGTATAGTTTGGTTAGATTAATAATCACCCTCTTAAATTCTAGAATGATTTTATATAATAAATATATAGGATTATTGTAGAAGAATTATTTTTAGTAAGCCTAGGTTAAGTAGACCTTAATAGGTTATGTATAAAGTATTTAAATAAAGATTATCCTACAAACTGTTTGTACTTCCAGTAAAGAGAAAAAACCAGTCATTTCTAAGTAACAAATTTAAATATTTAACTAACCATCATAGTATTTAGTACTTAGACTATCCTCTTTTACTATTACAGTGAACTTATCTATCTTTGTGATTTCAGAAATAAGAGAATTTTAGACGGATTTTTACAATACTAGTTGTAGTACTTAGTAAAACTTAACAACAAATAACCTTTTAATACTTTTATCTTTTAGTAAAACAATATATTTAATTACTATATCTCTTAATATAGTTAACTAACAGATTAAGAAATTTTAAAGTTTAGACTTTTAGTTTTTTTTTTTTTAAAGAAACACTAAATAATATTATTTCCTATTATTGATACTTTTATCGAAACATAAGTAAATACTTTACCTAATTGCCTAAAATTGTTTTAAAATATAAACCCTAAATAATATTATTTCATATTATTGTTACTTTTATCGAAACAGAAGTAAATACTTTACCTAATTGCCTAAAACTATTTTAAAATATAAACCCTAAATCAAATTTTACAGAATATATGCACAAAATGAATCATAATAATTGGTTAACTCAATTCCTTAAACCTTAAAATTTCAAACATGTAATGTAAACCTATGAATACTTCAAAGATTGCAACGAACTCAATACTTTTTTTTATGAGGTACTAAATATTAAACAGAAAGATCTTAAACGACCATAACTCTAAGAGTAAATAGATTTCTAAAAAAAGAAAACATAGTTTTCTCTTATTTTTTTTTAGAGTTTAACCTACAGCTATTGCAAGTTTCTTTTCTCAACTTTCCAAGGTGCCTTATTTATATATACCTTAGCCATGAATAAAAACTGGAGAAGCCGAGTTTCTAGCAAGTGAGTTTTCATTAAATGCCTTTGAACTAAATACAGAAAACTTATTTCAAACCCTAAAGTAGTGTATGGTTTCTATTTATAATTTCCCAAAAAAAATGTTTAAGCACAGCGGTTAACAATAATTATAAATAATTTATTTCTTAAAAACAAAACTGTGGTAAAAACCAAAGAACAACCTCTCTTTTTCCTTTAACTTGTGAGTCGTAGGGTTTTTAAACATATTAGCCTTTCAATCTCTTAAACACCATAAATTATTCTAACATTTTAAAAAACAACCACCATAATAGCAGGTTTTTACACCTTTGCCCTTTTTGGCTCTACGACCTTCTTTTTTGTTTACATCTTAAACAAAAGTAAAAAAAAGAACTATTTTATTTACACAGTAAATAAACCTACAACAAACAACTTTTAAACACCACCGATTTTTTCCCTTCACTGTAATTTAACGTCAGAGGACACCCTAGGTTTCGAGACCGAGGCTTACCGAGCCTGGAAGTCTAAAACCTTCACCGAAGAGTAACGCCAAGTTGTGCGAGACCAACTAGTTTGGAACCTGGGTAACAAACAGTACAAACAATTGTTTGGGTTAAAACTTGATAAGATTGTTTGCATAATAAAGAAAGAACGAAAAAACGATAAAGACGTGTGATTCTTCTCACTTATAGTTGAGCCGTAAGTCTGTTAGCACCACAAAAAGATGTGGAGGCTCACAATGACGAGAAACCAGGGTGCAAACCCTACAAGGCCACAGCAAGTAGACAACGATCTCAAGCTTGAGAAAAGGTGAGCGTAGAGCTTAGTTTCAACTCTTTTAAGGCCACAAGTTGTACGTCTAGGCCAAGGTAGTAGAGGCCAAAGCCTATTGGCCCTCTCTCCACTAACAAATCCTCCTGTGCTTAAAAGCCGTGTTTTCAGGGCGTTGAGAGATTTTATGCTCTTAAGGTTTATTGCATTTTCCTCTTTCCAACATTTAGACACCACGTGGACTCCACCATATTCGAAATACTTTTACAAGCTATGTAGTTTAACCTACGTTTTCTTTTTATACACAAAACAACACTATAAGTTACGGTTAACAATATTACCTAAGTTATATATTTGGTTATGTTAAAACTAGCTTTAGTTTGTTAGTTAGAAGTTTGTGTTGTTTAAAGCTAACATAACATAACATGAAGCTAAACAATATTTTTGTTTATGCAACTTGGGTTTTGTTGACTTAAAGGTAAACGATACTTTTGCAACGTTTATACTAGAATAGTTTAGATGTATGCCTTCATATAGGTTAAGTTAGTAAATATACTATGCATCATATACTTATGCATAAATAGGTTTACCTCATTAAATATTTGTATATAACAATATAAACAAATTTATTGATAATGATTTTCTAGCTTTTCGTAGCAAATTTCATCGTCTTATACATTTTGGACTTATTTTCGAGTCCTTGGATTGATAAGCTTTTTAATTGAATGAAGGATGGTAAATAATTGTAATTTGTGTAAAACGGTATAAATGATAACCCTAGGTTTCCTTCCACCTGTTAAACTAGACAATGAAAAGAGTTAAAGGCTATTTTCACTAACTTACTCTTCACTCTTCAAAACTTTAATTTTCATACATCAAAATCCAGAGGAAAATTACCTATAAATCCTGTACATATATCAATTCTGCATTAGCTTGAGAAAGCTAAGTAAGCCTCGGCAAAAAACCTAAAAGCCTTTTTCAATAAGACAAGAAAACCACATATTATAATCATACATTTGCTAGAAATTAAATAGATGATCTCAATACAAATATCCCTAATTTAGTAATTTTGTAGACTGACTTCTTAACGCAATTTGGATGTTGTTAGTACAAATGCGTTTCATTTTATAAATTTTGCAGCCTCTAATATCAGTTAGTCTAGAATGCTAAATGTTAGTTGTGAAATTAACATCTTTTGGCGATGGCTTAGCATTATTATCGCATGGAAAAATTTTAAATTTTTATGAAATTTTTGGTGTGTTACACTATACCTTTCTTTTGTGCAAACCCCTTTACAACAAGTCTAGCCTTGTACCGCTTCTTGCCCCCATCTTCTTCCTTCAACCTATAAACCCATTTATTCTGCAATGCCCTTTTTTCTGCAGGCAACTGAACCAAATCCCAAGTCTGGTTTCTTACCAATGAGTCCATCTCCTCATCCATGCCTTGTTCCAACTTCTTTCTAGATTCTATTTGCATTGCCTCTTCATAACATTCTGGTTCACCAGAATCAGTCATCAATAAATAATACAATGAAGGAGAGAATCGTTCAGGGGGTCTACTTAACCTAGTAGATTTTCTTATAGTTGCAGGAGTTTCAAGTACCTGTTGCTGTTCTTGATTTTCTGGTGCCTTTGGAACTTCATTTTCTTTGATTTCATCAAGCACTTTGTACTATGTGTGTTCCTTTTCCACTTTATTTCCCTGCAACTGATCTTTATACATAACCTTTTCATTGAATACTACATCTCTACTCCTAATGATTTTGCGATTTTCAAAATCCCATAAGCAATAACCAAAATTATCAACCCCGTATCCAATAAAGGTACACTTCTTGGATTTAGCTTCAAGCTTTGTTCTATCATCTTTATCAATATGGACAAATGCTTCACAACCAAAAGTTCTCAGAAATGAGTATTTTACATGTGTTACCTGTCCATGCCTCCTCTGGAATCCCACCATCCAAAGCACTTGAAGGCCCTCTGTTTATTAAATAAACAACAATGTTTATAGCATCAACCCAAAACTGTAATGGCAACCCTGCATGCAATCTCATGCACCTTGCACGCTCCATGATCATTCAATTCATCCTTTATGACACACCATTTTCTTGTGGTGTTCCAAGAGTTGTCTTCTCTCTGTAAATCCCATTGTGTGAATAGTAACTTCCAAACTCCTTGCTGCAGTACTCTGAGAGATTTCAACATTTTTCATGTCCCATTCTCAACCAAATCTTTCCACTTCTTAAAAGTATCAAACACATCAGATCTCTGTCTAATGCAATAAACCCAAGTTTTTCTAGTTGCATCATCAATAAAAGTAACATAATAACGAGAGCCACCAAGAGATTGTACATGAACTGGTCCCCATACATCTGTATGGACAAGCTCTGACTTTTCACTCTTCTTTTGTTTCCCAACCCCGAGAAATCTAACTCTTTTTTGTTTTCCATAAACACAGTTCTCACAGAATTCCAAACTTACCTGCTTCGGATCTGGAAGCAGTTTCCTTCAGTGGAGAATCTGCATCCCCTTCTCACTCATGTGGCAAAGCCTATGATGCCACAACGCCACACCTGTTTCTATGGAAGCTACATAGATAAAATAATCAGTACTATGAGGACATAAATATAACGTACCTACCCTATCTCCTTTTGCTATCACCAGTGATCTTGTAGTGATCTTCCACCACGTTTCTCCAAACGTAGACAAACAACCGCTATCTCCCAATTTCCTTGTTGAGATCGAATTTCTTTTCATAGCAGGAATGTGCCTTACATCTTTTAGCAGCCATTCACTTCCATTATTTAACTTAATCGGTACCTTACCCTTTCCAACAATTTTACATGGTTCATCATCCCCCAATAAAACATGTCCAAAATCACCCTGAACATAATCATGAAAGAATTTCCTATGGGGTGTAGCATGATATGAAGCCCCTGAATCTGCTACCCAATAATAGCTAGTATTCTCTAATGCAAGAATCAAAGCATCTTGTAACACATCACCTGCTACATTTGCTTCCTGAGTAGTCTCTTGCTACCTCTCACCTTTCTTCTTTGGTGCTCTGTAGTCTTTCTTCAAATGTCCTTTCTTACCACAGTTCCAACACTCTATTTTTTCTGAATATGGACTTGGATCTGCCCTTTTTCGACTTGCTGTGATTTCATGGGATCCTTCCTCTCTCATTTTGTCTCCCTCTGCTCTCCATGGTCAACGCATTACCTGATGTCTCACCTGTGCTTTTTTTCCGCATTTCCTCGCTAAGAATAACACCAACAACATCATCAAACTTAAGAGTGTTTGAACTAGGGACAAAGTTACTTACAACCATGACCAAGCTATTCCATCTTTCTGGCAATGAGCACAAGATTAAAAGAGCCCTAACCTCATCATCAAAGTTCACTTTTATAGAACTTAAATGACTGGTAAGTGTATTAAACTCATTTAAATGGTTAGCAATAGATCCACCTTCCGACATTTTCATATTAAATAAATGCTTTATTAAAAATACCTTGTTGGAAGTCGAGGGTTTTTCGTAGAGCTTACCCAATGCACTCATCACACCCTTCGTTGTTTTTCTTTCGAAATATTGAAAGCCACCGATGAAGCCAGGCACAGCCGTATTGTTCCTAGTGCCTTTCTGTCAAGAACCTCCCATTCTTCATCCTTCATAGTCACCGGTTGTTTTTCTTTTCCACCCAACGTCAGGTACAAATTGTTCTGGTATAGATAGTCCTCCATTTGCATCTTCCATAACTGATAGTTTTGGCCGTTGAATTTCTCGATCCTAAACTTTCCCTCTTTTGCCATTGCTCCCACTCGAACCAGGAACCCTTCTTTCTTGCGAGTTTACTAACCAAATAGACCTTTTGGTTTTGATACTAATTGTTAGAAAACATGACCGCAGAGCAATAACAAATATACAGTTAAATCAATAAACAAGATGCAAAACACATTAAACACATTACAGAGAAACACAAATATAACGTGGTTCACCCAAACGATGGGCTACGTCCACATAGAAATTGCTAGTCCTTTTATTACAATCCAGAAAGATGAAGGGATACAATCTGCAAAAATACCGCCGCACTTCCTCTTCACACTCTCACAGTCTCTCTCACACAATCACATAGATTGTTTACAATGCTACAATACAATACAAAACCATACACAGCCGTATTATAATGCTTTTTTTTATAGGGGAAATACCATGGGAAAATACTATGGTTAACCCAATACCACGGGTCAACAAAACTGTTGGGGAACGAGTGTACAATACACAGGGGTACAAACACGATTGAATGACATCTCTACATCTGGAAGATCAGGCTCCACAACCAACAATATGTATATGTTGCTCTTCTCTTTGTTGATATCTTCCCCTATTGCCTTAGCGTATACATTATGGTTTCTCTTGAATCTTTCAGTAATTATAGTGGAGGCCCCTCCAATTAACAGAGTGTCATCCACAAGTTGTGAATGATTTATTTCTTTAGTGCCTTGAACAACATTTATGCCGTGGAGATTGCCATTGAGCCTTTCACATTCTAGTTTTTTGCTATGGGATTCCTCTATAGTGACATATAAGAAAGGCAACAAGGAGCAACCTTATCTTAACCCACAAGAGCATTAAGAGAATTTAGAAGGCCACTCATTAACCAAAGGGGTGATCCATGGGTTCCCTATACATGTTTGGATCCAATCACTGATCTCATGAGAAAACCCAAGCTTTGACATCACTGAGGAGAAGGAATGCCTTACCTGATCAAAAGCATTTTCCATGTCCATTTTAATGATCATACCTTGATCACCCTTTCCTTTACCTGAGTGGATGCTTCTTGAACCAAGGTAATGTTGTCGAGAATTTCATGTTAATGGACATCCACCACGGTTTCTCGAGATGTTTCGAGGGAGCAGTCGCTTGAGACGGTTTACTAATATCTTTATAAGGATATTGTAAGAGGTTTTACACATAGATATTGGGCATAAACGAGAGAAGGTTGATGGGTTGACTTCTTTAGGAATGAGAGCAAGGAAGGACGAGTTCATAGCCCCTCCTACTTTACATTTCTGCTATGTCCATCTCAACATCTTAATAAGGTCGTATTTAGTAAGATGCCAACAATCATGATATGAGGCAATTGTGAAATCGTCCGAGCCTAAGGCTTTGCCAGGATCTAGTCCCCATACTGCCTCGGTATCATCTTTCTCATTGATTTCCTTGATGAGTGCAAAAAAACATGTTAATGATATTGAGAGGAGAGAAGATCCAAATTTATTAGGTCATCTTGAATTTATGAAAACATTTCTTGGTCATGTTCCTCATTAGATATATTCCGAAGGATATGTTGATGATATATATAGAAGAGAAAAGGTCCATATTTATTAAGTCATCTTGAATTTATTAAAGATATTTTTTGGTCTTGGAGCATATTGATCATGTTTGAAACAAAAAGTTATATATTATTTATCAATTCTATTTCATAACTTTACAAATTGTTTTAATTTTTTTAAATAACAATTCTTATTATTATAAATTAGAAACTTCTCATTAACACTTCAATTTTTTTACTAAAACATCTAGTTACTAAAATTGATCTTCCAACCAAACATACCAAACACACCTTAAAAATTTATAAACCCCAATTAAATTGATCTTGAGATACCATCCTCTTCACCGCCAAACCACCAACCCATTAACACTTTAATATTTTTGGTTTTACTAAAATGGTCGTTACAAAGATGGAATATCAAACCAAACTTACCAAAATCACGTTACACCGTCCTCCCACCGACAAACTATAAACCCGTTAATGTATTTTTTTCCTTAAATTTACCGTATGTCAATAAAGAATTAAAGCAATATTTTCTTATAAACTTGAGGTCCATAACTTTGGCTCGAAGAGCTCGGGATCCTATATCTCCATGCGACCATCGTTCCTCTTGCACACTCATTATTTAGTCCTGAGCGTAGCTGACAGTGACCAAGAACTGCGAGCGATAGTGCTAAAAGTCATTCTTCAATCCTATCGGTCGATCCCTCAGCAGATTTCTCAAAATGATTAGTATTACAGACACGGAGGCTCTCTTGGCATTTCTCGGCGACGATCGAACCCTGGAGAGCGTAATACCCGAATTCATTTCCAAATTCAAACGCCATGACCATTTCAACATCTGCTGCAGTCTTGTATTGCTCATGGAGGTGTGATACCCATCCTTTACATTTCAATATTCTTTGTTCTACGGTTAGTTAAGGATATCTTTTTTTAACCTACGGCTCTGTTAATGGTTTCTTTTCTTTGATTTCGAAAACTTTGAAATGGAATGTATTCATAGAAAATTCAAGTTAGAATTTCTACTAAACAGCGATATGGAACTAAATTGCCAAGCAAGTTTTGTGATTCACGAAATGGATTATACTTTAGATTTGTTTAAGACATAGATAAGTGGGATTGCTGGTTCTTTAAGGGAGAGGGTTTCTGAGACAATTCTTTGTAACTTTGCTCTGCAAGATTTAGTTAGTGAGCCAATCTTGCCTGGAGCCATCAATAAAGGGAGAAACCCGTAAGTTATATGGAAATGAAATGTATTTTACAGAATACAATAAGAGAACCTTGCTGGCACTGGTTATACAATGCTCTTGATTATTGGAATCTGTAATTATTATTGATTATTTGGACATAACTATTAGCACAGTTACCAGGTTTGAAAGGTTTGGTAGGTTCGCAATTGGGGAGTTTCCGGAAATAATTGGAAATTCGAGCAACAATTCAAATGTTTCAGAAATATTGAACATGTAAAATTTCTACATATTACTCAGAAACTCATATAATTACAGAAAACAACATAATCATAGCAAGTATAGCAATTTAGAAAAGAGATACACTTGATTTTCAATTAACATAAGAACGTTTTCCATAGATTAGGGCCTAAACCTAACTTTTCGGTCCCTTTCTTCTTGCCTTTTATTAAGGAAAGTACCGGAGGTTCTTTGTGGACTGATTTGTTTGGTCTGAAAAGTTTGGGATCTGGTCGAACCTGAGCCAGGTCCTGCTGGACATGGTAACTATGTCCTGGTGGACATGGTAACTATGACCATCAGTTTCATGCCTTTCTGATTTTTGCGAATGCGCTTAAATACGAATCTAGTTTGGTAGCATTAACATAGCTCTACTGTCTTTGAAACCCTGGAAACTAGTAAATGCTATTCAAGTTTTGTGAACTTACAAGCAACTTATCCTTTGATAAGCAAACCGTTAAAATGAAGGATCTCAGCCTTCCATAGTGAATTTTTATACAATTATATTTATGAAGATGTCGCTAAAGTGCTAAGGTTTCAATTTATGTTCGATGATAACAAATTAACAATATTAGGCATTGCCCGTTGTTTACATGTTGCTAGATAACTGTTTGGTTCAAAAGCATTGGAAAATAATAAAATATCAAATAATGATAGCTTCCAGGCCAGTGAACCAGTGTTCACATTCATTGGCAAAGGCACTTATCTGATGGACATGGCAGGCAAATTGGAGACATTATTCTCAGAAATTGAGAGTCTGTCCCGGTGCAATAATAACATACAATATGCCAGTAAGCTGGAAGGAAGTTTTTTTGTAAGTAGTTCATTTTGCTTGACCAATTCAGACAAAGTGCTTCTTTACAAATGTTATTTTTTATAATTCCTCTCTGTAAAATATGCACATGACATTTTATACAAGAAAAATGGGCTGTAAAAAGCAAACACTATTAGCCAATAGTTCCTGGAACCTAGCCACCTGGTAAGCTTTAATAGCGTTAGTTCCTGGATCCTAGCCACCTGGTAAGCTTTAATAGCAAATAGTGGTTGCTTTTAGTTTTTACAACCCATTTTTCTTGTATAAAATGTCATGTGCATATTTTGCTCGGTCAAATAGTTAAAGGAAACATTTTACCCCCCAAAATAAAACTTTAATAGCAAATAGAAAAATGCCTTTAAAGGTTTAAGCAGCAGTACATAAAATTTAAAAGGAATCAAGTGTAGGACCAGCCACAGTGTCATAAACATTACACAGCTGCAGGAAATTGGAATCATCCTTGTATTGGGTAGCGCCGGGCGGATCACTTTTATCTTTGTGGGGCAGTAGAAATGAGTTTTTAATCAACAATTCATTTTTTTAAAATAAAATAAGCTATGAAACTTTTTGATATTAGTATATTGTTAACAGAGTTTCCAGGAAAAGCTATGGTTGTTTTTACAGGGAAGGAAGGCTTGTCAAACATTTTACATTTATAAACAGGATACAATTTAGAGAGCTGGATGAGAGATACAATACATCTGGGAGAATATAAAAAATGATTGTTTCCTGTTACTGTAAGAGAAAAGGCCTCATTTATGGGTGTTGAAATTCAGAATCTCGTAAGTCATGTGAAGGTTGTATATGTGGAAATATTATTCCTGTTAGTTCCACTAGGAGAAGGGTACAAGCACGTGGTATTGACTATGGGTAATATTTGGAAGTTTAGTGTTGCTCCATTTTTTTGTAAGTTGTATTAATGTCTCTTATGTCTTTTATGATTGAAGGCTATCTGGAGGATTTTTCCAGCAGGTTGATTACATACAAGAAAATTGGGATTTGTATTGTTTGTAACTTTGTGTATCAATATCACTTTTTACATTAACCTATGCCAAATATAGGTTCTGTTGACGTAAATCTTTTGTTGATATGAAGCCCTACACTACCTTTGCTCTTATAAGTCACACTGCATTTCCAAATGGCCTTCAGATCCTCTTAATGGTCAGTATAGACATCATTTAGATTGTTTACAACATACAAATATCAATACGGAATTTAAAATCAATCACCGCATTGTCGTAACTGAAAGCAACAACACATTTTTCTCTCAAAGTTACTATTTGTTATAGTATAAATTATATTTTTTATTCCAAGGAACCTCACGGGGAAAGCCCTGGGGCCTTTCCCACATTTTGCAGGTGATACGCAGTGTAAAACCCATCAGGCCGTCCTTTTTCCAACATTTCTTTTTTCTGGAAGATGTTCTCAGAGACATCTTTGATCAAGTTCTTAATCTCTCCTTTGATATGTTGAATCTTCTGGTCTAGGTTCTTAACATTGTTGAGCTTATTTTGGCTCAAACCTGGGTTGGCCCATAAAACAGGTCAAGTTAATTTGGCAACGAGTCAAGCTTGTGGCTGGTGAGTCTATCTCACCAACTCAGAGTTTGAGTCACAAGTATTCATGGGTCAACCGAGTTTTTCTAATTTGTTTTTTTTTGAGTTTTGACTGAGTTTTTGTCTAGTTTGAGTCAAATGTTTACTCTCCGGTCTCATCAAGTTTTTACTGAGCCTAGTTTTGTAATACAGTATGTTTTCCCTTCACCAGTTTGCTGTATTTTCCTGGATTTGAGGATAGTCCATTAGCTTATTTTCAATATGGAATGGGGTCTTTAGGGGCTTGTTGCTATTTATCTCATTTCACCAAGATTGGCCAGTGGTCCGAGCTAGCTCCATATAGAATGAAAGTGTCTATCCTTAAGTTGTCCCTGACAAGTGTTTTGCTGAAGCAATCCAATCTTTCAGCTATACCGGGGTTGAACCTCTTCTTTTATTGTTCCAGGGATGGTTATTGAGTTTGTCATCCTTGGGTGAAGATTCTGTATCTGGAACAGATCAGATCTAGGAAATAATGGAGCTGCACCAAATTCTCTAGGATTTGGTAGTTTTTGCTGCTGTAACCGTTTTGTGCTGCTGCAAATGAATTTTACAACAAAAACTGCTGTAGGATCTATTTCTTGCAGCAGGAAACAGATCCTGCAAAAAATGGCAACAAAAAAATAGAAAAGTTCACAATGCAGAATTAGAGGGAAAGGAGGGGGACCCACACAGGCTCCACATAATCAATGGGTGCTTGGAGGATGTACATAAGCATTTTGTAGAAAAAAAGAAGGCCACAAATTCTGCTGTCACGAGCACTATCTAAAGGTCCTAGGCTGGTTACACACCAAAAACACCCATTATCCTAGCCTCAGCCCCTTGGCCCTTGAGCAACATACATTATAAAAGCCCATAAAGAATCCACAAAATAGAAAATAACAGGTTTGGAGAGCAGACCAACCTGGCAGATTTGGGTAGTCAGTTTTTGTTACAGTTTGTTGTAGAAGAGTTTATTAGTTGTGGGCTTAACTTGGCAGATTTGGGTAGTCTGTTTAGACAAAGATATGATACAACAGAGAAATTTTCCCATTTCAGAGTAATCGCACAGGCATATAGATAACCTGATACGTGATTCCTGAATTCGTGCTAATTGCTTGAAGAAGGTGCAGAGAACGTTGAATTGAGGCAGAGAGCCCACGCGTTCATCCGAAAACTATTGGGAGTGCTGATAAATGGTAGAGAAGAATACAAGTTGTTGCATCCAATTCGTGTTGGGAGGAAGCTACGTGGCCTGCCAGGGAATCGCTGAGTGTGTAAGGCATTCTGTTTATACTTTGAAGAGTAAACTGTGCCCTGTCCTGGCTTAATGCAAGAAAACCAATTTTGATTCTTAGGGGATATGTTTGTAGCTTGTCTCTTCTCCATTTAAAATTATTGGACCTTGTGAGAGAGAGGCCCCCTTATTTGCCATTGTGTTTGCTTTGGCGTTATTTTCTCTTAAAATATGGTAGTAATCTGTGCTCTCAGGGAGATGAAGCTTTTGGATCCTGCTGTGCATCCTTCTGCATTTAATGGATCCCGTAGGATAGCCTATTCTCATTTTGAGGATCACTTGGCGAGAATCCCCCAAGATTATCAGCCTAGTGATGGATTTTGCATCAATCATCTCCAACCCTTGCAGCAGAGCCAGCCACTCAGCCTCATTATTAGTCTTACTCCCCAATCCCCAAGCAAAAGAATTAATTATTTGTCCTCTTGGATTCAGAACAAGACCCCTTGCACCTGCCTTCCCTGGGTTGCCTTTTGAGGCACCATCAAAGAATAAAGAATAGGAGTTCTGATCTTTAATCCATTGAAAGAGATCATCATAGTTTTTTCTTATTTCCCATGGCTGCCTGCTGTTGTAGTTTTTGGCCTGAGGGGAACTCCTTTGGAAGAAAATGCTGCACCACTTGGATACCTGTGCTGGGATATCTTCTGCATATGGAAATCCCATTCCTCTAATCGCCAATTTTTCAGCAGTCATCCCAAGAATCTTTGCTGCTATCCTATTGATATTAACCTTTTCTCCCTTGAAGATTGATCTATTCCTTGCCAACCAAATCCGCCAACATATGTTCTTAGGAATGACATTCCACAACCGCCTTAGAATGGGTTTTTTTTCTGATATTCCCTGGAAAAAGACTGTTCCAGACTATTAAAAGTTGCTCAAGGGAGTCTGGAGTTTTGAAAAAGGCACAAACGTTATTCAAGATGGCCCTCCAAATTTGTATAGTGACTTTGCAATGGAGAAAGAGGTGCGTGGCAAATTCCAAGTCTGCTTTACACAGGGCACATCTGGATGGGCCTTCTATACCTCTTTTAGTAAGATTGTCTGCCGTTAGAAGTTTGTTGTGCATTGACAGCCATATAAAACAGTTGACTTTTGGATTACAGTCTGGATTCCAAACCTTCTTCCAGAGATTTGCTGAAGCAGAAGCCAAATTTGTTTGGAGCAGTTTGTATCCCTCCTTCACTGTATAAATACCATCACTGCCCCACCCAATGGAGCCTTTAGAGCTTTTACTGATGAGGGCAATACCGTGAAGGAGGGGGAGCAAGAGATCAGCAGCTTGTTTCAGATGATCTGGAGGTTACAGAAGCTTCCAGCCAGTCCATTTTCCTTTCCTATCCCAGCTTGATAGATCGTAAGTGTAACGAAACCATTGCCAATTGCGCAATTGGATAGGTCCTCCATGTGAGGGAGAGAAGAGATGGGGGGGTTACCAAGAATTCTATCACCCAAAACCTTGATCTTCTTACCATGACCTGGAACCCAGTAGAATTCAGATTGAATTAATTTCAAAGAAGATTTGCATAGCTGCTAGATTGATGTACCTTGCCCATCCCAAGGATGACAAAGAACTGTGGAACGTGGCTTCCTTATATGTTTTTTCCTGATGACTTCTTTCCACCAATACCTACTTCCGGAAACCATTCTCCAAACCAGCTTAGCTCCTAGCGCTTTATTCATCTGCTCCGGATCTCTAATGCCCAATCCCCCCTTTAATTTTGGGGTCTTAACCACATCCCATTTAACGAGGTGGAATTTTTTAGATTGAACTTTGCCTCCCTGCCAGAGGAACTTTCTTATTTCCATACTTATGCTGTTTGTGATCATCTTAGGGGCTAGAACAATTGAGCTGATCTATATGGGGTAGGCGGATAGAATTGACTGAATGAGAGTGGCTTTCCCTGCAATGTTGAGCCAATGCGTACCAAGAGAGAGAACCTTGTTTTTTATTTTTTGTATTACAGGTCTCCACATGGCCGATGAGAAAGACTTTTTGGTGATTGGTATTCCCAGGTAGTTGAAGTGCGTCCAGTCATGATTGACTTTAATGTTGAGGATATGGAAGATATCTTTGAGGGTGTTGATGTTGCTGTGCCACCCATAGATTTGGCATTTATCCAGGTTCACCTTGCTGCCCGAGGAAAGAAGGAAGAGATTGAGAGACTACTGGAAACTCCTAGCTATCTGAGTGGATGCCCTTCCCAGCAAGATGGAATCATCAGTGAAAAGCACATGATTGATGGGCTGAATCCCTGTTTTGAAGAAGAGGCCAGGAATCATTCCTTCCTCAAGTTGTTTGTTTAGTCTTTTGCTCATACAATTTGCAACTAAAATGTACAGAAACGGGGATAGAAGGCAGCCCTGCCTTATCCCTCTTTTAGGTTTGAAGAATTTAGAGGGTCTTCCGTTAACTAGAGGAGCTATCCAAGGTGAGCTTATGTAGGCTTGAATTTGTTTGACAAAGATGGGAGGGAACCCAAACTTTTCCAAAACCAGAAAGGTAAAATCATGTCTTCGTCTATCAAAGGCGTTGGCCAAATCAAGTTTGATGGTCATTCTGGATTCCCTACTTTTTTGACTGGAATGAATTGCTTCTTGGACCAAAATTATGTTATCACTTATATGTGGCCGGCTATGAATCCTCCCTGATTTGGAAAGATTAAGGAGGGTATAATATTTTTCAGCCTGAGAGATAGGACTTTGGGGAAAATTTTGTATGAGGCATGACATAGAGAAATGGGTCTGAAATGTTTAATAGAGGTAGAATTAGGCTACTTGGGGATTAAGGCCAAGAAGGTGGAGTTTGTTGCACCTCCCATCCTTCCTTTGGACATCCAAGAAATGAGACGAATCAGGTCTTTTTTAATGAAGTGCCAACACATTCTATAAAAACGAATTGGGAAGCCATCAGGCCCGGGGGATTTGTTCGGATGGAGGGACCAAATGGCCCTCTTAATCTCTTCTTCGGAAATGGGTGCTTCTAGGGCTTCGATATCTTCAGGTTTGACTAGTTGGGGAATGTCTTTAATCATTTCTGCCATATCCTCTTGAAGGACTTCCTCTTCATTATTATACAAATTTTCAAAAAGACCCGTTACCTCATTGATGATCTCGGCCTGGTCTGTGGTAGAAGTTCCGTCATCCTTTTTGAGCTCCCTTATGGTGTTCCTACTTTGCCTTTCCTTGCATTGATTTTGAAAAAAAATTGTATTCTGGTCTCCGCTGATTAGCCATACATTCCTGGACTGCAACCTTAAACTTTCCTCCTCCTGCCTGAGAGTGGTCTGCAAAGCTTTTTAAAGCTCTATTTCTTGGATAATTATCTCCTTGGTAACTTCTCTTTGCTCCATGTGTTCATGCAACGTTTCCATCTGCTTGATTAGCTCTAGCTTTTTGATCTTGGGCTCTTGTTAGTGCTTCGTCGCCCATTGGTTGAGAGCAGATTTGACACGCTTTAACTTTTGCTCCCAAATGTAAGCCGGGGATCCTAGTTTAAAACAACTCCAAGCGTTATAGATGATGTCAGAGACACCTTTCGATTCCATCCAGAGGTGATTAAATCGAAAAGGAAGAGGTCCCAGCTTCCCCACAGAAGATAGAAAGAAGCATATTGGTTTGTGATCCGAAACAGTTGAGCAGAGCAGCTTTGATTCTGGCATTGCCAGATTCTTTAAAAGGTGAGGACTAACCATCACCCTATCAAGCCTGGATGCAATGTGTCTCGGTCCTATCCTTTTATTATTCCAAGTGAATTTACCATTTTTTGGCTTGATATCTGCTAGACCCCAATAGGAAATCAGGTCCTCCAGCCTCTCTCCAAAAGGATCTTTGACTTTGGTGACTCCCCTACGCTCTTCGGCCGATATAGTAACATTGAAGTCTCCCGCAATTATATAGGGACATTGCTTTTTCCCCGAGCATTGGTCTTCTAAGGAATTCTAGAAAGAATCTTTTTGTGCCTGAATGGTAGGGCCATAAATGTTCCCCACCCAGATAGTTTCCTTGCTTTCCTTATCTTTGAGTTCCACAAAGAGCCAGTTCTTATTTTCTTATTGCTGAACGCATTGTGAACTTGCCCTTGTCCCACCATGTGAGGATGCCTCCTAATACCCTTGTCGCACTGACTACTTTTCCTTCACCTTTTGGCCAGATTTTCTTTATTGATGAAAGACTGTCTTCTGTAGTCTTTTTTGTCTCTTGGATGAGGAGGATAGAGTTAGCTTCCATTGTTTTAATTCTTTTAACAACTTCTATTTTTTGATTTCCTCCTAGTCCTCGACAATTCCAAGAGACCAGCTTCATTATTTCCTATGTTGATGGAGCACACTCTCCTTTTCCTTCTTTTCTTCTTCAGGGGTGAGGAGGTATTTATTCGCCTGTGGGTTTCTTACCAAAAAATCTAGGTTGGACTGTTTTCCTACTGCTCTTTCCCTTGCTGCTTCCTGTTCTCTGAGAGTTTTATTGGATCTTCTTCCCTTTTTAGATAGCGGTTTTGGTTCTTCATTGGAGTTTTCTGAGACTTCTTCTGATGTTGCCCTTGTCTTAGACCGGGTGCATGTACCTCCATTGTTAGCAGAGGAATCAGGTCTTGCTTCTGTATGAGTTCGAGCTGGAGGGATTTGAGCCAGTTGCTCTTCCATTTCGTGAGAAGGCAAAACATTTGGGGCTTCAACCTCTTGCAAGGTGTTAGTCTCTTCCCCCACCACGAATTCCCCTTCTAGCTAGCGCTTGAAACTTATATTCGACTGCATTCTTTGCCGTGGTGGTTTGAGATTGAGTTGGGGCTGCTCTTGCTCCCTTTCTTTTACTTGCTACGTTCCATCCTTCCTCAGGGTTCTCCTCAGGGTTGGCTTTTTCTGGCTTCTTTGGGCAAGACTTGGCAAAATGCCCATATTCATGGCAATACTTACATTTAAAAGGAATCTGCTCGTAGTCCATGGTCTGCATGTGGTTCCACCCGTCTATTGTCAAGTTGATGGCTTCCGGAAGCCCTTTCTCTAGGTCGATTTCAACACAGATCCTTGCACATGAAAACATGGGGGCTTTTGGCTCTGATTTGTCTATGTATTTCCCTGGGGTATTGCCTGTTGCGCAAAAGTCTTCATCATTCCAGCAATGTAGTGGCAGATGGGGTAGCTTCACCCATACTGGCACTGCCTTAGGGATATCTTTTTCAGGGTCGAAGGAGAGGTTCCATTTGTTAAGATACATCCCACTCGGCCCCATAAAATATGGCCCATTTCTGAAGCTAAGATCTCGATCCTCCTTTTTTTTCAAATATGAAAGCGAAGTAACCCTTGCCGCATAATATTTGCTGCACTTCCCCTTGGATGAGCGCTCTCCATTTTTTATTGAGCCATACTTCCACAGATCTGGGGGAGGGCCACAGTCCTGTGAATAAGCCGATCAACCCTTTTTCTGATAAGGTAATAGCCTTCCTTTTTGAAGTTGTGGAGGAGAGCTTGACACTCGGAACTTTGGATCTCTTGACAAAACAAGAAGAGGCAGACACACTGGACGACAGGGGCGCAGAGGACACACCACAATCCTTTGAAAATGCCCATTGAAATCCTCTGGATTAGGGTCCATGATGCCTGGCAGCCCAAACCGCTGCGTAGGCAAGCCGACGGCGTGAAGGTTACAGATCGATCGTTCGCTGCGTGAGATTGGTTGATGTAAAATGATAAAAGATACATAATGTCAGAAACTATAAATATTCAAAATTATTGTTTTATAAATAATACATTATCTTACAAAATAATAATTATACACATAAATTGCAATTTAGCATGAAACCCATGTCTATATTAATTTCCATAAATGATCACATTATGCAAAATTCAAAAACAACCTTTATAGATGAGGCTATATCCAAAATCTGTCTTTATATACGAGGCTATATCTACCAAAAAATAACATAGGCTAAAGCCAAACATATTCATCTCATCTTCATCTTCAACAACAAAAATAGATTATGAATGTTCAGCAGTGGACTGTGTAATGGAAGAAGTATTTCCAATTTCATGAATGCCAATATTTAGAGCAGCAAGAGAGAGGTTTCTTATATAGGAAAGTGTGAGGAATGCGTGAAAGGACAAGCTTACTTATATTGGAAATGAGGGGTTGTTAGGGTTTACACAAATGTATGTATCTATGTATGTATCACTGAAGGGGTGCTTGGTTGTTGCCAATGTTGTTGGGCATTTGGTTAGTTCCATGCCACCAGGTGCCTGATTTTAATCCCTCTTGGTTATGTGCATAGTTTATGTTGATGGGTTTTCTAGGGATTCCATTCACTAATGTGGGGCAACATCCATTGTGTTTCCTTGTATATATATATATATATACACATATAAAATGAACTTGTCCTAGGAACAAATTAGAGGTTAATTCGTCATCAATTTCCATATATTAGTCAAGCTAAGTGTGGGTCCAACAATCGTCCTTGGCACTTGAGTGGGTCCGACACATTAGGAAATCATGTTGAAACATGTGTTTCACAAGTTGAAATGTGGTGGAAACCATTAAAACGTTTTGGGCAGCGTTTCCAATTAGGCAACTGAGGAGATTTGGGATGATGGATTGCAAGTCCATGGCCACATCTGAAGAAGCTGAGAGATTATGCTTTTGATTCAGATTTATTAGATCCCACTATGTATCACCAACTGATTGGGTCATTGATTACGCCGAGAGGCGCTTTCTACAGCTCAAATGGCTGGGTGAGATGTGTCCCGTCTGTAACGCTGACGTGGTACATGTTGGCTCATTAAAATAATAATAATAAAAAGTAAAACAAAAAAACTTATAACATGTCGGCTTATAATTTAAAAAATAAAAATATTATACTCATATAAATATGCAACTATATTAGGGCAATACTTACAAACTAAGTAGTAAATTCAATTGACTTTAGTAAGAAGATATTATAAAACCAAGAACATATAAAATTTAATAAAACCTTGTAGGGAAAAACCAAACTTCAATAATAGATTTATTATTGGTGGGCCAAGGCTAAGATCATCTCTCCTTCTCACTTTGGCAAAATACAACTAGCAAGAAACCCCGGGCCACTAAAACCATGTGGTTTAAACCACTAGTCAAGGTCAACCCTAACATGTAAATGTTCATTTTTAGTTATAAAGAAAAACAAGTCATTTCTCAAAAACATTTGAATAAATGTTTAAAATCTTCATTTGATGGTAAAATGATTTTCAAATTCCAATTTATTCTCGAAATCTAAATTTTAAAAATTTATATGGATTAGTTTACTCATTAATTACTCTTGACATTCATTATTAGTTTTAAAGAAAGACAAGTAAAACAATTTTTGGAAATCTATTTGATTAAATAATTATTAATGTTACCTCATTTTTTTACTGATATTTACCCTATTTTGAAATTACTTAAGCAAGTTGACCATTTCCAACTAGGAATACTTATTAGACATTTTTGTAAATTAAAAAAAGTTTGCATCTCAAGAGAACTTGATCCCTCTCGGCGCTTGGTAAAGCCATAGTTAAGATGGATCTATACTGGTGTATTTGGTCAACACTAGACCAAATATCTCTTTTGTTGTGAGTGACCTTAGCTAGTTCATGTGCGAGTTGAGATAGATACATTGGGTTGCTGCAAAACATGTGTTGAGATACTTGCATGGCACTGTGGGATATTGGCTTGCAATATGCTTCTCGTGGCGACTTGAGATTACAGGGATTTTGTCGAGAGTGCTGTTGATACGAAGAGCACCTTCGGGTGTTGCTTCAACTTGGGATCTGCCATGATTTCCTGGTGCAGCAAGATGTACACCTCCGTAACACTCACTGTCGCAGAGTCCGAGTATATTTCCATATGTGTTGCAGCTCAGGAAGTTGTGTGGCTTTGGAAACTCCTTGTTGGATTGTTTGTCCAGACTCTAGAGCCAACATTGATTCACTGTGACAACTAGAGTTGTGTGTAGCTATTAGTGAATCCGGTATTCCACGACAAGTCAAAGCATATCGAGATTCAATATCACTACATTTGTGATATGGCGCAGAGAGGTGCGGTTGAGCTATAATATGTTTCGATAGATGGCCAAACTGCAGATATTCTTACCAAGCCTCTTCTCGGGATAAAGTTTGCATACTTTCGTGAACCGCTTGTTGTGGTATAGCATGTGTCCCTCGTTGAGAGGGAAGGATGATTACATTGTGACCACTGCATTCTCTCGATCACTCTGAGATAGAGTGAGGATATCTCTTGGACATCTTGAGAAGGGATGGTGTTGCGGTCGATTCTACTAATCCATGTTCGGATTTCCCTTCTTGTCCAACAAAGCCCAAGATATCGACTTGACAGAGTGTAACTTCGTCGGCAACACCTGCGACGCAAGTGAGGTCTCACTTGAGATACCTATAAGGACTATGAGAACCACCAAGGTTCTGCAGTTATGGAAGGGGATTTCTTCATCGCAACATTAACAGGCCGCTCAACCGAAACAGAGGGATGGACCACAGTGGACACATACACAACAAGAAAGCAAACCGATTCGTCGACACATTCACAAAATATAACATATACAAAATTAAAGCATGTCTACCATCATTGTCATTGACATTCCACAATATTATATCAATATAGGTGCAACAAACTCATAAAGATTCAGACAAAACATACATAGACATCAAAGACATAGATTTAACGTGGAAACCCATATAGGAAAAACTAGAAAAGCACTTTTCATTTGGCATGAGTAATATTTGGAACGCTTTTGGTTTGCGCACACAACTTGCAGACTTCTCTCAGAATCTTCTTTACAATGGATGAGTTTTCTTTGTCTTTCTCATGCTCTCATGTCTTCTTTCTTCTTTTTGTTGACCTTTCCTCTCATTTGACACACAAGCAATCAAGCAAGTTCGCTCAAGCAAAGAAGAAGTTCGCTACTGCTACAAGAAGACTATTTTTGTTGTTCTCCATCATTGGAGACGTTTATCTTATAGTCTTGGGGTTTATGTTACTGGGTTGGATGTACACAGATCTTTGAACTTATATCTCTATTAGAAGGTTGTTGGGTTTTCTCCCTTTGTGGTTTCCCAGGTTAAATATCTTGTATCTATTGTTTCTGTGCTTGGTTATTCTTTTAGTGATCCTATTTTGTTATGCAAGTGAAATTATACTGTTATCTTTATAAAATCTAACACCCGAAACAAATAATGGCTAAAAGCGTAAACCCCATTCTTGTTCAAGGTGTAAGCTATCCTATGTCAAGATCTGCTCTTGAACCGTGATTCTGCTCACAATGTTTTTATTTGATTTGTCTTTGTGGTCAAAGTCTGCTGTCAAGGGCTGATCTATGTTTATGTGCTATGTTGTTGCTCACTTCACCTACTACATTGTTATGTAGTCTTGCCATAGCCTTCCAGATAACCACTTTATTCCTTGCTGATTGGGACATGTGGATGTGGCTCACGAAAACAATATTATGACCTTCAAGTTTATGCTGAAATAGTTTTAAAAATTATCAATATCAATCATGGTTACAACTCATCAAATTATCAATTATGGTACATGATCTCTCTTTTTGGCGATAACTTATAGGTCTACTTTTGTGTTTCCTGAATAGTTTTGATTCTTCACTCTATTTTTTGTACTTGTTGTTTCCCCACCATATCCGTATCTTGGGTTTTAGAAAATCTGGTGAATCCATATCCGGTTCTGGATCTGTATCCGAATTTGTATCTGTATCCTGGTAACTTAACTAAGCCGGCTGGTTTAATTAATGAACTTGCCAGTTTGGTATCATACTGATCCAACTCAGTCGATTCTATAACTATTTAGCTGAGTTGATACCTGTTCAGTTCCTTTCTGGCTGTGGCAAATCCATTTTTTGTAGATGTTTTTACCTAAACCTTAGATTCTCTCACCATAAACCCTATTGGCACAAGTCTAAGCATAACAAATTCTGGGAGGCCGAATTATATACTGAACTTTGTCTATAATTTCGACCTCTATCTTGTGTTAAATGAAAATACAATCTGCTAACAGGAGAGGATGTCTTTTAGGTTTTCTCAGAAAATTATTCACTAACTTTTGCTAAATATCTAGCAAAATATTGTGGAAGGTACCTTGGTCTTGGTAAATTTGTAAGTGCTGTTGTAAATTCTGTAATGTTTCAACTAGTGATTAGTAGGGTTCAAAACCAACAACCATAATTGAACATAGTAAGTTTCACTTGCACAGTCATGGTTCAAACAGAAATGATGAAGCAAAGCTAAGTCAAATAGAAGATTCCCAAAGATTTCTAAAATGGAAACATCTTACTGACATGTAGTACGCCAGTAGCTTGTAGCATGTTGTTTTTTGGACTCTAGAGGCCATTTAGTGCCTCATTGATTTTGTACTTTGTTTCAGATTTGTATTGCACTTGGTGCCATTTTAATATGTTCACCGTTACATGGTATATACATGAACAGACTTTGCATGTTTTGTCTCTAATGGTTTGGAATCTTATCTTACTGATATGTAGTATGCATGTAGCTTGTAGCATATTGTATTTTGGACTCTAGAGGCTATTTAGAGCCTCGTTGTTTGTTTCTTTTGCTTCAGATATGTATTTCACTCATTGTCAATTTGATATGCTCACCTTTACATGGTATATACATGAGCAGACTTTGGATATGTTATGGTTTGGAATCTTTAAAATATATTTTCATTAAAATTTTAATATTTTATGTATATCTTAGTAAACTGAGTCATAAAATTCAAACTGGTCTGATTCCAAACTGAGTCCAAGCAGACCTTCTACTGATTCTGAGGCCGAGGCTTGTTTTAAAACTTCTGTAAGTTTCACTTCTGGTTTATTGTCCTGTTAACTTTACAAATGTAGGTGTCCTCATGCATCTCAATTTAACATGGGCATGCTCCATTTTATATCTCCACTTTCTGTCTATCTACCCATCTCCGTGCAGGACAGATGCCTTGAAAGTTTTTGGTGTTCACCCCAGCCCGGTTTCAAGCCAAATTTGTAAGAGTTTAATGCCCAACCCAGTAGCAAAAGAGTGCTGTAACTTTCATTAAATTTTCAGACTTTGAAACACTGAATGAACATCAATTTGACAGGCAGAAATTTAATAATAAATGCACAGCATGAAATTTTAGACAGAAGTATTTTTTCGGCAAAATTGCCCAGGCAAAACACGGAATGGGAAAACCTGTTTGAGAGAGAGAGGAATTTTATTTCAGTCAAATTTAAAGCCACAGCAGTAATGACAAAACTCAGACCAACTTATCTTAACCCATTTCCTCGAATTTTGTGCCAAAGAGAAATTTAACAGGCTGTACAGACCAGTAGACTTCTTCTTCGATTTCTATGCCTGCTGTACGGTCACCTCGTGAACTCTGCTGTATGGTCATCTACTTGAAATTCGTGCCACAGTAAACTCTGGAAATTTGTGCCTCCACAGCAAACTGCCTCGATTTTTGTGCCAACTTCAGACTGAGAACCATACTGTACAGACTGTACAATACAGCTGCTGTACGACACATTTAATGCAAATCTCCCTCCCTTGATTTCTGTGCTAGGTGCATTGGGATTTGTGCCAAGACTCAGCTGCAATTTTCTTCTTGGAATTCATGCTGGTACTCCCCTCTCAACTGCATTCTCCTTCTCATCTCAAGAAATCAATGCTCTCTCCAAAAGCTCATTCAAGTGAAGTAAATGAAAAGCCTTTCCCTTGTCTTTTGTGTTGATTTTTCCTAAGCAGCATCGAGCCATTCTCTTAGAGAATGGAGGCACCTGGTCAGTTACCAGGAAGAGGAACCAATTCAGCACTGGAGGAACTCAGCTTTAGTTGAGTAGCCATTCTTTGAATGTAGACACCTGGTCAGTCACCAGGATGTGGAACCAGTCCAGCACTGGGGAACTCAGCCTTGAGATGAGTAGCCATTCTTTGAATGGAGACACCTAGTCAGTCTCCAGGATGTGGAACCAGTCCAGCTCTGGGGGAACTCAGCCTTGAGCTGAGTAGCCATTCTTTGAATGGAGACATTTGGTCAGTCACCAGGATGTGGAACCAGTCTAGCACTGGGGGAATTCAGCCTAGAGCTGAGTGGCCATTCTTTGAATGGAGGCACCTGGTCAGTTACCAGGAAGATCAACTAGTCTAGGACTGGGGGACTCGACCTAGGGCTGAAGGCCATTCTCTTGGAGAATGGAGGGCATTCTCCTGGAGAATGGAGGGACCTGGTCCCCGTCACTTACCAGGACATCACTATAAGCCTTAGATTGGGTCGAGGCATGTGAGGCACTCCTACCCTCGATCTGTGGGTTTTGTGATCTTCTCCAGGGATTAGCTACCCTTGGTTAAGAGACCTAGTACCTGATCTTGGTGGCACAAGGAGTTCGAGATAAAAGCACTAGTAATTCTCTCTATTTATGTTGATGTACTTTGAGTGGGCATGAAGGACCCCTTTGACCATAGGGCACTTGAAGAAGGCTAAAAGATAAAAGTAAAAAATACATAAGGACTCTTGTACGACTAAGAAGTCAAAGTGAAAACACAAAAAGGCCTTTAGTACCACTAAAGGTAAAAGTAAAAAAGGTAAAAGATTAAAACCTAATATTATATTCCTATCTACAAGGACCACTTCAAGTGAGTGAAAGGATATAAAAGTTCACTTGCATCTCATTTGGACACACTTCAATTTTATGATTTGTTGCTCCTATGAAAGACCTTTGCCTGTTTTGGTTTGTGGATGAATACTTCTTATCTCTCATGCCCTAGCATGGCGACTTGTTAGCTAGGGCATCTTCACTTCATCCCTCACGAGTTAGGGCTCTTCTCCCTTTTCCTCATGGTGAGCAACAAAACAGACCTATTGTTTCACCCTAGTGCACATCTCCTTCACGGGCAGCCTTCATTCAGTCTTGGGCAGCACAAACAGGCACCACACATTCACAGGCAGCCTTCATTCAGTCTCGGGCAGCACAAACAGGCACCACACATTCACGGGCAGGTTCTTTCCAGGCTCGGGCAGGCTGCAGACAATTCTGGGTAGCCTTCTCTTCCACGGTATGTCCTCTACTCATACTGGGCAGCCTTCAGGCAACCCTCAACAGTTTCAGACAACCCTAAACTGGGCTCGGGCAGCAAGATAACAGACCCGGGCAGACACAGAGGGCTTGGGCAACAAGGAAGAACATCCAGCCAGCAGAAAAGAAGGTATGGGCAGCTGCTAGCAGATCCGGGCAGTTGCCAACAGATCCGGGCAGATCTCGGGGAGACAGAATAGATCTCGGGCAGGAAGATCTGACCTCGGGCAGGCAGAACAGACCCTCAGGCAGCCATACGGAAATCTGGGTAGCAAGAAAACATTCACCGACAACAGTCTGCAAATCTCGGGCAGCAGCAAAGGGAATTCAGGCAGCTAGGTTGCTGAGAAAAACATCTTCGGGCAACTGAGAAAATCTAAGCATAAAGCCCTAATTCAATGTTTTCTGTATAATTTGTCTTGTTGACAAATTGTGCTAGGGTTTGACAATTATTGTAGAACATTCATCTCAAAATTTTGAGATTGCAAACTTAGTCATCTCATTTAAGGGATGAATTACTAATGCTTTTGGGGTTTTTGTCCTTTTAAAGGTTTCCCTTTGAAAAACATCTTGTGTTCATTGTGTTGATGTTTTGATTATCTCTGCCCTTGTCTTTTGTTATCTATCTTACAGTTTGAAAAATTAAAGAATATATGCAAATGCTAAAATTCAACATTTTGTTTGAATGCTTGGGGTCAGTGAAGGGTCATTTAATCCAAGGTCCCAAAATGAATTAGATGAGAGGTTTAGTGTTGTAACTCTATGCCTTCTGTACGACACCTCCTGATCTCTGCTGTACGGTCACCTCTTCAAAATTTGTGCCATAGTAGACTCTGGAAATTTGTGCCTCCATAGCAAATTGCCTCTTCGATTTTCGTGCCAATTTCAGATTGAAAACAGTAATGTGTAGATTGCCCTGTACGGACTGTATAATACAACTGATGTACGATGCATTTAATGCAAATATGCCTGGATTTTCTGTGCTGGGTGTGTTGGGATTCGTGCCAAGACTCAACGACAATTTTCTCATTGGAATTCGTGTCAATATTCTCCTCTCAATTGCATTCTCCTTTTCATCTCAAGAAATCGATGCTCTCTCCAAAAGCTTATTCAAGTGAAGTAAATGAAAAGCCTTTCCCTTGCCTTTTGTTTGGATGCTTGGGGTGAGTGAAGGGACATCTAATCCAAGGGCCCAAAATGAATTAGATGAGAGGTTGAGATTTAATGCACTTTTTAATTCTCATGAAATTAATTTCACTCACCTCACCTCACCTCACTTGAATTTATCAAAAGTGACTTTAATCACTAAAGTTGAATTAAATGCTTATTCTAAGTCATATAATGCAAGGGTCACTTTATTTCCCCTTCCCTAGTGACTAAGGCTAAAATCACTAAGGGGAAACAACTTCCAAGGTGCAAATTTTTTAACATGCCTTTGAAATTTGTTACAGTTTTTTCTTTGTTTAATTGAAACAACTAGGATTTGCGTTAAAAGAAAGTTGGAGCATCACTGTTCAACAATATAGTACAGATTTTTAGAGCATTGCTGAGACTTCAAAAAATAAAAAGGGCTTGTTGCTCTAATACCCTGCAGGAAATTAAGGTGCACACATTTACACACACAGTGGTGGAGAGAAATAAGTCATTGACTTTAATATTACAATGATATATTTCTTGCACACATATGTATATGACCTCTGTTATGTTTAGTTTAAATTCTCCCTCCTTGGTTTGTTCTTCCTTTGTTGATTATCCATGTTATTTCTCTTGATACAGTATTCATTTATCTATAGCAATATCCTTTTTTTTGTTAGTAAGTAGGACCCTTTTCTATTACTTCCTAAAACAAAACAGATTACATATATGCTTCTGACTCCTGAAGGATTGAGTCAGACAGTGGTCTTGGACTCAAAAGAGGAAAACATGCAAAATAGGCCAAACTGAGTGTCTAAGCATTGTAAAAGCTACCCAACCTTTGTACAATGGAAGCTTCATGCATCTATAAGCCGTAAATAGGAAAAGAAACATAGAAATGGCATGAACAGGGCTCGACCAAGAGAGAACATAACAGGAGTGCAGAGGAGAAGCTAGGCCTTCCTGACGGATTTAGCTTCATCCTTGTTGGCCTTATTGGTTTCCTTGTCGCTGATGGCCTTGGTGTCCCTTTGAAAGGGTGGCTCTGAGAGCTGCATGAGATTTTTCATGTGTACCAAGCAATGTTATCGGAATCAGACCGGTCATCGAACCGACAAAGCCCAAAATGTGAACCGGACCGGAATCGGCAAAAAATTGGGTAAAAACCAAGCGACTAAAAAATACATAAAATATTCATATTTTGTAAAAAAAAAATATATTCATGTGCATACATATGAATCCAAACCATTAATACACAAATATGCAAAGTTTCTCATATATATAGCAAATATGGGTGCTAATATCCAAAATAGCTCCTAGTGCAATACATCTTTGAGGTTCTGAACCAAAGTACATCAACAAAAGGCTCTAAATGGCCCCTACAATCCAAAAATAAACCATAGTACTAATGAATAACAATAAAGTGATCATATGGCACTACCCTACTAGCTACTACTACTAGAGTCTAGTGTCTAGTAGTCTACTACTCCTCATCATTGTCCTCCTGATCGTCCTCTTCATCCTCTTTAGGAGTGGGATTTTGAGCCCCACTTGATTCCCCTGGCCCTGAAGGTGGAACCTCTGGAGGTGGGTCCAAATCCAACCAAGAAAGGTCTTTATTATCAAATACTGGTGCTTGAGTCTCCACAACCCAGTCTGATGATGGATCAAAGTCATCCAAGGTTATGTTGCTTGATGCTGGTGTCTTGTTCAACAACTGGTTACGCCTCAGCCTAAGATTGTACTGGGTGGGGGGGTCTTTAAATAGTGTTAGGATAGGCTTGATTGTACTGGGTAGGGGGGGTCTTTAAATAGTGTTAGGATAGGCTTAGGGTTAGGTTAGAAACATAGGTTAGGTTTTATTTTGTGTTTTAAAAAAAAAATTGAGTTCCGTGAGTCCCCAGTTCGCGGCCGTACGTTAGAGTTCGCTCCCTCTGAGATTTCTTAATATAGCTGCTCTCTTGCCATAGAAGCGTCCCCTGGTGAATGAGCTAGATACTCAGTGGCATGGCATGGGAGTAGCTTTGGACTCGCGAGTATTGTGACTGTGCATAATTGTCCATGTCCAAGTTGTCAGCCATATCCAACTCAAAGTGTAGGATCAAATCGGCATGCCTCCAATGTCCTTCCCGTCCTTTGCAAGGGCCTTCGAGTGTGTATTTATGCATGCGGATACGTGGGGGAGTGGCTGCCATCTGCCCTGGCACGTGCCTTGCCTTCAACATTCCCCCTGTCCACATCCCGTCGCGCACCCGCATTCGGGAGATCTATAGCAATATCCTTATTATGTATTATTAACTCTTAATAATTTTGAGCATTATTTTTATTATAATTATTAATTACTTTTCTAATGTTTTCTCTCTCCCATAAATATTTTCCTTTCGGTATCCCCCACTCATTTCTATTTTCTACTTGGAAGCTTAATTATCTCCTCTATGTTTTTGTTATTTCCATTGAAATGGTTATATTTCAATGTTTCTTATTATTTGTTGATATCCTTATTTCAAATAATCTAATCTTGTTCATTATTTCAAATTTGAATCAATTTTGTAATTAATTGCTCTTTTTGTGTTTTTCCTTTCCCTCACACCTATCTCTCCTTTATATACATAATGCTTTTCGCTAATATGTAACATTGTTCTTTATTATTTTCAACTGTTCACCCTTGATGATGTTAAGTGTTCGCCCAAAACGTTAGGCATAAAATTCTCACACTTTTTACCAAAATAATTATCAGAAAATTTTATATTGTAAAATCTACAAGCACTAATAGTACTCTTAGTGCTTGAACCCCGGTGTTTCCATTTGCATATTCAAGAAGAAGATGCATCTTTGTAACACCCATCTTTAGATGACCATTCTTTATGCCATCGAAGTTTGGGGACCTAGCATGATTTATGCTTATTGGACCTGTTTGGAAAGTCCAATATATCATGCTCCAATGTATGATTTCTCCTTGACACCCATCTTTAGATGACCATTCTTTATGCCATCGAAGTTTGGGGACCTAGCATGATTTATGCTTATTGGACCTGTTTGGAAAGTCCAATATATCATGCTCCAATGTATGATTTCTCTTTGACACCCATCCGAAGATGACCATTCTATATGCCATTGAAGTTTGGAGACCTAGTATGATTTATACCCCCTTTGGAGAGTCCAATATATCATGCTCCAACCATAGTTTTAAAAATCGGTTAAATTGGTTTCAGTTTTGGCTGATTCACCGATTTGATGCGAAACTAAGTCAAATCAGTCTGTAGATCGGTTCAGTTGGCCAGTTCAGTTCCGAACCAGTCGGATTGGCCAATCTACGTAAAAAATCGGCCTAGTTTTCTTCCAAATTTGTGTGGGGTTGTGGAATTCAAAAACCACTGTAATTTTGTTTTACTTTTTTTTATGACTTGTATTGTCTTTCAAACAGATAATTGTCCACTCATAAGTTGTTGGATGTGTGCAGTATTAAGTTACAGCCTAAAAGTAAACATTCATCAAACATTTTCAACAAACTGTTATAGTTATGTTTATAGCAAGGAGAATCAGAGTGGAGTCATTTGATGGTCTAGAACAATTGCATACATGAAATAATTGCAGGATATTTATTTTGTAATACTATTAGGATTGGCTGGTGCGTCATTTCTTCGAAAAACCTTTGACCTACTCGACATTTGCTTCTACGTTGCCTGGTTTGGTCCCAGCCTCCAGGTGTACTTTATTATTTTGAATCTAGACTTTGGGAGATTGATTGCAAGGCCCTCTGAGCTAAGTAGAGACTTTTCTCTCTTCCCAACAAGATTTCTTGGATTAGATCTGAGAAGACCCCGACATTTAGTCAGCTAGGGAATCGGTAGTAAAGGCTCAAAAGTTGACAAATGGGCCTTCATTGGGAATATTGGGGTGCTTATTTGAGACTGCTTGCCCTTGGGTGGATCCATCCTAAGCCATCCAAATGGTAGGCTTATTGAAGAGGATGATAGGATACAAGGATTTGAGTTGGGGTGTTGTAATGGTAATCCTAATGGAGTTTCTAGAGCTCTAGTTGCATGTTTGGTGGCCCTATAGGCCTTATAGATTATGTATTTTGTTCCAGTCCTAGTCTCCTAGATATGTATTGCATAGTACACTTTGTGCCATTTTGATATATTGACTCTTATATGGTATATACATGAGCAGACTTTGGATATTTTGTCTCTAATGCTTTGGAATCATGGATTAAAATCTTGAAAATGTTGTTTTTCTTTAAAATCCATGTTATTAAAGAAGGACATTAAGGCCATGAGGATTATCTTGGATGCTGTTAAAGACCATGTTATTCCACACATTTCAGCGAAGGATCATGCACATGAGATGTGGAGTGCTTTGACCAGATTGTTTCAGAGTTCTAATGAGAATAGGTAGAAGGTTCTGAGGGAGAAGGTGAAGAATATCAAGATGGTCAAAGTAGAGGTTTGTATGACTTATCTTACTAGGATCTCTCAGGTGAGAGATGAGCTTGCAGCTGTTGTTGTTACTGGTCCTGAGCTAGTGCGGACTACCTTGAATAGGGTGACTCCACCTTGGGTTGTTTGTACAGGGTTTGGTGGCTAGAGATAACTTACCATCATGGGATAGGGTCTCTGATGATTTTGTTCAGGAGGAGACTCAAAGGGGTTTCTTGCAGTGCAGTGCTTCTACTAGTCGAGATGATGAGGAGGATGTGGCCTTGACAGTGAAGGGGAAGAAGAAGAACAAGAAGGGTCCCGAGAAGGGTGGGGCCAAGCAACAGGATGGGTAGAAGAAGGATTTGAGTATTGTAAAGTTCTTTTCATGTCACAAGATGGGACGCTATGTTGGGCAGTGTCCGAACAAGAAAAGGAAGCAGCAGCAGACAACAGCTTCAACGGAGGTTGATGACTTTGCCGCGAGATTTCAGAGTGAGTTATCATTATGCATTGGGCATGTTGAGAGAGAGAGAGAGAGCATCTATGCTCACTAGTGTGGATGTTGATAGATAGAGGGAGTTTTCCTTGGTGACAGACCATTCTTACAGTGCATTTACTTCCATCACTTGGTATATTGATAGTGGAGCCTCGTGCCACATGACAGGTGCTCGTGAGATGTTCTCCGAGCTTTCACAGACAGAGACGGATGTGGAGGTGGTGTTGGGAGATGACTCAGCAGTCAGAGCTGTTGGGCGTGGGACCATTACCTTTCAAAGGGAGTCCACGAGTCCCATGGTGTTGAGAGATGTATTGTATGTACCTAGGATGAAGAAGAACCTAGTTTCAGTTTCCATGATCGAGGATCAGGGTCTTGCGGTGTTCTTCTTGGATGGACATGTGCATATGTTTCCCAAGACTGTAGGACCATTTGCTTCAGTTGCTATTGGAGTTTTTGCGGGAAACTGTATAGGCTCTTGTTTCAGCCTCAACTTGCCTTGGCACATAGCAACAACAGTGAGCTTTGGCATAGAAGGATGGCTCACTTACATCATCCAGCTTTGGGGTTGTTAAGACATATGGTTACAGGTTTACCGGAGTTCAGCACAAGGCATAGTGATTTTTGCAAGGGGTGTGCTTTGGGAAAGTACACCAAGACTGCTTTTTTGAGCAGTGATAGCAGGTCAGTAGGGGTCCTTGACTTGATACATTCAGATTTATGCGGATCGATGTCTTTTGTTTCCTTGAGGGGATACAAGTATTATGTGACATTCAATGATGACCATTCCAGGAAGACTTGGATGTACTTTCTGAAGAGCAAGAAGTCTGAGGAAGTCTTGCAGAGGTTCCAAGAGTTCAAAGCTCTTGTGGAGAACCAAACAGGGAGGAAGATCTGAGTTCTCAGATCGGATAACGGGGGTGAGTATACCTCCAAGGAGTTTGATGGATTTTGAAGACAAGAGGGTATCAGGAGATAGTTGATGGTTCCATATAATCCAGAGCAGAATGGAGTAGCAGAGAGTAAGAACAGGTCCATTGTTGGAGCAACCAGAGCTATGCTACATGACCAGTCACTTCCTTTCTTTCTCTGGGCTGAGGCTTGCAGCACCGCTGTATATCTTCAGAACAAGAGTCCCCATCGTGCCGTGGGGAACATGATACCTGAGGAGTGTTTTTTAGGCAAGAAGCCTGAAGTTAGCCATTTTCGGATATTTGGTAGTTTGACTTTCTCTCATGTCCCTTCTGAGAAGAGGACAAAGTTGGAGGCCAGTGCAGAGAAGGGCATCTTTGTGGGCTATGATGAGACTTTGAAGGCCTTCCATATTTACCTTCCCTCTCGGAGGAAAGTTGTTGTGAGAAGGGATGTGAAATTTGAGGAGCGAGCCTTCAGGAAGTCGAGAGAGTCAGAGCAGGGAGAGTAGCAGGTTCCTGCACCTCAGGTTGTTACACAGGTACCATGAGTGCAGCTGTAAGGATCACAAGTTTTCGGGGTTACAGGACCACACAACGCAAGCACAGGTTCACCAAGGTTAGTGGTTTAGCCAGTAGGGTCTTCGGGGACAGGTGATGGGTCTACGATTACAGGTACACCATATAGAGCTTCAGGATCACAGAGTTCTCTAGTTGCTGGTCACCAACTACTGGTTCACAGGTTACTGGGGTTTCTAGCTCTGGTAGTTCTTCAGATGAGGACATGCCAGTGTGGGAAGAACCTTAAGGGAAGAAGAAGCTTAAGTGGCTTTAGGAGACCTTGAAGGATGCGTTGAATGTTGGGACACCCAGGGAGTCAGTGAGGGCCATCAAGATGCCTGACAGATTGGGCATGCTGTTAGTGGCTAGTACACGTGATTCTGAGCCTTCTACTTTTGAGGAGGCTTCCCAGCATCATGTTTGGCGAGATGCCATGATGGATGAGTACCATTCCATCATGAAGAACGATGTGTGGGAGATAGTTTCGAGACCCGAGGGGAAGTCGGTGGTGACTTCTTGATGGCTTTACAAGCTAGAGCATGCAGCGAATGAGAGTGTGGAGAAGTACAAGGCCAGATTTGTAGCATGGGGTTTTCACAGGTTGAGGGTATTGATTATGATGAGACTTTTGCGTCGATTGCTCGGTATACTTCTATCAGGGCCTTGATTTCCATTGTGGCGGAAATGGGTTGGAAGATCCATCATATGGATGTGAAGACCACATTTCTCAATGGAATCATACAGGAGGAGATTTATGTTGAGCAACCTCAGGGCTTTGAGATTCATGAGAGAGTCTCATGTTTGCAGGCTGAAGAAAACCTTGTATGGGCTGAGGCAAGCTCCTAGAGCTTGGTACTCCAGGATTGATTCTTACTTCCAGAGGATGGGGTTTTAGAAGAGTGAAGCAAATCCGAATCTCTACTTCATCATGGTTGGAGATGATCCGCTTATTCTTCTGCTATATGTTGATGACTTGTTTATCACAGGGGGAGAGAGACCCATTGCAGCTTGCAAGAAGGATCTTGCTACGGAGTACGCGATGACAGATATTGGGTTGATGCACTAGTTTTTGGGATTGGAGGTTTGGCAGGAGCTTGGACATATTTTCCTGGGATAGGGAAAGTATGTTGTTGATATTCTGAGGAGATTTAGGATGGAGGATTGCAGGCCGATGTCGACATTGATGATCACCAATTGGAAGAAGCTTCATGCTTCTGAGGGAGAGTTGGTGGATCCTACATTATACTGTCATCTCATTGGGTCATTGATGTATCTGGTCAACACTCAACCGGATTTGTGTTTTGCAGTGAACACTCTTAGTTAGTTCATGGTTGAGCCTAGGAGTGTGCATTGGGTAGCTGCAAAACATGTGTTGCGTTATCTAGTAGGGACAGTGGATTTTGGTTTGGACTACAGGAGGTTAGATGGGATCAGATTGGTTGGTTTTACAGACTCAGTTTGGGCTTGGCAGCAGTGTCGTGGTTCAGTCAGAAGCAGAAATCTGTTGCTTTGAGTTATGCAGAGGTTGAGTATATGGCAGCGAGTTAGGTCAACTGCGAGGCTTTGTGGCTTCGCAATTTGCTGGTGAATTTATTTGGTCAGGAGCTGAAGCCTACGGTGATCTACTGTGACAATCAGAGTTGCATCCAACTCTTTGAGAATCCAGTATTTCATGACCGGTCAAAGCACATTGAGATCAGGTATCATTTCATCCGAGACTATGTTCAGAGAGGAGCAGTTACTTTACAGTACATTTCCACTGATGAGTAGGTAGCAGACATTCTGACGAAATCTTTGGGGAGGGGGAAGTTTGTCTTTCTTTAGAGACAAGTTGGAAGTGGTGCAAAACACCCTCCTCGGTAAGAGGGAGTGATAATTTTTTACCTAGGAAAGTGTTCCCCTAGGTGACTTTAGCTTTAGTCACTCAGAAAGGGGAAATAAAGTGACCCTTGCATTAAATGACTTAAGTGGAGCATTTAATTTGACTTTAGAGTGTAAAGTCACTTTTTGATAAATTTAAGTGGGTGAGTGAAATTAATATTTTGAGAATTAAATATGAGCAATTAATCTCATCCATTGATCTAATCTAATCTCCACCGTTAGATTAGATGAACCCTAGGGTTCACTCAAAAAGGCAAGTGAAAGACAAAATGTCTCATTCTTGAGAGAAGAGTGAAGAGGAGAGAGCTGAAGAGAGAGGGCACGAGTTTCGAGGCACTCGACTGAGAGTTTACAGTGGGCACGAAAACTGAGAAGCATTAAATTGTTTGCACAGAAATCGAGAAGGAAAGTACGGCCTGCATTAATTGCTGGCACAGAAATCGAGAAGATTGTACGGCTGCATTTAATGCAGTCTGTACAGCACTGATTTTGGCACAGTTTTTGAGGCAACCCGGGCACAGTTTTTGAGGTTGCAGCCTGATTTTTCCAGGCACAGTTTTTGAGGTCGTACGGAAGTCCGAAGCATTTAATGTTGCCCGTACAGTACGGATTTGCTGCTGTTTAGGCACTGCAAAAATTGAGGGCAGAAATATTCAATTCTGCACAGAAATCGAGGCTGAGTTTTTGCTGTTATTTCGGCACTGGATTCGAGAAGAAACTTGCACAGAAATTGAGGCAGCATTTGCATGGAAAACGAGGCAGCCTGCTGGGTTGAGATAAGTTGTATTTTGACTGTAAAAAGATTGTCTGATTTTTTTTTCCTGAAGAAATAATAAACTCTCTCTCTCTTTAACTGGTTTTCCCCTTGTGGGTTTTTCCAGGGCCATTGGCCACAAATTTCTGAGTACTGTGTGTTGAATGGCGTGCATCTTATTTATTTTCTGTCAGTAAAAGATTGAAGTTACAGCAGTGTTTTAAGTCTGAAAATTTTATATTTATTTCCAGCATTTAAATTCCTGGGTTTGCGAATAAACTGAGACAAATTTTTACTTATAACCGGAGGCTGAAAACTTGCAAAAACGAACAATTTGCACATGAAATGCCTCGTAACCCTCATAAAGGTATGATATCTAACTTCCAAAACTCGGATCTCCCCTGGACTATAGAACAACAATCCCCACATGCATGTCTCATAACCTCCACTGAGATCCCCCACGGTATTTTCTTCTTTGACGACTCTTCAAATCGTGGCTAGATGATGGCTTACTCTATTTCAATGGCGGAGGCTTGAGTCCCCATATCATGGCGCCTTGCTACAAATGGTAGATAGTATGGTCTCTCTTGCACTTAAACGGCAACTCTCCTTTACATGATTCTATGGCTCTGATACTATGTCATGAAATAGCTATGAGCATTACATTACAAAGCAGATGACCACAATTTATATTAAGACAAATACTTCACACCATCACAAGGGGATTCACCTCTCTTAATTAGAGCTTGAGAGGTGATATTTGTCCAAAGCCCTAAAAGCTAATCAAGGTGACTATTACACATGCAAGCCTTATATTCTAACATTTTTATGGATCTGGACCTCTGGCCAATCCATATGGACTTGAACTGAAATCCAGCATGTTCTGCAAATGGATTAAAATTTGAATAAACATGAAAGCTTTATTACTATACTATGTTTTGATCCAGTTTGTTTGTCTCACCGTATTTGTATTTCTAACTTGCCTTGCCGTTTCTTCATTTTAAGGTTTGTTTACTCAGGAATTGTGTTGATGCTGGATTTTGCTATGTGCCTGCTGTCATGGCATGTTGGTACTAAGAAAGCATTTTTGCTACTAATAATTTCTTTGTTTTTTCCAATTTTTTTTTATCATGCATGCTTACAGGCAAATTTACCTGCATATGATCATTTTTGCCATCTATGATGTTTCTGCATTGCAACCAGTGGTGAAATTATTTTTCTACCTTCTCTTGATCATTTATTTTTTCTTTATTTTTTTATTTGAATGACTACTTTTACTGCAATAATCATGGAGGAATTGAATGTCTGTAATTTTATTGCTGGCGGCTTTGAAGTTATTTCTGCATTTCTGTCACTAAGAATTTTTAGGTAGATTCATTTACCATTACATAGAATTCAGTAATTGGTAGCAGTTTCTTAATTTTTGACCAGGGACTGTTGAGCTTGTGCTACTGCTTATTTCACGGTTATAAAACATGTTGTGTAGTGGATGAGAGAATTTCTGATATGGTCATCTATTTTATTTGCAGGACAGGAAAATCTTGAATCAGTCTCAGCGGTTGGTGGCAGTCTATATTCTACATGATCTCTATTGTGGGGAGCAGTCATTTGTGAACCCATTTATTTCTTTCCTCATTGATGTAAGTATCATTTTCTATCAATGAGGAGATTTCTATAAGATATAATGAGAGATGAAAGCAAGCTTTAAATGTAGGTTCATACCAAGTAGGCTATTTTAAAATAGCGCTTCAAATTTGCACTGCTGCATTAAGGACATATATCTATGAAATATTTTAATATACAGTTCATTGGAGGCCATCTTGGGAGTATATTTGTTTGCAATCTAAGATAGCCTTTTCTGGTGGAAGCTCATAAAATTAAGTCAGACTGGAAACTTTTCCACATTATACTTTCCTTGCCATATGTTTGTGTTGTGAATAATCCCACAGGAAAGAACACATGTGATATAGATGTAGTTTATGAGGCATTACCTGCACCAAAGGCTTTGTCAATCTAAAAGCTGGCTTTGAGGTGTGTTACCGCTCAAATTAGCACCCTTGACCAAGGTCACAAATCATGGTGCAGAGAGAGGTGAGCATGGGAGAAGCTAGTGCCCAATGTCACAACAACCTAGCTCATTAACACTTTAGGTTAACTCTTAAGACCAAGGGGGAGTGCCTAATATTGATGAGAGATATTTGTCATCATTTCAACAACATACAAATACCCTTCACAAGCAACTTCTGAGCCAAGACTAGTGTCTTATGGAATCAAAACAATTAAGTATAAATAAGATTAGGAGAGAGGTAGGAGTTATAAAACTTTATTATGAATTTCAAAGATAGATAACCTCAATATATTACTGCTGTGATAAAATTGCGGTTAAAGATAGTGCAGCTGAGAGACCCATTCTCAAGGAGGATGGTACCCTAGTCAGTTAGCTAGGGCATAGTAAGACCCTAGAAGGTAACGTGGGGCCCCCAATAGTCTTCTAGGGTTCTTGGTCTGGGACCAAGCATGTTGATGCCATGGAAACGTTCCTAACATATGGCTACGGCCCCTATATGTCTCTAGGGTATTCTGGTTTGGGACCAGACAGTTTCTTGGATACGATGTCCAAGCAGATCCGTTGAGACAAAGACTTCCCAGTTTGGGACCAGTCAGATTCTTGGTCTGGGACCAAGCAGTTCTTGCAGGTACATTCCTGGTCAGTTAACTAGGTGGATCTTGGTCAAGTTGACAAAGATGATGATGTGTGATGTCGTCTCTCCTAATCGGTTATTACTAGGTTGTTTCTCAAGGGACTGGCCACCCTTTGATGATGTCACTAGCACCTAACCCTTAGGAGTAGAACTAAGGACCAAAGGATCACACCATCAGTTTGGATCTTCTCCTTATACAGTGATGATAAAAAATGTGATAATATACCTTGAGAGAGAAAAGATTAAAATCCTTGGTCCTGTTGGTCCTATGGGTAAAAGGAGTTGTTTGTCCACCTTTATGGTACAACTTGGTCTTGTGGGTATGAGGGTTGTCTTACCTTCTTTTTATGACCCCTTTGGTTGACTTATGGTTCTTTATCTTATTTGGTCCTAGCACTTTTATTATGTGTACGTTTAGCATGATGACTTTTATTTTATGGTTTTTATTTTTGGACCATTGGTACCCTATTCTAAGTTCTTCACTTTATTTTATGTTTGACCAGCCTAAAACCTAGGATTGTCTAAGTGACCTTTCTAGAAGGCTTGTCAAGATTATAAATAAGTTTCACTTCTCCATTTCTAGCAAGTATCTTGACATGAGAAGAAGCTCAGATCTGATCCTTTGCTGGTTTGTGCTTGACGCCTAGGGTTTCTGTTGCTTTGGGTGGACCTTTTGATTTCTTGCTGCTCCTATCTTCTTATGGAATAGTCCATGATTGTTTTAGGTGACCTTATGGGCTGATCTATGGACTGTGTAGTGCTCTTCTTGCTGAGCCGTGACCTTATGGGTTGATCTATGGACTGTGCATTGTCTTTTTGTTGAGCCGTGACCTTATGGGCTGATCCATGGATTGTGTATCCTGCTGAGCCGTGACCTTATACTCCTGATTCATGGATTGTGTGGAACTGTGTGTCCTTCCAAGTTTTGGCTGTGACTATGTATACTAATTAGTTGTGACTGTATATACTAGTGGGCTGTGAACGTGGCTGTGTTGATCTCTCCTAGAGTCCTAGCTTGGCTATGGACTGTGATGATCTCCCACAGCCTTAATGTGAACCGTGGTAACCTCTTCTAGCTAAGCCATGGCTGATTTGACCTTACCTCTCTGGCCTTGACTTGTTTGCAGCCTATCTTGAACTGAGTTGTGGCTGTGTTAAGCCCTAAATGACAAGGGTCTTTACACTTGATGATTGAGGTGACTTGTTTACTATTGTATGTGTCTAACCTTAACCTACAACTCTCTAACTCTCTCTTAAGGTATGTCATCCGTTCCTTTTGGTAGCTTTTCCTTTCAGTGACAAGATCTAACCCAGATCCAAACCAGATCTAAATCAACATTGTTACAGTTCATTATCACTGCTCTTTAGTTGTTGATTCATTAGTATGTTTCACATGGTACTACTGCTACTGTCTCTTGCATTTCAAGCACCAACTTTAGCACAGGGACCATTGAGTAGTGCTAAAGTTGAAAGAGATGAAAATTTATGTTTTAATTTTTCTTACTAGTTTGCATATAGCACTATGTTGGAATTTTGTTCAGTGTTACTATTGTATTGTACTGCATCTTGAAATTTATCTTATGTTACCACTGCTGTACCTTTACTTCATCTAAGTAGTTGACTGAGGTGATGTGTAAAGTTGTTAATTTTTGAAAAACCCTAATCTAACCCAAAAATTTAACAATTGCAGCAGTGAAGAACACTTTAGAAAATTGATAAATATCAACCCAAACTCGTCAACTTACCATATATGATACATTGTATGCTAAAGCAAGTGACGTGCCTCCAGAGGGTGAAGGGAAGCACTAAATCAGATATGAAAGTGCATAACCAGATCTGGTTTATACCCTAATAGGCTCTCAAATAGATGGTGGACCTGCATAAAACCTTTTCTAACAGATGTCCAACCCCCTTGGGGTCAACCTAGGCCTTTTCCGAGCCTTTTTGGGGCTTCAGATCTTTGTGATTTGACTGATGTGCCTGCTATGCCAGATCTGAAAAAAACCTTAGATAACACAGCATGGTGAAATTCTCAATCTAATCACATGAAAGGGAAGGCCCAAAAAATTTACCAAGAAATCCCTTAGGGTGCACTCATCCAACAGAGCACAATTTCCAAGTTCACGATATTGTTTGAGATATAAATTTTCTATATTTTAGGTTTTTTTCAAATATTATATTTTTTGGTATATTTTGTAATTTATACAACTAGAATTTTGATAAAAATGAAAAAGAGAAGAGGTTAGACCTTAGTTTTCAACCCCTAGGGTAATCAGAGATCGAGGTCAATGGCCCTACTCAATTTGGCTATTCAAGATTTACCAATTAGGGCAAAGACCCTAGATGGGTCAAGGTAGCCTTAGCCTAATTAGGCTAAACAATGAATTCCAAGGCCCCACTATGGAGAGTTGCTTCAAGAGGAAAGTCTCTTCAAACAAGATTGACAAGATGCCAACAAAACCCTAATTTACCTTGCATAAAGAGTGCACAAAAGCAACGTCAAACAAGAAAATTAAGAGATCTTACCAATATCCACCAAGAAAAGAGCAAGAGAAAGTTCTTAGGCCTTCACTTAGTTATAGGAGTTATAACAATCATTCTTTGAATCAACCTTGAGTGAAAGCCAAAACCTTAGAAATCCATCATCCAACCATTCATTTGAAGTGAAAAATGCCAAAGAGAGAGGTGTGCATGACTTAGAAGCTCCAATATACCAAGAGAATCAAGTTTTTGAACCCTTGTTCTTGTTTACAAATGAGAGTTAGGTATTTTGAGAATCGAGAATCAAGAATCCCTAGAGCAGGTTACATTAACACGACAAACACAATATTATTGTCAAATGGTACACCTTACATTGAGGGTCCTTGCTCTTACAAAGAATTACAGAGACCAAAAAACAAATAGGAAACCCTAATATATAAATTAGGCCACTTAAGTGACTTTATTGCATTAATGTAGCCTTATATCTTAACACCCCCCATAAAGCATACAATGCCGAAATCAAATGCACACATAAATTGAAAACACAACAAAGGTAGACACATTTTAGAAGCTTGTTCTCTAAAGACAAGTCATGAACCAGGTTGAGCTCCATCAATTTGTCTGGTAACCCTTAGAAAGGTGTAGCTTCTGAGTTGAATTCTTGAGTTCTCAGATTCCACTTCCCCAAACGTCCCAACACGGATCTCCCAAACTTAATTACTGAACAACAATCCACATGCTTGTTGCGTAATCTCAATAGTAGACTACAACCCACATGCATGTTGCATAACCTCACTAGCAGACCGCAATCCACATGCATGTCTCAACCAATGAGGGATTATTCCCTAGAGCCACAACTATTGAACTAACTGGGTGTCTATACATATTGAGTTGTTCCTTCCCGTCTTCAAAAGCACTAGCTTCCTAAAATGCATAAAAAGTCCTTTCTAAAGGTGTTAAATTTGAGCATATATA
>LPNX010238248.1:43297-88326 GCA_001517045.1 Pseudotsuga menziesii | reverse complement strand
TATAAATAGACTGGATGGACTCCCGATTTAGACATGACTCCCGATTTAGACATATGACCAAATTTGGACAAGGGAGGATTAATAATCCTAACAAAAGGAATTTCTTCACCACTCTTAGCATCAAGTGGTTCTTCAATCAAAACTGAACTAGGTATATATTGTTTACGCAAGTGTGAGTATGTTGATTGTCGACCAGGTTTAATTTTTTAAAATGCAACTTTTAGGTTTAATATTTTATGTATTTATTAAATACATAAACAATCATATGTTAATTTTTAGGTATTATATTATATATTGAATATAAAAAGCAGTTGACCACAAAAAATGGTACAAGGTCATAACTTTTAGTTATATATTATATCTGTATTATACTTTATAATTAGTTTGTGGATATATATATATATATATATATATATATATATATTATAGAATATAATTTATATTTTGAAAATATATACATGGACAAACTTAATGCCGAACCTTTTTTCGAACCTCATCTGAAAAGCCGAATTTAAACCTGAACCATGTGACAGCTTGGCAACCATAACTGCTTACCATTTAGGGAAGTTGTTGGCTTGATTAAAGTAGAGGGGTCTCAGTTGGTGTCAACTTCAGTGAAAAGAGGTTGAGTAGTAGGTAAATATCGATGAAGATGAAGTTCATCTTTAGGAAGGAAATTGGGAGTTTGAAAGAGCAGATAAAGCTGATGGTTGTGGAACTTGAATTTGAACCCAAACCATGTGAAATAGCTTGGTAGCCATTGCTGCTTCCCATTTAGGGGAGTTGTTGGCTTGATTTGTAAATTTTCTTAAAACTCACACTTGAGCTAAATAGTATATTTTAATTTTTACTGATAACTACACATGAGTTTCTTAACTAGTAATGCAGTGGAAAATAAATACTGAGAAACATGAACAATAATCACATCAATATAGACACAATATTTTTGGGTATGGAAACCCTCGGATAAATCCCAAGATGGGAAAATCGGTTCAATAGTCAGATAATAAATTTTATTATGAAGATATGGAACAATTACAATCCAGCAGATGAATTTACCCAACCTGGCAAAATAGAACCTTGCACATCACTGGGCAAACCCAACAAATTGGTATGGCCCCCTACGTAGCAGTACGACCTCCTGCGTAGTTGTACGGAATTCGTACGGTTGCTGTACGGCTATTGTATGAATGCTGTTGCTGCGGCCTCTATCGAGTTGTACGACTTCCCTCTGCGTGAATGGGTACGGCCCTATGCTCTGCCTGATCTTCCTGCCACTCCTCCTGGTGAGTGCTCCTCTGTCTTCCCTACAAACTTCTTCCTCCAACTTATCTTTCTATCTCTATGTGTATGTCATCTCCACCAAATCTTCTTTTAACTTAATGGCCAAGCGAAAACCCTAAACCTCACTATGGATGAATGGATGAGATCCTCCAGTGAGATCAATGGCCAAGATTAGATTAGCCATCACTTAAATTATTTTCACTTTTCACTTTATAAAAGTGACTCCATTAAGTCAATTAATAATTAGATCACTTAGTGTACTTTCCTGAAGGCCAAGTTAGAGGTCTTTGAGAGGTTTCGAGAGTTCAAAACTTTCGTGGAGAACCAAACAGGAAAGAAGATTCAGGTGTTGAGAACAGACAATGGGGGTGAGTACACCTCCAATGAGTTCATGGAGTATTGTTTGGCAGAGGGGATCAAGAAGGAGCACACTGTACCCCATACCCCACAACAAGATGGAGTTGCAAAGCGGAAGAACAAGACTATGGTAGGAGCAGCCAAGGCCATGCTATTTGATCAGGGGTTGTCACTATTCCTTTGGGTTGAGGCATATAGGATTGCAGTGTACATTCAGAACAGGTGTCCCCACACAACTTTGGGGAGGAAGACACCCGAGGAGGTCTTCACAGGCCCTAGAGATGTGAGTCACATTTGCATATTTGAAAGTGTTTGCGATTGTCATGTTCATGCTGACACTAGGAAGAAGCTGGACCCTTTTGGAGAGAAGGGCTTACTTGTCGGATATAGCGAGACTTTGAAGGCATACAGAGTTTACATTCCTGCTCGCAAGAGGATCATTGTGAGCAGGGATGTCCTATTCGATGAGGACAGGGCCTTGCGAAGATCTGTGGACTTACTAGCAAAGCAACATCCAATACAGGACACGAGGATTTGGAAGTTTTCCTTAGTTTTCAGCCACTGGTTTAAATGCCAAAATTTTATCTGTTTAGTGCCCAACCCAGATTTAATAAAGGCTGGAAATTGCACAATATTTCAGACTGATAAAAACACTGCTGAAACTCATATTTACTGACAGAAAATAAAATAATAAATGCACACCATAAATTTCCAGACTAAGGAATTTTAAGTAGTCTAATTTTTTTGCTAAAACTGCCTCGAAAATCGTGCTGCTGTATGGACTGTACGACCCTTATGTCTTGTCTCAAATTTCGTGTTGTTGGAGATGCCTCGAGATTCGTGCCTGCTTGCCTCGAAAATCGTGCCTGCTTGCCTCGAAAATTGTGCCCAATTTTACCTCAAAAATTGTGCCCGATTTTTGCCTATACTTGCCTCATGAAATGTGCCCTTGTACGGATCCGTACAGTACGAACTGTACAGACTATGTGCAATAATACAGCCTCGAAATTTGTGCCCAATATCTCGAAAATCGTGCCCTTCTCTCTTGTTATCTTCCTCGATTTGCATGCTGCAATTTTTCTTCTTTCTCAGAAAAGAAACTTTCCTCTCTCTTAGCTCTCTGCTTCACTCTCATCTGCAAAAGTGAGTGATTTTTCTTTCTCTTGCCTTTTTGGTGAAAACCCTAGGGTTCATCTAATCCAACGTTGGAGATTAGTTGAGATGAGTGGATGAGACTAAATGCTCATTAAATCTGATTTAAAAATTAAATTCACTCACCTCACTTAAATTTTCCAAAAAATGTCTTTATTCTCTAAAGACAAATTAAATGCTCATCTCAAGTCATTTAATGCAAGGGTCACTTTATTTCCCCCTTTTAAGTGACCAAGGCTAAATTCACCTAGGGGAACACTTTCCTAGGTACAAAAATCAACACTCCCTCTTACCAAGGAAGGTGTTTTGCACCACTCCCAACTTGTCTCTAAAGAAGACAAACTTGCCCCTCCCCAAAGATTTCATCAGAATATCCGCAACCTGCTCATCAGTGGAAAGGTATTGTAATGTTACTGCTCCTCTCTGAACATAATCTTAGATGAAATGATACCTGATCTCAATATGCTTTGATTGGTTATGAATTACTGGATTCTGAGAGAGCTGGATGCAACTGTGATTGGATCACCATAGGCCTCAACTCCCGATCAAATAATTTCACTATCAACTTGCAAAGCCACAACACCTCGCAACTGGCCTGACTGACTGCCATATACTTAGCCTCTACAGAACTCAAAGCAACAGACTTTTGCTTCTAACTGAACCACGACACTGTTGCCGAGCCCACACTGAAACAACATCCGGAAGTGCTCTTCCGGTTTGCCACACTACCTGCCCAATCTGAATCTGTGAAGCCAATCAACCTGATCCCATCCGACCTCTTGTAGTCCAGACCATACTCCAATGCCCCTGCAAAGTAACGCAACACATGTTTTGTGGCTACCCAGTGCACTCTCCTAGGCTCAACCATGAACTGACTGAGAGTGTTCATTGCAAAACACAAATTTGGCCGAGAGTTGACCAGATACATCAAAGAACCAATGAATTGATGATATAGTTTAGGATCCGCCAGCTCTCCCTTAGAAGCATGAAGCTTCTTCTAGTTGGTGACCATCGGTGTAGACATCGGCCTGCTATCCCCCATTCGAAATCTCCTCAGAATATCAACTACATACTTTTCCTGTCCCAAGAAAATATGTCAAGGCTCTTGCCAAACCTCCAATCCCAGAAAAGAGTGCATCAACCCAATGTCGGTCATCTCGTACTCTGAAGCAAGATCTTTCTTGCAAGCTGCAATGGGTCTCTCTTCTCCTGTGATAAACAAGTCATCCACATACAACAGAAGAATGAGCGGATCATCTCCAACCATGATGAAATAGAGATTTGGATCTGCCTTACTCTTGTGAAACCCTATTCGCTGTAAGTAAGAGTTAATCCTGGAGTACCAAGCTCTAGGAGCTTGCTTCAGCCCATACAAGGCTTTCTTAAGCCTGCAAACATGAGACTCTCTCCCATGAATCTCAAAGCCCCGAGGCTGCTCAACATACACCTCCTTTTGTATGATTCCATTGAGAAATGTGGTCTTCACATCCATCTGATGGATCTTCGAACCCATTTCTGCAACAATGGAAATCAATGCCTAACGAGCAACCGACACAAAGGTCTCATCATAATCCACTCCCTCAACCTGTGAAAACCCTTGTGCTACAAATCGAGCCTTGTACTTCTCCACACTACCATCTGCAACATGTTTTAGCTTGTACAACCAACGAGAAGTCACCACTAACTTTCCTTTAGGTCTCAGAACTATCTCCCATACATCGTTCTTCATGATGGAATGGTATGTATCCATCATGGCATCTTGCCAAACATGATGCTGGGAGGCCTCCTCAAAAGTAGAAGGCTTTGAATCACGAAGACTAGCCACTAATGCCATGTCCAATCTGATCGGCATCTGAATAGTCCTCATTGGCTCCCTGGGTATCCCAAACTCCTGTGCTTCCTTTAAGGTGTCTCGAAGCCACTTAGGCTTCTTCTTCCCTGAAGGCTGCTCCCATACTGGTCTGTCCTCATCTGATGAGCTACCAGAGGTAGAAGCCGCAGTAACCTGTGAACCAGATGCTGGTGTACCAACAACTGGTCAACTTTGTGTTCCTGATGCTCTGTACTGTGAACCTGTAATCTGAGACCCAAAACCTATCCTCGAAGATCCTGTTGGTTGAACCACTGAAACTGGTGAACCAGTGCCCATACTATGTGGTCCAGTAACCTCAGAAACTTGTGAACCTGTCTGCTGCATTGACAGTACCTGTGAAACTACCTGAGGTGTAGGAACTTGCTGCTCTCCCCGCTCCAACTCTCTAGACTGCCTGAAGGCTCACTCCTCCTCAAACTTCACTTCCCTCCTCACAACAACTTTTCTCTGAGAAGGAAGATAAATATGAAAGGCCTTTGAAGTCTCATCATAGCCCACAAAGATGCCCTTCTCTGCGGTGGGCTCCAACTTTGTCCTCTTCTCAGAAGGGACATGAGAGTAAGTCAAACAACCAAATATGCGAAAATGGCTAACCTCAGGCTTCTTGCCTGTGAAACACTCCTCAGGTGTCATGATTCCCACGGCATGATGGGGACTCCTGTTCTGAAGATAAACAACTGTACTGCATGCCTCTGCCCAAAGGAAGAAAGGAAGTGATTGGTCACGTAACATAGCTCTGGCTGCTCCAACAATAGACCTGTTCTTCCTTTCTGGCACTCCATTCTGCTCTGGAGTGTATTGAACCGTCAACTGCCTGCTGATGCCCTCCTGTCTGCAATATCCATCAAACACCTTGGAGGTATACTCACCCTTGTTATTCGAGCTGAGAGCCCATATCTTCCTCCCTGTCTGGTTCTCCACAAGAGCTTTGAACTCTTGGAACCTCTACAAGACCTCCTCAGATTTCTTGCTCTTTAGGAAGTAGATCCAGGTCTTGCTGGAATGGTCATCGATGAATGTCACATAGTACTCATATCCTCTCAGAGAAATAGATGACATAGGTCCACACAAATCAGAATGTATCAAGTCAAGAATCCTTGCTGACCTCCTATCACTGCTAGGAAAAGCAGTCTTGGTGTACTTTCCCAAAGCACACCCGTTGCAAACATCACTCTGCTCCGTGATGAACTTTGGCAAACCTGTATCCATATGTCTCAATAACCTCAAAGTTGGATGATGCAAGTGAGCCATCCTCCTATGCCACAACTCACAAAGCTCGTTGCCGCTGCTATGTGCCAAGACATGCTGAGGCTGAAATAAGAGCTTGTACAGTTTCCCACATCTAACTCCAATGGCAAATGAATCAGATGGTCCTGTAGTCTTGGGAAACACATGCACATGTCCATTTAGGAAGGACACCCCAAGACCTCGATCCTCGATCATTGAAATTGACACCAAGTTCTTCTTCAGACCAGGTACATACAGTGCATCTCTCAAAACCATGGGACTCATGGACTCCCCCTGAAAGGTAATGGTCCCATGCCCAATTGCTCTGATTGCAGAATCATCTCCCAACACTACCTCCACATCAGTGTCTGCCTGTGAAATCTCAGAGAACATCTCTCCAGCATCTGTCATGTGGCTCGAAGCTCCACTATCAATATACAATGTGCTGGAAGTAGTTGCACTGTACGAATGGTCCGTCAACAAGGAAAACTCCCTCTCATTATCAACATTTGCACTGGTGATGATAGATGCTTTCTCTCTGTTAACATGACCAGTGCACAGAGAAAACTCTCTCTGAAATCTAGCTGCAAAATCCTCAACCTCCGCCGCAACTGTTGTCTGCTGCTGCTTTTTCTTCTTCTTATTTGGACACTGCCCAACATAGTGCCCCATCTTTTGACAAGCAAAGCATTTTACAGTGGTTAGATCCTTCTTTTGCCCATCCTGCTGCTTGGCGCCGCCCTTCTTGGGACCCATCTTGAACTTCTTCTTCCCCTTTGCTGTCAAATCCACATCCTCCTCATCCTCCCTACTAGTTTCTTAATGTTTGACCAGGAGGGTTTCTAAGCAGGATGGGCATAAGAAGGATCTGAGCATTGTAATTTTTGTTAGGGGGGTTTCTACCCAAAAAGATTGTGTCGTTTCTATTGATGTGATTGATGTTGTAAATGTTTCTCAGTTTTATTTCCACTGCATACTGTAAAGAAGTTCATGTGTGGTTTTTTCAGTTAAATTTAAATATATTGTTTTAGACCTAGTTGTGCTTTAAAGGAAAATTTACATCACCCGATCCAAACTCCTATTTGACCCCTTGGGCCTGATATACACTCTATGATCTTGGAACTTTACCTAAAATCCTTTGTCCTCGAGGGTGGAAATAGATATGAGGTTCTTGGTCAACCCCAGAACATACAATACGTCAGCAAAACTGAGGGGTTTGTCAAACTCCCTCTGAAACAAAACAGTACCAACTCCTTGCACCTGATACAATGCATCATCACCCATCTCAATGTGGAGATTTAATCCACCCTCATGCAAGCTCTTGAAGAACCTTTTCTGTCTTGTCATATGACAAGATGCTCCATTGTCGACATACCAAATGCTGTTGCCTATGGTGCTTGCCATGCAAGCTATCAAACAAAAGTCTTCGTCGAAGTTTTTGCTGAACTCCTCCACCTCTGCAGAACCTGCCATCTGGTAATTGTTCTTCTTCTTGTTTGGGCACTGGGAGGCAAAGTATCCTTGCTTGTGGTAGATAAAACATTTGACTTTGCACATGTCAATGTTCTTCTTACCATCCTTCTTTTTCTTTGCCCTACACTTGCTCTTCCCTACTAGGGCTAGAGTTTCTTCATCCACAATCTGTGTGGCACTGCTGGATGCCTGAATCTTGACCCATGCGGGTCTCCTACTGCACAAAATCATCCCACAATCTCTGCTAGTGAGGGAGTTTCTCCCTAGCCAACAACCCGTTTACAAAGGTGTCCACAGTCTTAGAGAAGCCATTGAGAGCTATCCGAACTAGCTCCTCATCCACAGTCTTAGAGCCAACTGCTCCAAGCTCGTCTTTGATCTGTGTGAGCCTTGTGAGATAAGGCACCACTCCTTCACCTTTGGCCATCTTGGTATTGCGTAACTTCTCCTGCAACACCATCTTCCGGTTTTCGTTCTTGCTTTGGTAAAGTCCTTCCAAATCTTTCCACATTTCCAATGCGCTCTTCTTTTTCCGGAAAGGCGAGGGACTATGTGGTCCTTCACCCCATCCAAGATGATCAACATAGCTCTAGAATCTAACTTCTTCCACCTTGCCAACTTTGTCGGATCTATGGGCGCAACCTTCGTGGAGTCAATGTGCTCCTCTGCATCACTGACATCCAGGATCCTCATGATCCTTTCTTTCCAAGTAGGAAAGTTATGAGCTCCTTGGAGTCTATCCTCAATTCTCAACTGTACGACCATAGTGAAGTGTACTTGTCAAACCCTAGATTTGAACTCTAGGTTTGTGTCTTCAATAGAACTGTCCCCGATCTATCAATACTGTTGTAGTTTCTCAGATTTATCTCAACAGAGATTTGATACCATGTAAATTTTCTAAAAGCTCAAAATTGAGCTAAACCGTATATTTTAATTTTTACTGAGAACTACACATGAGTTTCTTAACTAGTAATGCAATGGAAAATAAATACGGAGAAACATTAACAATAATCACATCAATATGGACAGTATTTTTGGGTATGGAAACCCCCGGATAAAACCCAAGATGGGAAAACTGGTGCAGCAGTCAGATAAGAAATTTTATCATGAAGATATGGAACAATTACAATCCAGTAGATGAATTCACCCAACATGGCAAAATAGAACCTTTGCACATCATTGGTTAAACCCAACAAATTGGTATGGCCCCTTGTGCAGCTGTACGACCTCCCGCATCAGCAATATGACCCTCTTGCATGGCCATATGGAATCCATACGGTTGTCGTACGACTGTTGTTGCTGCAACCTTTGTTGAGTTGTACGACCTCCCTCTGCGTGAATGAGTATGGCCCTGTGCTCTGCTTGATCTTCCCGCGAATCCTCCTGGTGAGTGCTCCTCCATCTTCTTTGCAAATTTCTTCCTCCAACTTCTCTGTCTTCTTGTGTGTGTGTGTCCTCTCCGCCAAATTTCTTTTAACTCAATGGCCAAGCGAAAACCCTAACCCTCACTATGGACCAATGGATGAGATTCTCTTGTGAGATCAATGGCCAATATTGGATTAGCCATCACTTTATAAAAGTGACTCTATCAAGTCAATTAATAATTAGGTCACTTAATTTACTTTCCTAAGTCTAAACCTAGGAAAATCACATTAATACATTTGGCTTCTTGCTTTATGTCTTCTAGCATGCAAGGACACATGCAATGATAGAAGACCTTCCTTGTTGCTACTTTCTAACATGATTAAAGTAGATGGGTCTTTGTTGGTGTCAACTTTAGTGAGGAGCTTGAGTGGTAGGTGAATATCAACGAGGATGAACTTTACCTTTAGGAAGAAAATTGGGAGTCTGAAAGAGGAGATAAATCTCATTTGGGCATAGGCCTTGGCCTTTTTGTACTAGATGGAGAAATATCTTCAATTCATTAAGCTGCATAATTGTAGGAACATCAGGAGGTGCAATCATTATAGACGAAGAGTTTTTAGTTGAGTCAGTAAGAGTCTCACCATCAATGCCCATTTGACTTGTCATTGTAGAAAGAGTGCTTGAGGAAACACTAGTAGGAGGAGAATCATCATTAGAGTGTGTAGGAGAGATATCCACTCAAACTGTTTGCAAAACATTTGTAGAAAGCAATGGGAAAAATCTTGACGGACTATGAGAAAGAGGTCATCCTTTTGTTCTTTTACTTGATGAGTGGAGGGATTATATAGTCAACATGACTTCGTAATTTCATTGTAACTCACTATAATACAACAATAACTTTTGGGTTTGCTTTTGTTTCACTTTGCCTTGGGAATATGGACTCATGCACTAGATCTAGAAGTTCTAAAATGCAAAATTAAGGGTTTGGGGCTTTACCATTTCTCATATGGAGACATACCTTGAACTGTGGAATTTGGTAGTTGGTTGATGATGTGAGTTTCACAAAGAACTACTCCCTAGAATTTTTCTCCATTTTCTGCCCTGGAAGCATACATGAAGCCATCTCTAGAATGGGATCACTTTGTCATGCTATGAAAGGGTATTATGCAGTGTTCCACGGGGACGCGCAACCCAGGGTCGGGGGCTTGCCCCCTACGCTTCCCACGCCCTGGGGGCTGGGGGCTCCATGGGAAACGTTTCCCAGCGCCCCCCTTTCTGCGAAACTTGGGGAAACGCGGGTCTAGGAGTTTCCCGGATTGGGGGGCTCCCACACGCCCCCTCCTGAAAACGGGGGGCTTCGACAGGCCCCCACTGCCCTCGATTTTTAAAATTTTTTTACTTAAAAAAGAAATGATTCATCTTAAATTTTAGGCTTTTACACTAAATGGTCATTTTAAAACGAAATAGAAACAAATAAAAAGAAACAAACATCGATATGATATGCTTGGCTATAACGATTACATTAAATTACACTAAATTCTTCGGGAACATAAGCATGCTAGTATGCAAATGGTGATCGGATGAGGAATTGATATGTTTATATGTTGGGGTTCATATTTTTATTATTTTTCTTTTTTCTTTTTTATAATTTTAGAGACCAACCCCCTATGTTAGGGACCTTGACGCCTCCGCGCCCCCCCGTCCCCCAAAATACCCCAAAATTTTGGGGTGTCTCTACACATCCCCAATGTGCGTTTCCCCGCTCCCACGCCCCCCCATCCTGGAAACTTGGTGGAACATTGGTATTATGTCAAGTGATCCCATGACCTTCAAGAAATGTTTGAAAAGTATTGTTGGTATAAACTTCTTCATGATTAGTCCACAAACACTTGATCTTTGTCTTAGTGTGATTCTCCACTAAAAGTTTGAAAATCTTGAATTTTCCAAAAACATCATTCTTGGGTTCAATGATATATACCCAAATAAGATAAGAAAATCATTTGTAAAAGTAAGGAGGTATTTAGCTCCCCAAAGATATTGAGTGGTCATAGGACCGCAAATGTTACTCTGAAGTATGGACCATTGGAAGAGGTTGAGATGCATGTCTTTCATTAAGAAATGACTCTTGATGATGCTGCCCCATTGTACATCCTTCACAAACACCATTAGGTAGTTTAATCTGTGGAAGGTCTTCAACCATTTGAAAACAATTGAGACGTCGCAAGGACAAATCTTTTCCGTGTTTATGGAAAACTAGGCTTTCTTGTTGAAAGCGAATTACGCTTCCTAGCTTGTACATATTGTTCGATTCATTGCAATATCCCGAGGCAATCATAGTAAGATCATCATCAATGTCTTTTGTTACCCATCAATTTGGCTTGAATTCCACCTTTTTATTGGCGTGAATGATGTGGTAAATAGAGAAAAGATTGGGTCCTACTCTCGAGACGTAAAGGACTTTGTCGAATTTGTCAGTGTCAATGAGAACATCAGCGCATCTTGAAATGACCAGGGTTGAGTTATCACTAATATTCACCTTCTTGCTGTGTTGATATCGATAATTAGAGAAAAGGTGTTGGTGTTTCATCATATGTCATGTAGCTCCAGAGTCAACAATTCATTCATGTGAAGTGGAGGAGGATCAATATGTAGAGTGCACAACTAGATGTGCACTGTGAGATGGATCCATTAGGTGCTACAAGACCTTTATAAGTTTTAAAAATTGATTAGGGTTTATAGTTTACATTCTAGAACCTTGAGAAAAAACCCTAGAAAATGATGATTAATGCAAATCTTAGCTCTGCATCATAAGATATGCTGCCGCTAACCAATAGTTTTCAAATCGGCCAAGAGAATTGAGAGAGTAAGGTTCACACCTGCTTTGATACCATGTTGAAACTTGAGATTCACAAATGAAAGTAGGGAATCGAATGGATTCAAGGCAAACCCAAATTACGTAGAAATTGTGTTAGAGGGAAATAACCCTAGTGCACTAAGAGAGAGAGAGAGAGAGAGAGAGAGAGAGATGCTCAAGTACGAGTTTGCTACACAAGAAAAGCACAAGTACACAAAAGATGGAAATGCCAAGCACAAGAGAATGCCAAAGATATAGGTGCCCTTAGGCATAAACACTTTATAAGAGAGATGAAGAAGATCATAAGATGAGGTGATACAAATGAGAGCGCTTCTGTTGTGCATTTATACTTAACTCAAGCAAGGCATCCCTTCAAGAGGGCATTATGGGCCACAAACCAATGGTACACACCCTAAGAGGGTTATTGAGCCTACATATCAACATTGACTAGGTCGGTCTTAACCATACCTAGTAATACAATAAATTAATAAAGAATATGGCCTTGGCCATAGCTATCTTTACGAGTAATATTGATACAGGAGTCATGGTCATATGTACAGAATACACTAATAATTCCAACAGGATTTGAACCTAGAGGAGGATAACAACTCTTCGTAACCACTGGAGATAGACCTAATTGACATCATTAATATACACAAAAAATAAAATTCTTCTAAACTCCAGATCCTTTAAGCACAGAGAAATTTTCATCCAATCTCAATTTCTTTTTGATCCCTCTCAGTGCTTAATAGATCTGGAGGTAAGATGGATCTACGCTGGTGTTATTTCATCGTACATTAATGTTTTTGTTCTTTCTCCTTGTTTTTTAGAGATTAATCTCCTTTTTAAGTGGACCACATTAAGTGTGAATGTGAAATCAGCAAGGAACACAGATGGGGAACAAATTTTTTTGATAAACTACATGTGGAATCTTTACAAAATATTTGATAAACTATATGTGGAATCTTGACAGTGTGCTCAATTTCCTTGCTGTGCTTTGTAACATTTTGATGACAAATTATCAAGAAAGGGAGCTAATTTTTCTGAGCTGAAAGGAGCTAATTGTGCAAATCTTACATACTGGCAATTTAATGACAAGTCGAAACTAAATGTGCATTCAAATCTTCAATTTATGTTTAGAATGTGGTATGTAATTCTGTTTATTTCTTGAGTCCTCATTAATCTTGAGTATTTGGTCTTTACAGGTTGCCTCTGATGACAGTGCTGACATTGCGGAGAGAGCATTTCTGCTTCAGTTGCTTGGTTCGACACATAGCAACAACACCAAAAAGGAGGTCTGGTCAGGACCTTTTGCTGTAATTGACCCACAGGACCTTTTGCTGTAATTGACCCACAATCTTGAATTTGGCTTATCAATTCTTGAAAGGGAATGGAGATATGCTATAGCCCCTGCATAATAACATTCTTATTATGACTAATAACCATGTGCAATGATAAATATAAAAAAGTCATTTAAATTGTAGAGTTGGCCACACCATAATGTAAATGTTGGTAATTGGATATGCATGACCATGAGAGAGAAACAGAGATACAAGGAGATTGTATTTTATTAATGGAGTCATGGAATATGACAACAAAGCTGACTTTTATATACCATATAATATGTTATTTAACGACTTTTCGAACCAACCTGTAATTAATATGGGTCATTAACATTAATGTTACCTTTTTTTGTGTTACCAACCTTCCTACAGCTAAGTAGCACGAAACATGGGAACATGTAGTAGTTTCTGAAACGAGAACACCTGGAAAGGTGGCCCACCAAAATGGGTGTGTGGGTGAAATGCGGTATATATATATAACGCATTATCTGGCATGAAAATACGAATGATACACATAAATGACATTTTAGAAGGAAACCCATGCCTATATTAACTCCCATAGATGATTACATAATGCAAAATCACATACCCATTTGCTCTTTACACTAATGCCAATCCCATACCCTCAAACATTATACAATCCAGTGGAAACATTACAATCCTGCCAATCTTGAAAACTCTTTAGTTTGTTGAATTCTGAATGGGATATGAAATTCCACTTTCTCCATATGAAGTTAGACGAGGTTGGAACCACTTTCAAATATCCTAAAACAATTAATGGTAATGTTAAAATTTTAAGTAAAAGTTAACATTCTCCTTTATCTTTCTTTTGACACAATTCCCTTTATCTTTTCTCGGACATTTTCTATCCTTTTCCTGTAATAATTTAATATTACCAATAATTACTAGGGTGACAATCTCCTTAGAGTTAAATCCCCTATCTTTGTTTTGTCTTAAAGGTCATTGGTGCAAACAAGTTGATATTTTCCTATGGGTTTTATTACAACGCAAACCAACATCTTGATATTGAAAGCCCTACAACCAGTGATGGCTTAGGGATTACTAAGAGGGGGCCACTATCACCTCACTAACTCGCTTCCGCTCTTTAGGCTAGCTCTTCTCTAGCTCAAGGGAGGAGTCCCTAAATAGGATTATTAGGGTTTAGCAATGGAGCACAAGGTGAATTTGAAGAATAACCCTAGCAAAACAAGTTTTTTTTATGAAAGTAAGATGAAGGGATTGGAGACCAATGTCTTATCAAATGGGAAATGGGGTCAATCAAAGCTAGTGAAGGGCAGCTTGCTAGCATCAAATAATTGTTAAAGTTTGAATGCCAATCCCTACCAAATCCAAGGAAGGCCACAATTCACCCAAGGATCTAGAAAGGAATAACTGGAGTGGTATCTTCAATGCTATTTTGGGGATAATATTCTTCAACAATAGAATCCTTGGGCATACAATCATGCGCTAAGAACACATGACCAATTTACCCACAATTAAACAACTTAATTTTATAAAGTAAAGAGCTTATTTGCAAATCATCCCAAATAGCAACAATTGTTGATCCAAGATTAAACCAAAGCATTAGCTAGATATCCACATCAACCATCAACCATCCATAAGAGCCCAAAGATATTCCATTAAGTCTTAGTGGGATTTCTCTCCCAAATCCAAACCCGAGAAATGAATGAGGAAGAGGCTCTCTAATATAGGAGAGGAGCTCAACTTCCTTTACAATAAAATAATGATAAAATCCTTAGATCTAGCCTAGGAGTATGGGAGTAAACAAATCAAAATACTCCTATTCCTAATAAACTCAAACAAAATCCATGAAAAGATGGTGGTCATAGACATAAGTAAATTAACCAAGTGTGATAAGGCCCTAAAGGAGGGCACTTCCATTTTATATCGAACAAATACAAGGCAAGGACCATGTCAAGCCTCTAAAGGCTTTTCCAAAGCACAACAAAACCTCCAAGAAAAGGGGATGCTCCTCCATAAGTGAGCATAGTCAAATAGATACAAATAATCTCTATAGAAGGCGCCTTGACATCTTATTACAACATAGTCCCATTGACCTACTTTTGTGATCATTTGTTGGACACTAATAAATTATCTATCTATATCTATCTATCTAGTTCCATGATTTAAGGATGCCCCATCATATGTGCAAACTGACTTCTCAAGAAAACATCAGTAAGGTAGCCTCCGAAGTAGGAGTGTCCAGAAAGTTGGTTAGAAGTGGATAAGTGCTTGGTCTAGGGTTTGACTAACGCTAAATCTCCTTCAAATGTCAACTAATTCCTTAAAGTGTGCACTAACCCTCCAAAATGGACTATCCAAGAAAATGTCCACCAAATATGAAAGAACCTCCAAGATATCATCAAAGTTGTTCCCAAAGCTCTCGAAAGGTTAATGCTCTAAATCTATTTTTTACTCATGCTGAGCGCTTTTTATTTCGGTGTAACAACATCTTTATAAAGTGGATCTGAAGGACAGTGGGACCCCAAAAGGGGCATCTCAATGAAACAAGGGTTTCTCCATGTGGGTGTTATCTTGAGTGGATATTTCCTTAATCAAAGGAGGACGTCTCTCAAACAACCCATGATGTCTTGTCCACTCTTCACACCATTTATAAATTATCAAATGATGGAGCACTCTTTAATTTTGCCTAATTAGGCCACACATCTTTAGTTGAGTATGCACTGTTGCTATGCTTAGATTGTTGATGCAAGCACGGCCTTGAGTGTCTGCAGATCAAACAAAGGCACACAGAATTTGCCAAGGAGTATGGCTTCTATTAACTTAAAAAATGAAATTTTACATTAAAAAATTACATTCAGATTTGATGCTCTGCTACTTAGTCAAAGCGATTGTTACATAAATATTCATTGGAACATAAAAGAACTCGGGGGCATAAACAACCGCCCCTTCTCTATCTGGAATTCTCTTATTTATAGCCTTCTTGGTTTGATGAAATCTTCTTCTAGAAGCTCCTTGAGAGTTCCAGGTAGTTTGCGTCTTCCTCATATATCACCTGTAATTGGTTCGACTCCTTGCCCCATCTGTCCTGCTCCAACCATCGCCATTACTTTGCATTTACTCTTGCAACTACCCCTGCTTTGACATTGTTACATCGAAACGCATTGGTTGCCAATCCGTCGGTCATCGGTTGAATGCCTTGTCGACTTCGACATGTTTTTCTCTGACATGAACTTATTAGTTCGATCCTTGCCGATTAACCTTCACCTCGACTGAATCTGCTTCACTCGATCCCTCGACTTGATGTCTTTCAACCATTCCTATCATGGTTCGGGATGCCCCTGCATCATCCTCCCCAAGTTGAAAGAAACTTGATTGCTTCTCTAGTCAGTTGAACTCTTCTTTGGAAATCCACATATTCCGACCTATTCTTTCTTCTTTGCGCTTCATGTCCGACCTACGACATATTCCTCCAGAACATCTGCGACTCATTCTTCTTGTCGACTCAACATCTGCTCTTGCCAGTCGATAGTTGGTTCTCCGCCACTTGTTGATCCTTCTTCATATTTATACAAGTCTTTAACGTTGAACGTCGACGAAATGTTCAACTCCTATGGTAGCTCCAACAAATAAGCATTATCAAACATTTTTTGAAGAATTTTACAAGGACCAATTTTCTTCAACTTCAACTTATTATACGTTCCTTTGGGGAACCTTTCCTTCCTAGGGTGAGCATAAACCAAATCACCTTCTGCAAACGATTGCAGTCGTCTCCGTTGGTTTGCTCTCAGCTTATATGCTACATGCTCATTTCCAGTAGTCTCCTCATCTGGTTGTGCACTCCCTTCATGTTCTCTGCAAACGATTCAACGTCTGCACTCTTCTGCGTTTCTGTCGGCATCTCTGCCAAATCGACCACTCCATGCGGGATTCTCCCTTGTACAATTTGGAACAGACTCATTCTCTTCTACCGATTCACTGAGTTGTTGTATTCAAACTCTGCTTGTTCCAACACATTTTCCCATTGTTTTGGTCTGTCGGCTGTTAAACACCTTAACAAATTTCCAAGGCTTTTGTTTACGACCTTTGTTTGTCCGTTGGTGTGCGGATGGTATGCAAAGCTGAACTGCAACTTGGTGTCTAATTTCTTCCACAAGGTCCTCTAGAAATGGCCCATGAACTTAGTATCTCTGTTCGAAGTGATACTCTTCGGCAATCCATGCAAACCTTATAACTTCCTAGAAAAATAGAACAACGATATTTGTGGCATCACTCATCTACCAACATGGGATGAAGTGTGCCATCTTCGAAAATTTGTCGACTACCACGAATATAGAGTCGTTACCTTGCTACGCCTTTAGCAATCCCAATACAAAATCTATACTAAGGTGTTCCCACGGAATTGTCGGCACTGGTAATGGTGTATATAACCCTGCATTCCAACTTCTTCCCTTAGCATGCTGGCATACCTTGCACTGTCGAACCCACTTCTACACATATGTTGGTAGTCCTGGCCAATAATATCTTTCGTTGACCAATGATTTGGTCTTGTTGACAACAAAATGTCCTGCAAGTACTCCACTATGCAACTCCTTGACCAAACTCTCCCTCATTGATCCTTGGGGAATTTATAAGCGATGTCCTTGAAACAAGTATCCTTCTTGGATGAAATAATCCAAGTACAGATTTCTGTTGACACTCCATGGTTTTGTCTATGCCTTCCATGCATCCATAAAGTCTTCATCGGCTTCATATTTTGAACATATTCTGTCTTCACTAACTCTAACCCTTTCCTCTGAATAGTCGACATGTTCAACAGTGTTACTCATCGACTCAATGTGTTGGCAACCTTGTTCGATTTAGTTGACTTATGCTTTATCACAAAGGTATAACTTTGTAGGATTTCTACCCATTTCTAATGCCTTTGGTTCAACTTAGTCTGAGTGTTCAAACACTTCAAAGCCTGATGGTCAGTATACAACACAAACTCTTTTGGCAACAGATAGTAACTCTTGGTCATAGACCGGATATTTCTTTTTTGCTTCATCCAATTTTTCATTGAAAAATGCGATTGGTTGGCCCTCTTGGCTCAACACTGCTCCAATCGCTACTCCACTTGCATCAAAGTTGACTTTAAATACCTTCTTAAAGTCAAGGAGAGGTAACACTGGTCTCTTTGTCACCTTTCGCGTCATCTTCTCGAAAGCTTGTCGAGTTGCTTCTATCCTCTTAAATTCACCTTTCTTTATGCACGTCGTCAATGGTGCACATATCCGACTAAAATCCCTTATGAACTTCCTATAAAAACTGGCAAGTCCATGAAAACTCCTTACTTTTGTCGCATTAGTCGGCTCTGACCATTCCATTATAACTTTTACTTTATTTGGGTCCATTGACAACCCTTGTCGAGAACACAAATCCTAGATAGGTTAACTCTTCCTTCATGAAATAGCACTTCTTTAGATTTACCAACAATTTCTCCTCTTGCAGTCACTGCAATACATGTTAGAGGTGTGCCAGATGTTCCCTCCTGGTCCGATTAAAGATCAGTATATCGTCGAGATAGACTCGATGAATTTTCCCAAGCATGGCTATATTTCGTTCATCATCCTCATGAACGTATGAATGGTTGCATAACCAACCATTCATACAACCCTTCCTTTGTCTTGAAGGCCATCTTCTATTCATCACCTTCTTGGATCCTGATCTAATGGTAGCCACTTTTTAAGTCAATCTTGGTGAAGTATCTAGCTCCACTCAAACAATCGATCAGGTTGTCCATCCTCGACAATGGAAACCTGTACTCAATGGTAATCTTATTGATGGCCATCGAATCGGTGCACATCCTCCATTTCCTCCCTTCTTTGGTGCAAGTATAGATGGTACTGCACATGGACTCAAACTTTCTCTGATCAATCCTCTGTACAACAACTCCTAGACTTGTAGGTTCATCTCAACATTTTCTATTGGCGCCATTCTATGTGGCACCTTGTTTGGTAGACTCGACCTTGGAATCAAGTCGATCTGATGTGATATACTCGTCCTTGATGGTAATCCCATCGGCAGGTCATCAACCAATATGTATCGAAACTCCTTCAATACCTCTTTGACTTCTGTCGGGACATCTTCTATCAGCTGCCTCACACTGAGACCCTTTAGAATAATTGTGAAGCAACACCCCTAATTTTTTTCTTTTGCCAAGAATTCTATAGTCGAGCACATCAGTACTCTTTTGTCCCAGTAGTTGTTTAGACTTTTCTGATCACCCTCATACTCTTGCATTAGGACCAACTTTTGTCGAACACCGTCCTTCCACACAGTAACTGTATTGGAGTAACTGTTGTAAATCATGTTGCAGTCGTACTGCCATGGTCGGCTTAACAATAGATGAAAAGCATCCATTGGGATCACATCACTTAACACATTGTCCTCCAATAGATCGTTTTTGAAATTTATCAGACATTGTTGGGTCACCGTCACATGGTGCCCTTTCTGCAAACATGACACCCTATATGGTCTCGGGTGTGGTCGACACTTCAGGACCAACTTCTCAATGACTTTCGTCGAGACCAAATTTTCCATACTTCCTCCATCGACTATTGTCAAACAACATCTATCAACGATCTTCACCCTTGTCTGGAAAATGGATTTTCGTTGCGTCGACTCCTTTTCCCCTTGTCGGGTTGACTGAATCAACGTTCTTCGGGATGTGAGGTTTCGACCTCCTTTCGACCTTTCTTCATCTTCACTGCTTCTGATCATTGAACTCGTCTTTACGCTGTAGTTGTCGCCAGTTTGTCGCTTGGTATCCAACTGCTTCTCTATATAGAGATTCTTCGGGCATTCGTATGCCTTGAGCCCAACCTCTCGACACTTGTAGCAGACTACAACCGGTCTACCAGATTATCTATTATCGTTGGTTGTCCTCCTCCGATTGTATGCACCTCGGCCTCGGTTCTCTATACCTTCTCGCTTGTAGTCAGGTGTAGGTTCCCTGGTTGAAATCTCCTCTTCACCAGTGTTCTTCGATGACTTCCCTTTTCATTCTGCTACTCTGTCCCTTGGGCAAGAATAGTCCTTCCACCCCTAGTAGTCGATTTTCCCCTAGTTGCGACATGTTTCCTCATCAACTTTTCTTCAGACTTCAAGGGCTAGCTGGTACGCTTCCCTGACTGTCCTGAACAATGTTGCACAACTTGGACTTGGGAAAGACTCGACAAGACTCGACAAATTTTTTAATTCTTTAATGAATTAAAATATATATATATATATATATATATATATATATATCCTGTTTGGTTGAGATACTCGGCCACAAGGAAGATTCAAACTAAAAATTAAATCATAAATATAAAATTAAAAAACTGTTAAATCTAGTGTTCCACGGAGACGCGTCTCCCATGGTTGGGGGCGCGCCCCCTGCGCTTGCCACGCCCCGGGGGTTGGGAGGCTCCATGGGAAACGTTTCTCAGCGCCCCCCTTTTTGCGAAACTTGGGGAAACGCAAGTCTAGGAGTTTCCTGGATTGGGGGCTCCCACACGCCCCTCCTGAAAATGGGGGGCTACCACAGGCCCCCACCCCCCCTCGAATTTTTAAATTTTTTTACTTGAAAACAAAAAGGGGTCATCTTAAATTTTAGTCTTTTACACTAAATGGTCAATATAAATCGAAATAGTAACAAACATCGATATGATATGCTTGGCTATAATGATTACATTTACATTACACTAAACTCTTCGGGAACATAAAAGTTTATATGTTGGGGTTCATATTTTTATCATTTTTATATTTTTTTACAATTTTAGAGACCTCGACGCCCCCCAAAATTTTGGGGTGTCTCTACATGTTCCCAATGTGTGTTTCCCCGCTTCCACGCTCCCGCGTCTCTGAAACTTGGTGGAACACTGGTTATATCATAAATTTAAAAGTTAAAAACAATTAAAAATTAAAATTAAAATACAATAATATTATTTTATAATTTATAAAGAAATTAAATTTAAAAAAATGAAAAATTAAGCAGTTGAGCACCAACTGCGATGGCGTTGAGCACCTGGAAATTGCGACCTCCTTCGTAGTTGAGCACCAACACTAAGAAAGTGCGATGGTAGCTCCTTCAACGATCAACCAAGGGCATGGGAACTTGGAAGCAGTTCACACTTCACGGTCCACTCAGCCAGAGGGCATTCTCTACGACTGATGGTAGCGCACTCCTTCAAGAGTGTTTTCCATGACTAATGTTTGAGCACGCCTCCACCACTGATGAGCTCACTCACTCAACGCTAGCATGACTGATGAATGGGCATAGGGCATTGACCCCTCATTCATGTCGTTTTTCCCTCCCAAAATGATAAACTTGAACAACATATCAATGGACTTCCGCGGGGATATTTTCCATGTATTTTGAGTCCCTGCCGAGTCTGTGCAACTATTCTGAGTGCCTGCGAATATGCCGAGTCGCTGCAAGTATGTCAAGTCTCAAACGAGTCCTCAACAATTACCCGGTTTGAAGGTTGACTCATTTAGACTTGCAAGTACTCGCGAGTCATGGGCGAATGGTGCTTCATTGGTCCCGAACCTCGATAGGCTCAGCTCATTCTGAATAACATATTTCAACCCATTTACATATCGTGCTATTGCTTTCTCCTTTTTATTGATGTGTCCAGATTGAATCAACAACCTATAAAATTTTTCCGTGAACTCTTTCACAGACATTTCTTTTTGTCGTAGGTTCTGCAGTTTCCTATACAAGGAAATCATGTAGTCCGCAGAGAAAAAAATTGTCTTTTAACTTGGTGACCATTCTATCCCAAGCCTTTATGTTTTCTTTACCCTTCTTTAGTTTGTTGGCCTACACATTGCCCCACCATAGTGAGGCATGGCCTTTCAACTTCAGGCATGTGACCTTTACTCTTTTGGGGTCTTTGATCTGCTTGATGTAGAAATATTTCTCCATCTCTCTCACCCAGTCTATCAACTCTTCTGGGTTCGAACTCCTTGAGTAGGTGGGCACGTCCATCTTAGCCTTACCTCTCATGTTTGACAAAGCTTTCAAAATTCTGTCTTTTGGCTCATCCAACTCTTCTTCTTCTTGAGCCTCCCTATCCTCGAGTTCCATATCACTATGGTCGAGGGTCTCTGCGATGTATCTTTGTTGTTGTGCCTCCTTCACTGCTGCTAATTCATTCTTTGGTGTCCTCATCGTTTGAACACATTTCTCAAATGTCTCACGCTTGATAGTGATACTTACGCCTCCGCCCTGTCTTCTAACATGGATATTAATGCCTCATTGAGACATTTCTCCTTGCTCAGACGACCAAATCACCGCCTCCACGACTCATTCCATCTGCAACTGGAGTTGTATTCCTCCTATCCAATCACAACTGGACTCCTCACGTTGGATAACTTTATGCAGGATAACTTCCTGCTCTGATACCAACTGATGCAAGCACAACCTCAACTCTCTGCAGATCAAAGCGCACAATTGAAACAAAGTGGAAGCCCACACAATGACACATAATTTGCCAAGGAGTATGGCTTCTATTAACTTAAAAAGGAAATTCTACATAAAGAAATTACATTCAGAGTTGATGCTCTACTGCTTAGTCGAAGCGACTATTACATAAACATTCTCTGGAACATAAAAGAACTCAGGGACAGTAGCAACTGTCCCTTCTTTATTTGGAATTCCCCTATTTATAGGCTTCGTGGTTTAATCAAATCTTCTTCTAGAAGCTCCTTGAGAGTTCCAGGCAGTTTACGTCTTCCTTAGATATCACTTGAAACTGGCTCGGATCCTTGCGCCATCTGTCCTGCTCCAACCACTGCCATTACTCTGCATTTACTCTTGCAACTACCCTTGCTACGTCGCTGTTACAGTGAAACTCATCGGTTGTCGGTCGTTGGTCGAATGCCTTGTCGACTTCGACTATTCTCCCCAACATGTACTTGTTGGTTTGATCTTTGTTGATTAACCTTCATTTGAACTGAATCCGCATCAGGCAAACCCTCGACTTGCTACCTTTCGACCATTCCTATCATGGTTCAGGATGCTATTTTGTTACGTTGCATTTGTACCCAGCGCACCTTTAGATGTGCCCCAGGGAGAGAGAGCCAATTTTTTTCAATTAGGAGGGGTGTTATTGAGCAATGGTGGTCATGGTTGGGCCCTTTGGTCCTTCCTTTAGGAGTACTATGGCTTAATGACCCTGTTGAATGCCCTTTGTTGGGGTTTTTAACCTCGAGGTTGGTGTCTGGGGCTCCTAGGGGTTGATCACTGGGTCACATGGCCCCATGTCTTGTTTGCTTTCCTTGGTGGCTTTTGCTTTAGCAACGAGACATTTGTCTCCCTTCACAGCCACCTAGTACACCCTCCTGGCTCTTTTGCACACTGGTGCCTTCTCTCCTTGGTCTTATTTCCTCAGAGGAAGATATCCTCCATGCCAGGCCTTCTTGCTGCTTTGAGGAGGGCGTTGAGGGATTTTGCAACATTCTCGGGGTTAAATGGGGTATAACGCCCTCCCTGCAGCTCACTCCAGACTTTTGTTCGGAGTGGTTCGCTCATTTTAGTAGTTTTTGGTACCTACTGGAAAAATACCCCAGGTAGCTTATCTTGAGCCTACATTAGGCTGTTTTTTATTATTATTTTCTTATAATTTTAAGTTGACATGTTATAATTTGTATTTGACATTCTAAAGGCATGTTGGCCTGGATATTTTGTAAAAGTGAGTTGAGAAACATATAAATACTGCTCCTCACTTCATTTTTAAAACAAGATTCATGGGAAAAAAACACTATGCATTTGTTCTACCCTACTAGGGCTCCTTGAAATGAGGCGCCTCCTTTTGAGGAAGGTTTTTCTAGGTTTGATGACGAGTTCTTGAAGTATATTGGTTTTGGCTCTTTTTCCAAAGGTGATGCTATGGTTTGTTGGTAAAACATGTGCACAAGTAGGTATCCATGTCTCATCTTGATTTCTCTTTGTTAAAAGCTGATGAATGATGTATGTTTGTGGATAGAATGGTAGCCATTAGGTTACATTGTGTCTTGGCTAGGTCTTTGTTGACTCTTTAGTCACCTTAGTGTAGAAGCACGTCATTTTCTAGGATTTCTTCTAGGGTTGAACGCTTGGACTTTAGGGTTAGTCATAAACCTAGGTTAGTCTTCTCTAGAGGTAGTTTAATCACTCCTAGATGCCCTAGGTTAGGTTAGGGTTTTGCTAGGGTTAGTTCTCTTTGTCTTCACCTCTTTTCCTTCTTCAATACCTAGTCTAGGGTTAAATTTTGTTTAGACCTAGGTTAGGGTTAGTTCTAGGTTCCTTTTACCTCCATACATCTTCACTGCTAGCCTTTCTCTTTCCTAAACCCTTGCTCTCCCTCCCCTAGGGTTCGTTATCCATCTCCAAGTCTACCCTTACCCTCAGCCTCCTCCCTTTCTTTCTTGCCCTCCTCCTAAGCTCCCTCTCCAACCCTCGCACTTCCCTTCTAACCCTCGCATGCCAACCCTAAATAGTCACCCATATCTCCTTTTTCCACCTTGCATCCTTCCCAGCCCTCTTTTCTACCTTGACAGCCCTATCCTATACCCTCGGCTGCCCTCTCCCGGCCTCCAACTCCCTCGGCCTACTTCTCCCCAGCTTTACTCCACCATCTCAGCCCTATTTTGAACCTTTGTGAGCTGAAAGCGCTGTCCTTACAGTGGCAGCCCTCCACATTTAAAGTCTGCTGCTCCTTCCTCCTGCACACAAGGAAACATTTTGTGATGAAAGGGTTAGGTAATGCCGGTTTAATTCGCAATTGAAAGAGGACTGGCAACATCATTCACTTGTACATTATATGTTCATTCTGTAGGGTCATTTTGTAACTCTGAAACATTAGTATATTGCTGCTAATCCTCTACTTCAGATCTGATTTTAAATGCTTGGTTGTGCATCCTGCTACTTGCACATAGTTTGTAATGGATACCTAAACAATGGTAAAAGAAAACCACTGCTGTCGTAAATACTGATTCATGACTGATACTATACTACTGTTAGTATTTCCTCTCAGGTCTTCTTCAATTGTTGGGTTATGCACACTGCTGCTTACACTAAGTTTGGAATGAATACTTGGGCAAATGATTGATATTCCATATAATTCTGTGCTCATACTGCTGTACTTATGATGATATATTGATATGCTACTACGAGTACTGCTACACAAGTGTTGTTTAGAATAATACTTACCTTATTGTACTTGATACTACACTTATTATCAGGTGAATGTGACTTCACACTCATATGACATTTGCATGAACTGACACTATATTGTTTACTTGCTTTTCATAATGAGTGCATTACTAAAGTATATATACTAACCACACTCTCAGACATGTACATATTGGTATGTCTTTCCTTATTCCTTTAACTTGACTCCAATAAGGCACTGGTTATTAACATCCTCAGAAGGGATATCTTTAGTGTTTAGTGTCCTTGCAGAGTTACAATAGGGCTCCCCCCTTAGGAGGTTTTGACTTCCGAAAAAGTTAGGAGACACGGCTAAGATGACAGTGGTCACTTTCTCCACATATGCTTACTGGTGGCTTGGACTGCAATTTCATTCAGTAACACCCCTGCATCAACTGTGTTTCAACTGTGAGAAGAGGCTGCACAGCAGAGTTACAATAGGGCTCCCCCCTTGGGAGGTTTCGACTTCCGAAAAAGTTAGGAGACATGACTAAGATGACAGTGGTCACTTTCTCCACATATGCTTACCGGTGGCTTGGACTGCAATTTCATCCAGTAACACCCCTGCATCAACTGTGTTTCAACTGTGAGAAGAGGCTGCACATCTGGGCTAACTGCAGCCTTCTTTAATCATTTCTAATGGCTGAAAAGAACAAGAATGGTGCCAAATGTGGAACGGCCTCTCAAATATGGCATATAATAAAAGAAAGATCTTCAAGAAGTGGGACGCTTCATCAAAAAGGACACAGAACAATTAAACATGGCACCTTCAGGGCACAGAATTCCAGGACCAGGAGCAAATGGTTGAAGGACGGTACTCAGAGCAGTCTGACATATGCTTTAAACCCTTTCTTCATGCTGGGGATATTCTAAACATGTCCCATTCTCTTCTTTCCATAGCTACAAGATTTTTCAAGAAAATAATTTCAAGGGCAGAATTTACTGTAAACATGTTCCACCATAGAGAACCATTCTCTTCTTTCCATAGGTACAAGATGATCCTTTACAGGCAATATCTCAGTCACTGTTTCAGTTTGTCAAATTTTGATGCCTTAATTTTTCATTTTGAGTGGGTATATCAATTGGGAAATAGCTGTAGCCTGATATTAAAAAATCTGCAAATTCCTTGTGCTCCTTTGCTAGCCTTTCCTGAATCCAAGTGCTGGGATGATACAGTATTCGTTTTTGTAGTCAGATTACCTTAGTTTTGCCAAAGAAAAGACCTCCATAGTGCCTTCTTATTTGCCTTATTTTCACATCAGTCAAGTCATCATGATAACCATCACACCCCCCATAGCTCCAAATTGAAATTCATAGGCAAAGACATAATTATACTATGCCATCCATGCATCATCATCAACCAGAAGCAAAAATATTTCCCAACTTCAACCCTAGGCAAGCATCCACATCCCCCATTGATATGCGATAATAACTATAAGTGAAAATTTTCTTGTCACCCCCTTGCAAGACATGGGGTAGCAGGTCCCATGCTCTCTTGGGTGCTTGGGTGGGTTTTCCAACTTCCAAAAATGTGCCTGAAATGTTCAAATCCACTTCCACATAACCCCTAGCGTTAGCATGAAAGGAGTTATAATTACCATCACCAATCAACATCTTGCCATATCCTTGTGCAAACACATCCATAAAGGGCCTCATGTCTGCTGGTAGATTGGAAACTTGTTCCAGTGGGATTTGTCCTTGGTTTATATCCTCTGGGATAAAGTTGTCTCCAGTACTGAACATAGGCTAACAATCTAACTATCGTCCATGTTCTGAACTACTATATGGTCACATTCAAACTACGATACATATCTGGAAGCTGCTTGAAAATTGAACAGTAGATAGACACATTGCGGTCTAAATCCCCAGTAAAAGTTCGTTGAGATTCCATTTACCTCCCAATTCCTTGTGCAGCTTTGAATATATGCAGCTTCATTGACCATCTTAGGAATGGAATATATAATAATTCCTTTCTGTTCCAAACCCTTATGCTGTTCCAGCTTCTAGGCACTTGGAAATGTTGTCAAAGAAGAAATCAAATCTATTATCATTCTCAATTTTACAAACCTTCTCAGACTCCATTCAATCCAAATTCTATCCAATATCTTCGTCAATGCCATCACATTCAACTGGAGACTCTTTCTCTGCATGTGTCTTCTTGGTACTGTCCTCCAACATTGCTACACCGTTACTTCCAATTCTGGCGCATCTGGCTTTGGGTGAACTCGATCTAGGAAGTAAGATGCCATTGCCTGATCTTGCTGCTGATGATACATATTTCCAGTTGAGTCTGGAGTTTCACTACCCTGCCCATTCTCTGTGACTTTTTGAGCAGATATGATTTAAGCACATCAAAATCATGTGATTCCTTCTCAGAAAAGCCCAGCAGGCAAGTTGTAACTTTCACTGGCTGTCAAATTCAATGGGAGATCAAACTTAGGGGCAGGCTGTAGCAACATAAAATGTGTATTCTTTTCTGGGTATCACTCTAGATGTTGAATGATCTGTGTAATAATGGGTTCACTGTCTCCTAGAGGTCCTGTTTCAGACATAGGCATAGCAGAGCCTGCCTGAAAGCATTCAGTAATACTGTAAAAGGAAGATCAGCAGCATGCCATTTGATTCCTTGCTATGAAACGTCTCTCTGGACTCTGAATCCATTATCATTCACAGGAATGAAATCCAAGGGTTATTGGTACTTGTGCATTTCCTCTCTCAGAGTAAGCCTTCTTTTCTGCTTCCCTGGCAACAATCATGGATTAACATGAAGTAATTTCAGCACAGTTTCATGGCTGGAGAGAACATTACTAAAGCAATTGGATGCTGACCCCACCCTGCCAACATATTCTTTCATTGTAGCTGTCTGCTTTTCAAAGAGTTGTCAATGGAGGTCAGTTTAGCATTTCCACGGTTGGATCTAGGACTTGATGCAGATTTCAATGCTGTTTTTGTTCCCCTCACTATTGCTATCATCCTTTCTCCAAACATCCAATCTGTGATTATTAAATGACCTGTAAACCAAAATTTACAAGAATCTAATTAGAAAAACAAGATCAATATTGCTGTGATAGCATATTTGCAGAGATGTAACTATTGGTTGAGGGTCTGTCTCATATCATGAATCAGTAAGAGGAGGCCATTTAATATATATTGCAGCTTTATGCTCAATTCACTTTCATAATTTATGAAGGTGATTTTTGCTTCTTGTTGCTGTGAGGTTGAGGGGCATGTATCCCTCATTTGGATGCACCCTACACAACTTTAAACGTGTGGCATCCTGTCAATATTCATATATCCAGCTTACCATAAAAGGATTAAAATTGATTATTTTTCAGTGTCTAACAGCACAGCATCTGCTGACAAAATGAACATTTATTCTTCACATAGGATGACTTTGATTTACGCCTAACTGGGATTATAGTTATTCTAGAATTTCTAACACCATCGCAATTGGTGTCACTGGATAGTGTTCTTTATCAATGACAATTTGGAGCATAACTGACAAACAGAAAATCAATACATGTCAAGGTTAAGTAAGAAAACCATTTCTCTACTTTGGATTCTTGAGCACTTGAGAAAATGGGGTCTCTTCTCATTTGTTGCATATAGGAATAGCACGGGTATTTCATTTGATCACAATTTGATGAGTGTTTTGGGTCATACAAACCAAATATCCCAGATGAAATGACTCCACTTTCTGAATATTTCACTATAATGATCAACTGAACAGTGCACTTACCCTTTAACCAGTTATGGTATTTAAATCATAAATTTTCTATGGGGCATCACTGTCAAGGAAAGACGAATGGCAATATGGAGGCAAAATAATTAAATGTTGCTTTAAAGTAGTTATACCATGGAAAATACAAATTTCCTGATGAATGGATTGTATAATTGAATAAAATGGCGGCCATAGAAATAATAAAAGGTTTGTAGTTGCTATCCTTTTCAATGGTATAACATCAGTAAGATTCACTGCACTCAGTTCTACCAAAAGAAGCTGTCACTTTTCTCCAGGATATTGATTATTACCTTTTAAAGCTAGCATTTGTTTCTGCACTGCAGTATCCTAGTTTATGTTTTGGTGCTTCAAATTCACATATGGATCTGGAAAGAATCATTGCTCTCCTTATGTGCTTAATACGTCAAGCTGTTAATTAATCATTAATGTCTGTTGACATGTTACAGTAAGATGGTATTTATCAAATTCAAACAGCCCTTCAGTAAAAAAAATGTAGCTACAGCTTAAGTTAAAAATTCCATTTTACTTGTCGGAGTACTCTCAAAGGCAACTCATTGCCCTATACTAGTAACTAAACAAGCATATGCACATATCAATTTTTGCTTTCCCAGTACAAACTAAATATTTTGCCCAACCAATATTTATGTGCTGTGAATAGGTTTCTAGATCGTATATTCTTCGAAATAATGGTTGAATCAAAATAAGTCTTATCATCAGGACACATTCTAGTTGATATGGTTTCATCTTTTAAAGCTAGTTTGATCTTTGTAATGTCTTGTTGCAGATAGTTACAATTTTACTATTTACTAATTTGGTTAAAATTGACACATTATATGCACAGATTGTAAGCCAAACTGCAGCGGAGTACATCAGGACTTTTGATCCAAACTCACATGTAAGATGCTCTACTAATTTCTCATGGTTTTGTCTGGAAGATTGCTTATTGTAATATTTTCTAGTGTCTTATTGTGGATGCATTCTTGCCGTTCCAAATATTGGATACAGGTTTCTAATGTTTATCCACATTGATAAATCCTCATTGGTGGTGCAGACATTCTTGACTCATGAACAACTGCAGAAACAATATTCTGATAAGCTACCAGTAGAGCCATTTAAATGCTATTTTAATAATGCATCAATCAAAAATGTAATTCGAGATCCGGATATTCCACAAGGCTGTGATGCAGATGCACCTGAGTATGTGTTTCGTCTCAACTCTGATTTTAATTTATGAGAATACTCTGAAGTAGCTGGGTATCTCAGTAGAATATATATATTTTCTTCAGGGTTTTGTTTCCTGTTTTTAACAGACAGACAGTGAAAGAATAGGCTGCTATAATTGAAAAAATAGATATTTCTGTTCAATGAATGATCCTAACTGTATTGCTTCAATGTTGAAACTTCACAGGCTTGATGACATCACTCCATTAGGTAAATATCGAATAGGTGGTGGAAATAGAGAGACAGCAGCAGTTGGCGTGATTCAGAATACATCATTGAAAGGATTTGAACCACCATGGATTAGGCCAGTTCCACCCAGGCTTCCTGAACAGGATGGAGAGGCAGGAACCTAATGTCACCCTTTAGCTCTGATTTGTTGACATCTGAAGTTAGTAATTCAATTGGCATTAATATTTATCCTAAGTGGCATTTAATCATTACTTTTTATGTGATTTTCGTATGCAGTTGGTGTGGCTTACCCCTGATAACAATCATGAGTTGCTATGGGATTATGGCATGTGTGCTGACACTAGTCGTGGAGCTGCTGTTAGGGATTTGATAGGAAGAGCTCTAAAAGGAGCACTTGCGCCTACACAACAGCAGGTATTGGCACCTAATAGTTTGTAAAAGGGTGTTGAAGTAGTAATACTGAAAATTCTCATGATTGTTGACTTGGGCAAGGGAGTTTCTTTTCTGCATGATTATTTTTGTGTTGCAGTTAGGATAGATAAGATCCAGCATAGAGCTTCATGTGTTTTTAAAATTTTATATATTAATAATTTTTTTATCAGATGCATCTTTCAAATTTTGATTATAATTCATGTGTTTTTAAAATTTTATATATTAATAATATTTTTATCAGATGCATCTTTCAAATTTTGATTATAAGTATTTTTTTTGTGGAATCCCGAGTTTTTAATAGTATTTGTGAATTCTTTAGCTACTCCATATTTTCTGTGTGGTATAATGTATCTGGAAGCTGAGGCTGTGACTGAGGCAGCGTTTTGACATCCCATTTTGAGTTTCTACAGTCTGAACCATAATTATTGGGGTTCACAAGTATGGATGCAGGGACATGTACAAGGATGGGGGTGTTTGTCATTTTGGATGTTTGGTTTGGTGGGTGTGGATGTTTGGTTTGGCATTTTGGATGTTTGGTTTTTTATAGTTTTTTTGAAGTCTTTAGCTACTCCATGTTTTCTGTGTGGTATAATGTATCTGGAAGCTGAGGCTGTGACTGAGGCAGAGTTTTGACATCCCATTTTGAGTTTCCCAGCAGCCTATTTGCTGTAAATTGAATGGCAGGTGCTAAGCACAACTGGCCATTAGCTGGCCTCTACTGATGGATAATTGCCTGTCTATGTATTCTGGACGTTGTTATGTCACCCTGGAATAGTTTCACTTTTTATTAAAATATGGTAGAAAGTTATAATATTCATTTAGATGGAACAAATGAGCAGGGAAAATACTAGTTGCTGGATACGAGAGTCTAGAAATAAGATTACATGGTCAATGATCTGGTGGACAAACATGCAACTCAAGGATATGAAGTGCTAAGCTGGTTAGCCGTGCAAATGAGCAGGGGAAATACTAGCTGCTGGATGCTAGAGTCTACAAATAAGATTTCATGGTCGATGATCTGGCTGGCAAACATGCAATTCAAGGATATGCAGTGCTAAGCTGGTTAGCTGTGCATGCTTGATATGTACTAGTTTAATATGAAGAGCATCAGGATTGGAATTTAGTATCTTTCTCTGAATGCTGCACACCTTAGGCTGCTCAAGGTCCCCATTATCTTTTGGAAAATATAATTTTAGAATAACTCAAATATGTCATGTTTGTTGAAAGGAGTACGTCTGTTTTCTTCTTCTCAGTTTAAATGTTTTCTCAAATCAAGATGCTGAATATAGCTCTCCATTTCAGAAGTGATAGACATGCTTGATGATGTTGTCTACAATTTGAACCATAATTATTGGGGTTTGTAAGTATTGATGCAGGAACATGTACAAGGATGGGGGTGTTTGGCATTTTGGATGTATTGTTTGGTGGGTGCGGATATGGCACTATAGTTTGAAGAAGAAGATAAATCATAGATAGGAAAATACAAGAGAAAATTGTTAGGAACCATCTGTGCTAACATATACAAGGTCAGGATACACAGGTTCAGTGTACTTTGGGTTTGAGTATAATTTTGTTATAGTTGAAAAATCCATGTAATACCAGTATACACCTACAAGTGAGGCATTTGTATGGATTAGGGCATTGAGCTTTGGAGGAATGCATCTGCCTTCCAGAGGGATGCTTGTATATTTTGGTTGAATTGAGCCTTTGGTTCTATGGGTAACAAGGACTCTGCTTCTTGCATTACGAAGAGTAACATCTGGGAAGTATGCATGCATGTGCTATCTACATTTATACTAAAATTTGTGATTAAAGGTCCACAAGTGTTGTTTAATTCGCCTAACTGCTGTTTGAGGATTAATGAGCCAAACCCAATCCCTTGCTCGGTTAACAACTAGCATAAGGTAAAATAGATGTAACCGGTTCTGAATGGAGTCTTTTGCAGTTTGTCTTTTTCATCTCTCAAATGTTTTTAGTTTAACTTTGTAGAATATATTTGAACCAACGTGTTTTGACTCTTGAGGGAACTCTTCAAAAGTTCACTTATCATGAAGGTGTGAATTATAGAGAGATCAGTGCAGAGTTCACCTTGATGATTTCTGTATCATTTGCACTGTGACGATGAGTGAAGAGTTCACTCGAAATACATTAGTTAAAAAATATTCTATGCATTTATGTTGTGGTGAAAATAATCAACTCAGTTTATTTATAAATTTACTTGAGGCTTATCAGCCTTGGATATCATATGTCAAAACATGAGCAAGTTGTCCAGAGTGTAGCTTTTAAAAGTATCAGGAGTAGACTTCCGGTAGGATAATCAGAGGTAAATCCAAAAACACTTGAGATTCGAGTGATAGATTTAAACATGTCATCCATTTAAGCCATACAAATGGGTACTTCCTAGCTGGCCTCTTATTTGATTCTTTCCTTCCAATGTTGAACACTAGATACCTTTTTTTGGATAGTAATGTTTTTACACAATTGATGCCATCTTTGAAACAATGCACATCTTTAAACCATCATCTCTGCTGTTTTTAATATGACACGTTATCAAAGCCATTATCTGTAAGCTAAATACATGAAAGCATGGCATCTTAAGTTTTTTAATTTTTAATTTTTTTCCATGGAAAACTTCACGGGGAACTCCCAGGCACTTTCCCTGCATTTGCAAATGGTACCAGTGCAAACCTGTTGCTTCTGATTATGATGCCTGACCTGGCAGGGATATCGAGTGAGGCATGCTACAGAGGCAGCGGACCCAGGGAATTGATCTCAAGCCCCTCTGCATGAAGCTCAAAGAACTCTAACCACTCGAGCTAGCTAACTGGGCTACAATGAAAGCATGGCATCTCAAGTTACTTGACATCAGTATAACAATTTCTTGCAGTGTCCATGTGCTAGTTCATCATATAAACACCCCAGAAATCTATGGTTTTGTATATTATGTTTTAATATTCTCGTGTTTGCTTATTGAATTCCTTTTGAACGCCTAGAATGGATGTATTTGTCATTTTAAAGAAGGAAGCAGTGTTACCAGAATCTTTCAAGTTCAAGTTCTCTCCTGAGTCTGACATTGACTGGATGTGTCTGACTTGTGAGGTTTGTGGGTCAGACTTGGTTGTCTAGCTGTAAAAGACAAAAAAGCACTCATTTCACTTGTTTTCTTAATCTGATCTCACAACACGACCAACAAACTTTTCGACTGTCAAGAATTCATAGCATTTTTTATTATGCAGATCATCTATGTACTTGAATGTTGAAACAAGTTATAATTCAAAATTTGCCTTATATGGATTTTACTGTAAACTTTAATGTTAATGCTTTTTTTGGAAGTGTATTTTTATTTTATTTTTCTGAGTTGAGTCCTGAGTTTTCCCAATTTTGTGTCGATTCTTACTCTTCAATCTCAGCGAGTAATTCTTGCAACTGGGTCTGTTAACTTAGAGGGCAGATATTATTTCTTGAGATTATCTGAGTTGTGGCACTGCTTTTCAGAAAGTTCTCATGGAGCTTGAAGCTGATCCAAAGCTTGTTTATCACTGTGGGTTGTCTCCTCGTCGTCTCCCGGTAAACAAGAAACAGATATGTGGTTAATTGTTCTTTATTAAAAATGGATTCTTAACAATCTTTTTTGAAGAGATCTTTAATATGAAACTATGATTGCAATTTAAACTTATGAAATAATAATTGTAGGATGTAATTTCTTCAGGAATTGGTTGAAAACAATCCTGTAATTGCCGTTGAAGTGCTTCTGAAATTGATGAATTCAGTACAAATAGCAGAGTAAGCTTTATACTTTTCACTTTATGTTCTGTACAAATCTATTCAGTTTCACACTTTCATATAGTGCATTTCTAGTTTACCTTATTTGTTAAAATTTGGTATCAGCTATTTCAAAGTACTTGTCAATATGGACATGAGCCTGCATTCTATGGAGGTTGTTAATAGGCTCACAACTGCAGTTGACCTCCCCACACAGTTTATACACACGTATATCTCGAACTGCATATCATCATGTGAAAATATCAAGGTCAGTTGCTAATCTTGTGCACTTTATTTTTGTTTTCTTTGGTTTAGTTGCCATCTGTTTACCCTTTATGGTTACATCATAAAAATGCATATGTACTGCACCATTTTAATCCAATATTAAATTAAGAGAATTTAGATTGGCATGCCATTGTTTTCTGTATGTTTTCTTTTATGGGAAGGGGTTGCGTGGGAAATGTTACATGTCAATGATTAAAAAATATACAGTAACCATTTATATGATCTCACCATTTCTTTTCTGTATATCATCTTTTGTTGGGGAGAAACTATGTCTAATAAAAAGATTGGTATTGCAAAGGCCAACTGCATTTTTTCTGTTGCAGTCAGCACCTATTTGAGGTGGAAGTGTATTTTTTATCATTGTTTTCTTGTTTGCAGGACAAATATATGCAGAACAGGCTTGTCAGATTAGTATGTGTCTTCTTACAATCGCTTATTAGGAATAAAATTATTAATGGTATGTATTTCTTGTCTTCTAATGCCAATAATAAACACTTGTCACCATCTATCTTTCCTTCTATGGCCTAGAGACATGAATTTCTTCTTCTGTTATTTTGCAGTCCAAGATCTGTTTATTGAAGTTCAAGCTTTCTGTATTGAGTTTTCCCGCATCAGAGAGGCAGCAGGGTTATTCAGGCTGCTTAAAGCATTGGAATAATGGCATCGTTTGAGTAGTATTTTTTTGGCATCAAGAATTTCAAACAAGTTTTGCAACTAGAAAAATGTCTTGAAGGCAATCATTTATTTGTATAATTATCTTGAGGAATTGAAGACAGATTATATGGAACAAATATTGGTTAGCTCATTGTTGACATTACTGCCACACAGGCAACTCTCGTCTCCTTCCTGAGTCCCATCTGTTTTCCCTTTTGTGCCCGTCTGCAAATTTGATCCTTCATTTCACATATATAAACTAGTGAGATTTCCCACACAGTACTGCAGTGTAAGCAGATCCCATCGGCATGTATGTATACAGCAACGGAGACATATTAAGGTTAGAATTTATCAAATTGAAATGAAATTATATTAATATCCACACATGACCAATGGAAGGTCAACGAGTACGGCCCATATAAATGGTAAAATAAAGAGTGCCTAATGCATTTCCTATAAATGTAACAAGTCTATGCAAACAACAATGCAGGAAGACAAAAAAACAGGAAACATTAGGCCCAGCCAATGAAGGAAAACCCTGTCCTACAAGTGTAACGAATATAGGCAAATAACAATGCAGGAAGATGAAAAAGCATAAAACAGAAGGGTCAACAAATGAAGGAAAACCCTGTCGTATAAATGTAATATCTAGGCAAACAACAATGTAGGAAGATAAAAAGCAGAAAATAGAGGCTCAATCAATGAAGTAAACCCTGTTGTTAAAGCAGGATGATATTTGCTGTTTAGATTGTAGAACTGCTGCTTGCACCCCCATATTTCTAATTTATAGGTGACAGTTATCTGATTTGTATTGTAAATAGCTTGGAAAATGCTATTTGCCAAATGTATTGTTCATGAAGAAAATAAAATACTGACCGTCCCTTCATGCATTCCGGAGCTGGGCATACGTTTATGTGTAGTCATTGAAACAATGTGGCATCTAGCAAAGATAATTGAATTTGGTATCGTTTAAATTTATTTCTGCTCTTGACAATACACGTGATCACATTTATGCTGTTAAATTTGCTCAAACGATTGAACCTCAGTTTGCAGTGTTCTTACTGTTGTGAGTTTAATCAACTTAGCCATTTACGATTTCTCCAAGTTCCAGTGGACTGTGGATGTTAGACCTTGCTAATGCTTCCGCTACACCGCTTTTGGACAATACGAACTGAGAAATGTATCTCGGTTGTTTAATCAATATGTAAATCTCGCCATAATCAATTCATTTTCATTGATTTTTTCTAATCTATTAAAAAGTTCAAAGCAAGACCAGGGGTAAAGACTAGACAACATGAAATTTATTCAACAAACTCCAGTTCCAAGAGAAATAATAATGATAAAATTCAAACAAAAGTCTACAATAAAAACCTCAAGTTCCAAAGAAAACCAAAAGTCTATGATAAAAGGTGATATCAATGTTGAATGCTTTACTACTGTAAGTTTTAGAGGTTCAGTCCAAGCCCCGTTTCAAGTCTGTTTGTGCAGAAGTCTAATGCGCAGCCCAGCTTGATTTAATGCTGCAAATGAGTTGTAATTTTTACGTAACATTCAAGACATTGAAACACAAGATGAACTTCATTGTTTATAGGCACAAAATTAAAGGAATCACACCATGAAAAATGTTCAGACAAGAAATTCTTGGCAATATGCCCAAGCAAAACCCCTTAAGGGAAAACCTTGTGTGAGAGAGTCCTTATTTCTATAAAACTTGAATTTAGTACAGCAATTTAAAACTCAGAGAACCGCTTATCTCAACCCATTGAAGACTGCCACCAATTCTGGAAATTTCATGACAGAAATTCTGCTCATTCTCAACACCCTAGTAGTGTTGGAATCCGTCCCAAACACCGGTTGTATGTGTTAAAGTTTAGGGTTAGGTTAGGATTTGACATAAAAAAATACACTTTAATGCATAAACTGTAAATTTTTCTCAGTTTCAGCCACCGGTTTAAATGTAAAAAATAAGCACTGTTTAATGCCCAACCCAGAAATAAATAAGGCCGGAAATTGCACAAAATTTCAGACATAATAACATTGCTGTAACTCAAATTTAATGACAAAATAAAATATTAAATGCACTCCATGAAATTTCAGACTCGTGAATTTTCGACAAACTTGCCCAGCAAAAGCCCACAAGTAGAAAACCTGTTATGAGAGATTTTTATTTTTCAGAAAATTTTTACATCAAATTTCAGAAATTTTCAAACCAACTTATCTCAACCTGGAAGAGAATTTTTTTGTTTTGTTTTCTGTGCCAAACAGTAAAATATCAAACCCAGAAAATTTGCTGAACGTGCTTCGAAATACGTGCCACTGTATGGAGTGTACGACAGCTTGCTATATAGGCTGTCTCGAAAATTGTGCTTGCAATAAATGCCTTGGGATTTGTGCCAGCCGGTTTGTCTTGATATTCGTGCCTAGAAAACCTCCTCGAAATCTGTGTTGAAAACCCACTTAAATTTTTCAAAAAATGACTTTATTCTCTAAAGTCAAATTAAATGTTCATCTCAAGTCATTTAATGCAAGGGTCACTTTATTCTCCCCTTTTAAGTGACTAACGCTAAAGTCACCTAAGGGAACACTTTCCTAGGTACAAAAATGAACACTCCCTCTTATCGAGGAAGGTGTTCTGCACTACTCCCAACTTGTCTTTGAAGAAGACAAACTTGCCCCTCCCCATAGATTTCGTTAGAATATCTGCAACCTACTCATCAATGGAAATGTATTGTAAAGTCACTGCTCCTCTCTGAACATAGTCTTGAATGAAATGATACCTGATCTCAATATGCTTTGACCGATCATGAAATACTGGATTCTCAAAGAGCTGGATGCAACTCTGATTGTCACAGTAGATCATCGTAGGCCTCAACTTCTGATCAAATAAATTCATCAGCAACTTGCGAAGCCACAACCCCTCACAATTGGCCTGACTGGCTGCCATATACTCTGCCTCTGCAGAACTGAAAGCAACAGACTTTTGCTTCCGACTGAATCACGACATTGCTATCGAACCTTGACTGAAACAACATTCGGAAGTGCTCTTTCGGTCTGTCACACTGCTTGCCCAATCTAAATCTGTGAAGCCTCAATGTGATCCCATTCGACCTCCTGTAGTCCAGACCATACTCCACTGTCCTTGCAAGGTAACACAACACATGTTTTGCGGCTATCGAGTGCACTCTCCCAGGCTCAACCATGAACTGATTGAGAGTGTTCACTGCAAAACACAAATCTGGCCGAGAGTTGACAAGATACATCAAAGAACCAATGAGCTGATGATATAGTGTAGGATCGACCAACTCTCCCTCAGAAGCATGAAGCTTCTTTTGGTGACCATCGGTGTAGACATCGGCCTGCAATCCTCCATCCAAAATCTCCTAAGAATATCAATTGCATATTTTCCTTGCCCCAGGAAAATATGTCCAGGCTCTTGCCAAACCTCTAATCCCAGAAAATAGTGCATCAACCCAAAGTTGGTCATCTCGTACTATGAAACAAGATCTTTCTTCCAAGCTGCAATGGGTCTTTGTTCTCCTGTGATAAATAAGTCATCCACATACAACAGAAGAATGAGTGGATAATCTCCAACCATGATGAAATAGATATTTGGATCTGCTTCGCTCTTCTAAAACCCCATTCGCTGCAAGTAAGAGTCAATCTTGGAGTACCAAGCTCTAGGAGCTTGCTTCAGCCTATACAAGGCTTTCTTCAGCCTGCAAGCATGAGACTCTCTCTCATGAATCTCAAAGCCTTGAAGCTGCTCAACATACACCTCCTCATGTATGATTCCGTTAAGAAATGCAGTCTTCACATCCATATGATGGATCTTCCAACCCATTTTAGCCGCAATGGAAATCAATGCCTTGATTGAAGTATAACAAGCAACCGACACAAAGGTCATCATAGTCCACTCCCTCAACTTGTGAAAACCCCGGTGCTACAAGCTGAGCCTTGTACTTCTCCACACTATCATCAGTAGCATGCTTTAGCTTGTAAAGCCACCAAGAAGTCACCATTGACATCTTCTCAGGTCTCAGAACTATCTCCCAAACATCGTTCTTCATGATGGAATGGTACTCATCCATCATGGTATCTCCCCAAACATGATGTTGGGAGGCCTCCTCAAAAGTAGAAGGCTCTGAATCACGAATACTAGCCATAATGCCATGCCCAATCGGTTTGGCATCTGAATAGTCCTCATTGGCTCCCTGGGTGTCCCAAACTCTTGAGTTTCCTTCAAGGTGTCCTGAAGCCACTTAGGGTTCTTCTTCCCTGAATGTTGCTCCCACATTGGTCTATCCTCATTTGATGAACTTCCAGAGGTAGAAGCCTTAGTAACCTGTGAACCAGAACCTGGTGTACCAACAACTGGTGACCTCTGTGATGTTGATTCTTCTGTACAGTGAACCTATATTCTGAGATCCAAAACCTCTCTCCGAAGATCCCGCTCGCTGAACCACTGAAACTGGTGAACTCGTGCCCATATTGTTTGGTCCAGTGACTCCAGAAACATGTGAACTTGACTGCTGCACTAACGGTGCTTGTGAAACCACCTGAGGTTCAGGAACCTGTTGCTCTCCAAACTTCTTGAAGGCCCGCTCCTCCTCAAACTTCACCTCCCTCCTCACAACAACTTTCCTCTGAGAAGGAAGAAAAATACGGAAGGCCTCAAAATAGCCCACAAAGATGCCCTTCTTTGCGGTGGGCTCCAACATTGTTATCTTCTCAGAAGGGACATGAGAGTAAGCCAAACAACCAAATATGCGAAAATGTTCAAGCCTATCCTCTATTCTAAGTCCAGTGGAAGTCATATTTCTCAAAGTTTAAGTTTCAACTAAGGCTGCTCACTGTTAAAAGAATTTTTTTGGAGTAATGGAAATTGCTTTTTGTCTGTAAAAATTTAATTTTTGGCCCCACCAAGCTCTGATACCATGTCAATTTTTCTTAGTTTCAGTCACCTGTTTAAATTTAAAAAATATACATTGTTTAATGCCCAACCGATAAATAAGTAAGGCTGGAAATTGCACAAAATTTCAGACTAATAAAAACATTGCTGTAACTCAAATTTAATGATAGAAAATAAAATATTAAATGCACTCCATGAAATTTTAGACTTGGGAATTTTTGGCAAACTTGCCCAGGAAAAACCCACAAGGGAAAAACATGTTAGGAGAGCTCTTTAATTTTCATGAAATTTTTACAGCAAAACTCATAAATTTTCAGACCAACTTATCTCAACCCGGAAGACAAATTTTTTGTCTTGTTTTTTGTGCCAAACAGTAAAAAATTAAACTCGAAAATTTTGTTGAAGGTGCCTCGAAAAAATGTGCCACTGTATGGAGTGTACGACAACCTGTTGTACGAGTTGTCTTGAAAATTGTGCTTGCAATAAATTCCTTGGGATTCATCCCTGTTTGGTTGTCTCGGTATTTGCCTAGAAAACCTCCTCGAAATCTATGTTGAAAACCCACCTTGAAATTCGTGTTGTACCTTCTTCCTCGATTTCTGTGTTGTACGGAACTGTATTGTATGGCTTGTACGAATAGACAACTATTTAATGCTACTGTCTTGAAATTTGTGCCAACAAAGCTCTTTCTCTCAGCTCTCTTCTTCACTTCAATCAGCGAAAGTGAGTGAAAATGCTTTTCCTTGCCTTTTGGTGAGAACTCTACGGTTCATCTAATCCAATGGTGGAGATTTGATGAGATGAGTGGATGAGATTAACTGCTCATTAAATCTCATTTAAAAATTAAATTCACTCACCTCACTTAAATTTTCCAAAAAACGACTTTATTCTCCAAAGTCAAATTAAAAGCTCATTTCAAGTCATTTAATGCAAGGGTCGCCTTATTTCCCCCTTTTAAGTGACTACGGCTAAAGTCACCTAGGGAAACACTTTCCTAGGTACAAAAATCAACATAAACAAAACTAAAGAATAAGGTCAGATTTAGAATAGTACTGTAGCAATAAACTCAAACATAATTTTCATCTTTTTCAACACTCCATTGGTCACTGCGTTAAAGTTGGTCCTTGAGATGATTTACCAAATGTCATGTACAGTAACAATATTATAACTAATGAAACAAAATAATAACAATGTACAGGAAATAAGAACAATATTAAACAATAATAATACTAATCTAGAATTGTTTTGGATCAACCTTATACTCAAATACTTTTAGGTTTTGATCTTGTCACCGAAGGGACAAGTCACCTAGATGAACAAATGACGTACCTTGAGAGAGAGCTTAAGAGGGTTATGGTAGTAAGGGTACAAACCTCATTTTCTTAATCAACATGAAGAGAAACTTCAATTCTTTATCCAGGCTTCAACAACACATCTTAAGAAGGAAAATGCACTTTCACAAAACACAACCCAACCAAGTCATTGCTCAACCAAGAAACACAGTAATGCCAACAGAAAAAACATAGTAATGCTCAACAAAGAAGGTACAGTGATGTTGGCACAAAAGACACAATCACGCTCATCAGAAGACACAGTCACGCTCAACAAAGTAGAAGACAGTCACACTCAACAGAGAATAAGACACAGTCATGTTGTCTGATAAGACATAGTCACGCTAGCAGAAGACACAGTGATGCTAGTAGTAGACACAATCACGCTCAAGAGAAGACACAGTCATGCTCAACAGAGAAGAAGACACAATCACGCTAGTTGATAAGACCAACAGAAGAAGACACATTCATGACAACAACATAAAAGACACAATCATGGAAGTAACAAAGAAGACACAATCACGACAGCAATAGAGAAGACACAGTCATGGATCAGGTCACAATCCAACATGATACATAATCCATGGATCATGCAGGTCACGACCCAACAAGAAAGCAATAACAAAATCACGGTTTAGCCCTAGATGGCACACACACAAGTCACGATCTCACTTCAAGAGTAACAAGAACCCAAGGCGTCAAGCAACAACAAGCCTTCGTAGAAGTAGAGAGCCAAGGCGTCACACAAAACCATCAATAGCGAACCTTATAGTAGGGAATTAGATCTAAACTGCTCTCTATTAAGACACACTTTTGGAATAGAGGAGTGGACTTAATTCATAATATTGACAAGCCTTTTAGAGAGGTCACTTAGGCGACCCTAGGTTTTAGGGCGGTTACCAATAAAACATAAAATAAAATTAGGTTGACTTAGGATAAGGTATCAATGGTCCAATGGTCTTACAAAAATAAAAACTATAAAGTTAGGTTGACTTAGGATAAGGTACCAATGGTCGAAAAAATAAAAGCCATAAAATAAAGTCATCATGCTAAAGGTACACATAATAAGAGTGCTAGAACCAAGTAAGATAATGACCATAAGTCAACCAAAGGGGTCATACTAAGAAGGTAAGACAAACCTCATACCCATAAGAACAAGGTGAACCATAAAGGTGGACAAACAACCCCTTTTACCCATAGGACCAACAAGACCAATGAATTTAATCTTTTCTCTCTCTCAAGGTACATTGTTACATATATTTTTATCATCACTGTATAAGGAGAAGATCCAATCTGGATGATGTAATCCTTTGGTCCTCAATACTGCTCGTAAGGGTTAGTTGCCAGTGACATAATCAAGGGGTGGCTAGTCCTTTGCGAAACAACCTAGCAATAACTGATTATGATAGAGGGCATCACACATCATCATCTTGGTTAACTTGACCAAGATTCACTTGGTTAACTGACCAGGAACTGCTTTGTTCCAGGCCAAGAATCTTCTTGGTCCTAGACCATGAAGTCTTTGTCTCAACATGCAAGTTCTGCTTAGACATTGTGTCCAAGAAACTGTCTAGTCATATACCAGAATACTCTAGAGACATATAGGTGCCCTAATCATATGTTAGGGACTTTGCCATAGCGTCAACCTACTTGGTCCTAGACCAAGAACCCCAGGACACTACTAGGGGCCTTAGTGTACCTTATAGGGTCTTACTTTGCCCTAGTTATCTGATTAGGGTACCATCCTCCCTGAGAATGGTTCTCGCAGCTGCACTAACTTTAACAATATGGACAGTTTAAATGCACATAAATTTATCTTGAAAACTGTGTACTAAGACTCAGTCTTCTACCATGGTTTGTGTGCCATCTGCAACTTCTATGATTTGTGGAAAATTATGCCCACTAGGTCATAAAAAATGTGCTCAGAAAATACCTTGGAACCTGTGCCAAGAACCCAGTCAACTAGAAATTAATTGTTGCAATTAATGTTCTTGAATTTCATGCCACACAAAGCCACGTACTCTCCCAACCACTTCCTCGAAACTTGTGCTCATTAATGTGTTGTACGATTTGGCCTTCTTGTTGTACCTGTGCCTTGGTTTTTGTGCCAAGCTTGTTCTCTCTCAACTGCATTCTCTTCCTCTTCTCAAGAACTCGAGTTGCTCTCTCAAAATGCGCACCAACTCTCTTGGTTGTGAAAAATGAGGAATGAGTGCCTTTTTCATTATTTCCCTTGTCTTTTTATTTCACCTTCCAAGGCTCGCTAAAAGGTCACTAAATCAAGGGCCCACATTTAATTTAGTGTGGATGAGAAAAATCACTTTTCTTTCTATTAATTATTTTCCCTCCCAACTCCACTTAAATTTATTTAAAAATATAATTTATTCTCTAAAGTGCATTAATTACTCATATCAAGTAATTAATACAAGGGTCATGTAACTTGTCATCTTTTAGTGCCTTGGTTTTCGTGCCAAGCTTGTTCTCTCTCAAATGAGTTATCTTCTTCTTCTCAAGGACTTGAGTTGCTCTCTCAAAATGCGCACCAACTCTCTTGGTTGTGAAAAATGGGGAATAGGTGCTTTTTTCATTGTTTCCCTTGTTTTTTCATTTCACCTTCTTAGGCTTGCTGAAAGGTCACTAGATCAAGGGCCCACATTTGATCTAGTGTTTTTATCATCAACGGATGAAAAAAATAACTTTTCTCTCTATTAATTATTTTCTCTCTCAACTCCACTTAAATTTATTAAAAATATACTTTATTCTCTAAAGTGCATTAATTACTCATCTCAAGGAATTAATACAAGAGTAATGTAACTTGTCATCTTTTAGTGACTAAGGCACAATGTCACTAGAGGAATGCTTCCTAGGTAGAAAAATTCAACACTTCTTGTCACGTACCCATACCCCATTATCATGTGGAATTAAAAATTTCATTGAGAACCTTTACTGTTCATCGAAACACAGGGCATGGCCGTGAACCACTTCTTGTCATTTCCAACTCTGTCACGCTCCCTCCCGTCTTCCATTGATCAGTTCGACGATCTGCAAGGAAAGATCTCAGAGGAGATCGGACGGCAAAGAGAAATAGCGACGGAATCCAAGGATCACAAAGGGTCCTGCATCTGAAATCAAATCAACGGTTCAGAATCCATTTGCAAAAATCAATGGTGCGAAAAGCCCGAGTTGCAGGATTGGGAATTGTGGAAATTGCGATATGGCGATCCTGCATCCTGCATTCCGCATTCCCGCATGCAGAAATGACCGTTGCGGAAATCGAAATCTGCAAAGCCGCATCCTACAAGTTGCGGAAAGGTGCGTTGTGGAACTGATCTGATCCCGGGGGCGAGCCCGGAAAGTCATCGAACCCGCTCGAA
>LPNX010238248.1:23552-42495 GCA_001517045.1 Pseudotsuga menziesii | reverse complement strand
TTTTCCACTCACTTCAAATATTAATCATTTAACAATTTCTCATGAGTAAATGCATGAATGTCCTAAAACTCATTTCAAGCACAAATGCATGCATGCTAGTCACCATGCCACTTCATCATGCCATTTAGCATGCTATGTCAGCAGAATGCACTTTTTGACTACCACGTGGAAGCTTGAGGCAGTGCCACGTGGAACTTCAGCCAAAATTTTCCCTATTGGGGCCAAACTTCAAAACGCAATATCTTTTGCATCCAGAGTCCGTTTGACACGCCGTTTGCACAAGCTCTTCGACATGGTACTATTTTTGTTACAATATGATGATTTTGAAAATTGGCCTTTTTAGATCCTCCCGGATCATTCCTCCCAACTGGGAAGGCTTTTGGTCCCCAAAAGCTTCTTGCAGGTATGCTCATCTACTTCTTGCTTCATTGGTGCCTGCACAAACTGCTTCCAATTCCTGGATTTTCGCACAATGCTAACTTTTGCTCATAACAGTCCACAACCTGCAACACTTGTTAGCCTGCTCTGATACCACTTGATCTGATGTCGGGGGCGAGCCCGAAAAGTCATCGAACCCGCTCGAAACAATCGGGACCAACATGATCGTTTTTCTGACGTTAGTGCAAGTGAACATGAGCATAATATAAGTGTGTAACATAGAATCATCCACATGAAAATAAAAAATCATTCAAGCACATTAGGGACACGATTTGATTACGGAGTTCACCAGATCTCCTGGCTACGTCTCCGGGCCTACTCCAAAATAGAGTGACCAATCCATTGCAAAGATGCACAAATACATAAGATTCACAACAGACTCACCTGCAAAGTCTTCATCATCTGTTCATCTCTACCGCTGCACCATAACTGCCTCTGATGGGTCACATAAGTGCACAAGCTATAGGACTCAATCGAAGACTGCAGAAATCAAGCAAGCAAATGCCTGTCTCCTTTGTCTCGAGAAGTTGCCAAACTTGGACATGAAGATATTTTCCCAATGTAGCCAATCACACTCTTTCAACTGACTCTACGAGCGACGAACCTCGAGCGGATCAAAGACTTGCATAATATTGCAAATCACACTCTTTCAACTGACTCTACGAGCCATGAACCTCGAGCTACGTCACACGATCTTATGCAGGATAGTCTCAATAGACGACAATATGTTTGCATGACAAGTGCATCAATAAAACCAAAGTCACACTCTTACCAACCAATCCCTTCACCTTTTTCCTTCGGGATGAGAGTGTAGATGGTCGCTACTTGCCTTCAAATGCAAATTGAAATGTTGCCTCCTCGAACTGACTCTGCTTCTTTGTCTCCTACGCTGGATCACCTTCGGACATGATGGAGCCATGCTTGCTCTTTGAGTTGGAACTACAAGGTTGGAGCCTCTCCATGAGCTTCTCCAATGGAGACCCCCAATGGGGCCTCTCAGATGCTTGCTTCCTCTATGGGCTACATCTCTCCAAACTTGAGCTCCCTTCAAATGCACATGACAAGTGCTTAAATAGGAGAAGCTACTTTTGGTGGCATGATACATGTGATTCTCCAAATTGAGATTAGTTACAAATTGGTTTGGCTTTTAATAACATAAACAAAAAATATGGTTCATGCCCACATGCCCATGGGTTTTCACATTTAGTTACTTCCGCATAATGACATTTACAAAATCCAACAATAATCCATTACATAACAAAATCCCTTTTTTAAATAGCATGTTGGTTTTTTAACCATAAACCAACTTGCTACAACTTATTTACAAATATGGCATGTTTGTTTTTGGTTACAACCATGCATTAACTTCATAACAACTCAAGGAATAAAATAAATGAGTAATATGTGAGTAATTTTTCCACTCACTTCAAATATTAATCATTTTACAATTTCTCATGAGTAAATGCATGAATGTCCTAAAACTCATTTCAAGCACAAATGCATGCATGCTAGTCATCATGCCACTTCATCATGCCATGTCATCATACCACATCATCATGCCATGTTAGCATAATGCACTTTTTGACTACCACGTGGAAGCTTGAAGGAGTGCCACGTGGCACTTCAGCCAAAATTTTCCCTGTTGGGGCCAAACTTCAAAACGCAATATCTTTTTCATCCGGAGTCCGTTTGACACGCCGTTTGCACAAGTTCTTCGACATGGTACTATTTTTGTTGCAATATGATGATTTTGAAAATTGGCCTTTTTAGATCCTCCCGGATCAGGAACAAAAATTGAGGAAAGTCATAATTCACAAAAAGACATCTCCGCATCCTGCATCTCGAATCCCACAAGTTGCAGAAAGAGAATTGCGGAAAGAAAATTGCAGAGGTCCAAATCTGCCAAAGGGTGTCTTTTGCATCCCGCATCCCGCCTACGGAATAAACCATTGCGGAAGAAGGTTTCTACTCGAATTTCGACCTGCTAATCGAAGTCTTTGAACAGACTTGGCCATCCAGGCCAACAACAATCCGACATTCTAACCTTACAACTTAGTTTAACCATGCATTGAAGGAAACTTACATAGATGCCTATAATTACAGTTATTCAAAGGAACAATTCATCAATTCAACGTAGTCAACATGTTCATCATATTCTATCAAGCAATTACAATGCAAGAAGTACAGTGGCAGAGATTAACATAGACAAGAACACTTATCTTGAGAAGAACTTGTCCCGCAACCAGCTATGTCGCTGCAATGTTCTAGCCAGCCATAGGCCAATGTGCTCATCAATCTCTCAACAACACTGCCAGCCCCGAGATGGGCATGATTTCCTCAAGGAATAAGGAAACAATAGCAGACTCATACATAGCCAAGGGTGCAACAAAACTTAGCGAAGCCAACACAGTTGGGTTGATCAGGCTGCAAGGGAAAACAAACCAACAGATGGGTTTCATAGGCCACTCAACCAAGCCCTCTCACAGTTGGGTTTCACAGACTATTCACAGCCAAGCGAACATTCATCTTTAAGGACCAGTCAAGCCAACATATGGGTTTATCAGATTGTACACAATCAAGCCATCTCACTGCTGGGTTTATCAGACTGTCTAGCCGAAGGTTACTCACAAGGTCAAACTCAACAAGACACATCCAAGCCAAAGGATGGGTTTATCAGGCTACCAGCCAAGCCATCTTTCCAGTTGGGTTTATCAGGCCTCTAAGGCAATGGGCAGGAAGAACCGCTAAGCTAGTGAGATCATCTACAGAGCTAAGACACCTTCACAAGACCTATCTGGCCTGGATTTCCCACTGCCTACACGCCCAACACAAGGAAGTGTCCCCTTCTTTTCTCTACAGTCCCTCTGAATACACCTTCCCTTCTAGCGCTCTTCAAGATGTGCATAGCAGGTTCACCGACCACTCTTATCTTATTGTGAGGTCCCACACTAGGTTTATCAAGCACATTCTATATCTCTCCCACTCCTAAGTCTTGTATACAGTCCAGACCCAAACCAAGGCGCACAACACAACAACCATAGGGAGACTCCACAACACAGGCTTTAATCTGGAACACGAGTAACAGGGTCTCATACACTGTAATTCAAGATAACACTTCCACACAACAATCACAGTCTCGCCAAGGAAAAAACACTTTCAGAACACGAAGGATATGCACAGGAAGAACTCAAATGCCGAAGAGCTTCCACGCGAATGGAGAATAATGATCGATGAGCAAGACGTCTTGCCTTTTTAAAACGTGAATCCAAAACGAAGACATAATGCGTGAGTGAAGCTGGCTTACGATTTTGGTGTTTTCTTGTCCATGCAAGCAAAACACGACATTCGAAACTGGGTGCTCTACCCAATTCGAATTATTCCCACACTCTTCCCCTTCCATGCAATAACTACCTCAACCACATTCTGGCAGAAATAAAGGGTTGGAAAGAAAAGACAAGAAAAAGGGTAGTTGACAGTTTTGATGGGATTTCCCCATGACACATGGCTTTTCCCCAAACTGGTTCAAGGTTAACATTCCCTCTCCCGTATCCTTAGGAAAATCATGCCCCCATCTCATTTTCCATTGCATTGACATAGCTAGTTGTGGGTTTTTCATCAATTTGCATATTTACATGATGTTTAGAAACGTGCTTGCCTCAACACATAAACCATAGGCATCAACCACGGTCGCCTATATACAAACATTAGTCAATGACAAGGCCTTGGCCTTGAGCTCCTTGTCATGATTCCATATAATATTTACATCATATACATTAAGCAAATGGGGTCAAAACACGGGTGTTACACTTCCTCTTATCTAGTAAAATGTTCTCCCTCTCTCCCAACATACTCCCGAAGAAGATAAATTGCTTCTCCACCAAAGCTGGTAATTTGCTCATGTGCTTCTTACACAATATAAGAATGCCCACCCTTTTTAAACTTCTCTCTAGAAATGTCAAGTTTAATGTCCCTTCATGTTAGACATTATCACATGAAGGACATCATGAGCTGCAACACTTACAACCTTCACTTCCCGCGTGAAGTCCTTCTTGCTTGTCCTCCACCATAATCACACTCTAGTCTCACATTGTCTGTTTTAGAAGCTCCCTCTGTCTCCGGAAGTTGTTCCTCTACAGAACCTGTACTCTGCACTGGTGCATCATGTCAAAAAGTGTCATCTTGCTCATCCATCAGTGACAAGTCATACTGACTGACTCTCCTGCCAACACTAGAAGAAGTACCCTCTCGCATACTTCCTTGAATCGAAGACTGGATACTCGGTACCACTATAGTCTTCAAAGCATATCGCTCTCCCCTCTAAACTAAGGATTGACTACTCGGTGCTACAACAATCCTTGGAGCTTCATGCTCTTCGTCTGTCTCAAACTCTGATCTTGTCATCCATCCAGATCCTTTAGATGTAGGCTGGCCACGCACTACATACTCACCATCTCTCTGATGACCAATCAACTTGGATTAACCGTATCCACTCCCATTGGGTAGATAAATATGTGCCCACTCTTGAACACCATTACATACCCTGCACCCTCTAAGGCTGGAATGAGGGAAAGTTTGTTATCTCTTAAGGCTGGAACAAATAACACTCCTGATATCTCCAGAAGCTCTCCAAATTCTAGCCGAAATTGTACTCGTCCCATCTCTTCGGCTGCATAAACTATGCCCTCACCATCTTGTACGAGTTGCTCTAGAATGTATCTCGCATCCCAGTCGTGCTCACAATACACACTCTCAACTATCTACTACCATGCATCCACAAGTTTACTATTGCCACAACTCGAAACAACTGTGACAAGTGAGAATTCTTTCTCAAGCTTTGCAGCGTAACTCTTTGTCTCAGCTGTAGCTACAACCTGTTCCAACTCTTGCTTGCCCCTCTTCTTATTAGGGCATTGACCAACACAATGGCCAAATGCATTGCATGCATAACACCTGACTCTGCTTAGGTGCTTCTTTTGTTCACCTCTTTGCTGCTTAGCCCCTCCTTAGGGCCCTTCTTGGACTTCTTTCTTGTCGCTGACAAGGCAACATTCTCCTATTCCTCCTTAATGTTTGATGAGCTACCCTGCATGACCTTTCCGAGTCTCCTCTTACATGAAATCATCCCACAGTTTATCCCAAGAAGACAAGCTTTCCCTGGAAACTATAGCCTCCATGAAAATAGTCCATGGCTTTGTCACACCATTCACTGCTGTCCCCACTAGCTCATTGCTATCTACCTTCTCCCCAACTGTTGCAAGCTCGTCTCTTACTTGAGATATATTGGTAAGGTAAGAAGCCACATTTTTAGATGTAGCCATCCTTTTGCTCTTAAGCTTCTCCTACAGTACCATGTTTCGATTCTCATTCAAACTATGGTATAAGATGGTCAAAGCATCCCACATCTTATATACACTAACTTTGCTTGAAATAAGTGGGATCTTTAATTTCATCTAGAATGACCCTTCTAGTTTTTTTGTCCTTTTTGTTGAAGGTAGTAAGTGCTTGTGTATCAATGGAAGTGCGAACTTGAATTGGATTTGTCTGTGTACTATGAACCACTTCATCCCAAAGTTCATTTTCCTCCAATATAAGCACTATCCTAGCCTTCCATGGGACAAAATTCCCAGCCCCATCAAGTCTATCCTCCAACCTCAATGCAGTGGCCATTTCAATGCAAATTCACAATCCAACAAGGGTTGCTCACTAACAAAAGAAAACCCACTAGCTGTCTGAAATTTTCAATACCAAAATCTGCCCCCTCAATTCTAATACCATGTAAGTTTTAGAGGTTCAATCCTCTAGCTTGGTTTCATGTTTGTTTGTGCAAAAATCTAACACCCAAACCCAGTTTGATTTAATATTGCAAATGAGTTGTAAATTTTACATAACATTCAAGACATTGAAACACAAGATGAACTTCATTGTTTATAGACATAAAATTAAAAGAGAATCACACCATGAAATATGTTCAAACATAGGAATTTTTTGGCAATATGCCTAGGCAAAACCCTCGAAAGGGAAAACCTGTGTGAGTGAGAGTCAAGGAGTCTTTGTTCTATAAAATTTGAATTTAGTACAACAATTTAAAACTTAGAGAACCACTTATCTCAACCCATTGAAGGCTGACACGAATTCTAGAAATTTCATGACAAAAATTCTGCTCATTCTCAACACCCTACCAACATTGCAATCCATGCTGAACACAGGCTGTACGGTCAAATTAAATGCACATAAAGTTATCTCGAAAACTGTGCACTTTGGCTCAGTCTTCTACCTCGGTTTGCATGCCCTTTGCAATTGCTGCGATTTGTGGAAAATTGTGCCCACTCGGTCATAAAAACCGTGCCCAAAAAATACCTTGGAACATGTGCCAAGAACTGAGTCAACCAAAAATTAATTGCTACAATTAATGTTCTTGAATTTCATGCCAGGCAAAGCCACATACTCTCCCATCCACTTCCTTGAAACTCATCTTCATTAATGTGTTGTACGTTCTGGTCTTATTGTTGTACCTATGCCTTGGTTTTCATGCCAAGCTTGTTCTCTCTCAACTGCGTTCTCTTCCTCTTCTCAAGGACTCGAGTTGCTCTCTCAAAATGCTCACCAACTCTCTTGGTTGTGAAAAATGAGGAATGGGTTCCTTTGTCATTGTTTACCTTGTCTTTTCATTTCACCTTCCTGGGGTAGCTGAAAGGTCACTAGATCAAGGACCCACATTTAATCTAGTGTTTTTTTCATCAATGGAAGAGAAAATTCACTTTTCTCTCCATTAATTATTTTCCCTCTCAACTCCACTAAATTTATTTAAAAAACATTTTATTCTCTAAAGTGCATTAATTACTCATCTCAAGTAATTAATACAAGGGTCATGTAATTTGTCCCCTTTTAATGACTAAGGCATAAAGTCACGAGGGAAACACTTCCTAGATATAAAAATTCAACAACTACAATGGATAATCATATAGAATGTGTCTTGAAATGACATTGCCACACATTTTGAGTTGAGTTAATGTTAATGTTGAATGCTTTACTACAATATTGAGATGATGACATAGAATGTCTTGAAATAACATTGCCACACATTTTGAGTTGAGTTGCTGTCAATGTTGAATGCTTTACTACAACATGGTGACGTAATGGTAACACACATTAATTCTATAAGAAAAGGTGATGCCAAAGTTGGTTGCTTTATTACAATGAGGTCATCACATAGAATGACTCAAAATGACATTACCAAACATTTTGAGAGGGTGATATCAATGTTGAATGCTTTATTACAATAGATTTACTTAATGGTGGCGAGGCTTTGGGATTGTATCTAATTTCTGTACATATTATATTTCCATGTTCCCTTTGAGGTTTGGGAGATTCACACAAAGGGTAATTCTAAGCTTGAAATGAATTAAAAAGGTCAAGGTTTTCAAGAAAGCAAAGTGGTGATATTGGTACATATCTTTGGTAGGGAACCAAATTGAAAGATCAATCACTATTTGATCATTGAAAAATGTACTATGAAGATCATATATATATATATATATATATATTCCATTGTAGGTTGGTAGATGAATTGGTATGCTAAGGATGTTTTTCTATAATATTATAAAACTTTAGAATGAAAATCTTATTACTACTTACAAATGTATGTGGCCATGTGTTCATGTGTTCAAATGACAAAGATATTTGTAATTTAGTATATTTTTATCTCTTCATTAATACATTGATTATAATGTTAGGATTTTAAAAAATGAAAATTTTACTACCACCTGCAATGAATGTGGTCCTATTTGAAATGACCAAAATATTTTACTAATTTATTGTATTGTTTTAACCAATTCAAAATGACATTACCAAACATTTTGAGCTGGTGATATCAATGTTGAATGCTTTATTACAATATATTTACTTAATGGTGGTGAGACTTTGGGATTGTATCTAATTTCTGCACATATTATGTTTCCATGTTCCCTTTGAGGATTGGGAGATTCGCACAAAGGGTAATTCCAAGCTTGAAATGAATTAAAAAGTCAAGGTTTTCAAGAAATCAAAGTGGTGATATTGGTACATATCTTTGGTNGATATTGGTACATATCTTTGGTAGGGAACCAAATTGAAAGATCAATCTCTATTTGATCATTGAAAAATGTAATATATATATATATATATATATATATATATATATATATATTCCATTGTAGGTTGGTAGATGAATTGGTATGCTAAGGATGTTTTTCTATAATATTATAAAATTTTAGAATGAAAATCTTATTACTACTTACAAATGTATGTGGCCATGTGTTCAAATGACAAAGATATTTGTAATTTAGTATATTTTTATCTCTTCATTAATACATTGATTATAATGTTAGGATTTAAAAAAACAAAAAATTTATTACCACCTATTGTGAAATGACCAAAATATTTTACTATTCTATTGTATTGTTTTTTCCCTTGATATTAGAAGTGGAAGTTGGAACTAGATAGTAGTCAAGTAATTTGAATAATATCAATTAAATATACATTATTATTCATAACTTCAAATATATTATATAACTTTATGAAGTTTCATTAGTGTTAAGTTGTTTTTTTTTTTGGCGAAAGATTTATTTAGCAAATGTTGATTGTCATTAGATTATGTTTATAAATGTAAGATGTTAACGTATCTGCAAAATTGCCAATTGTTTTTGTCAAAGATTGATTATATTAACTCAACATTGTCAGGTGTTGATATAATACAGTAACATATGATTCCAAGCAAAGTGATAAGTGGATGGACTAATATCAACTACAGCTTTTCTATTTTGGTGTTTAGAGTGGTGGAAAAGTGGGGTTCACACAATTTCCATTGTAGGTTGGTAGATGAATTGGTATGCTAAGGATGTTTTTCTATAATATTATAAAATTTTAGAATGAAAATCTTATTACTACTTACAAATGCATGTGGCCATGTGTTCAAATGACAAAGATATTTGTAGTATATTTTTATCTCTTCATTAATACATTGATTATAATGTTAGGATTTAAAAAAATGAAAATTTTATTACCACCTGCAATGAATGTGGTCCTATTGTGAAATGACCAAAATATTTTACTAATCTATAGTATGGTTTTTACCAATTCAAAATGATATTACCAAACATTTCGAGCTGGTGATATCAATGTTGAATGCTTTATTACAATAGATTTACTTAATGGTGGCGAGACTTTGGGATTGTATCTAATTTTTGCACATATTATGTTTCCATGTTCCCTTTGAGGTTTGGGAGATTCACACAAAGGGTAATTCTAAGCTTGAAATGAATTAAAAAGGTCAAGGCTTTCGAGAAAGCAAAGTGGTGATATTGGTACATATCTTTGGTAGGGAACCAAATTGAAAGATCAAACACTATTTGATAATTGAAAACTGCAAAATATATATATATATATATATATATATATATATATATATATATATATATTCCATTGTAGGTTGGTAGATAAATTGGTATACTAAGGATGTTTTTCTATACTATTATAAAATTTTAGAATGAAAATCTTATGAGTATTGACAAATCTATATGGCCATGTGTTCAAATGACAAAGATATTTGTAATTTAGTATATTTTTATCTCTTCATTAATACATTGATTATAATGTTAGGATTTAAAAAAACGAAAATTTTATTACCACCTGCAATGAATGTGGTCCTATTGTGAAATGACCAAAATATTTTACTAATCTATTGTATTGATTTTTCCCTTGATATTGGAAGTGGAAGTAGATAGTAGTCACCAAGGGTGGTAATTTGAATAATATCAATTAAATATATTTTATTACCACTTGCAATGAATGTGGTAATACATATATTTTATTAAAAAATGAAAATTTTATTACCACTTGCAATGAATTTGGTCCTATTGTGAAATGACCAAAATATTTTACTAATCTATTGTATTGATTTTTCCCTTGATATTGGAAGTGGAAGTAGATAGTAGTCACCAAGGGTGGCAATTTGAATAATATCAATTAAATATATTTTATTATTCATAACTTTAAATATATTATATAACTTTATGAAGTTTCATTAGTGTTGTTTTGTTTTGCTAAAGATTTATTTAGCAAATGTTGATTGTCATTATATTTCGTTTATAAATGTATGATGTTAATGTATGTGCAAAATTGCTAATTCTTTTTGTCAAAGATTGATTATATTAACTCGGCATTGTTAGGTGTTGATATAATACAGTAACATAGGATTCCAAGCAAAGTGATAAGTGGATGAACTAATATTAACTACACCTTTTCTATTTTGGTGTTTAGAGTGGTGAGAAAGTGGGGTTCACACAATTTCAGCTAGGGCTTCCTCATTTAAAGCGATCCAAATTAACCATTCAATCCAATGCTTGTGGACAAGTTAAAGATGGAGTAATAAGAAATCCCTTGTTGAGTTGATTTCAAATTAATCGAGATGGGAGCATCAATGTTAGTATACACCTTGCAGTGTAAGATATTTAACCAAGAACCAAACATCCCATGCAATGAACACATAATCAATTTTATAAGTTTGTAGCAATAACAAGCTCTCAAGTAAGGGAGAGACAATATATATGTCAATGATATTTTATGATAATTTCTATTTCATATAAAATTTATTGTCTTCCATCCATTGTGAAAATTGGCGTTTTTCTTAGTAATAATGCTAGTAAAATTAACAATATGGTTTCTTGTATTTTTTCAAAGTCAAATTTCCATATTCTAATGTTTTTGCTACTACCTTGCTTGTTCTTAAGGTTTGCCTCTTTTTATGGTCCATATGAAGTTCCAATTTCAACCTACACTTTTCCCAGACTCTACCTATGTACCCATGTTTTCCTTCGCACCCATTTTTCTTTAGAGTTTGCTTCCACATCCATACTTGCAGTTTATTTTCACCTACATTTGCTCTAGATATGGTAATTTACTAATGTTGCATAATGACCACAAGTAGGTTGGTGGAACTCAAGAGTACATCTTGTGCAAGTACGTACATGGGAGTCCAAAACAACAATTATTATTACTCAATAAAAATTATAAAGAGTTAAGTTCCTAGCTAAAAGTAAAATATAGGTGCAAAACCAAAACCAAAACCATGACAATTATAAAGGATGTCAAGGTGTGTTGGAACCAAAAGTTGAGGTTGAGTGAGGGGGGAAAGAAAGAAGGCCTCTTAACCAAGTCATCAACCATAGTGAATAGGTCCATATACTCTTTGATAACGTCATTTGGAGAATACTTTGGGTAGATAGTTTTTTGTGGTAATCTTGGGAGGAGCTCTAGATTGAGGACGTATATCATTTAGAATATCTAAGGGCGAGGGGAAGAATCTTCAAATGGAAGACTAGTTGGTCGATGGAACTCGGAGTTTATTACTCTGTGTGGAGAGAGTTCGACTATAGGATATGTCAGAGTTATTATGTGTGCAAGTATGGTGGTATTTGTTCTAGGGTTTGGAATTAGACTTTCTTAGAAGTCTTGTGGAACTTTGTTGACCCACCAAGGTTGGAGGGGGGGAAGGGGAAAAAGAGAGCAAACTCAAGGTCTCATTGATTATCTTTTGGAGTAGTGTGGGCCACTACTTTGCATTTGTTGCCTCAAGCATAGATGATATCAAGGAAGAAAGAGGTGGCCCTTGATGGGATATAGTGAGGAATGTCCACGTAGGGACTTCAATTTTTCCAAAAATTTGCCTCATGAAAAGAGCTAGGCATCTTTGGTTCACATAATAGAAGAAAGTGGGAAGGGAGCACACTGAGTCTTGGTAAAGTAGTGAAATATCCTTTTGATCCCATAATAGACATAAAGGCCATGTTTACACTACAAAAAGCACTCAAAATCATAAAAGATAACTTTGGACAAAGATCCTCACGAGTTGTGATTGAAGTGTCCTAGATAAAGTGCTTGTAGATATCCTCTCCAATCAACCACATGGAACGTTGGAACGTTTAAAGAGTACTTCAAAGAGGGAAGTTAATTAATGGAGATGGTTATTGATTGAGGTAATGGAGAATCCTTTGAAAATCAACAATATATATGAACATGGGGACATGTGTTGGCAATGGTTGTAAAAAACAAAGAGCTAGGTAAGGCTATTGATCCTTTTTAGGAGTAGAGTCTTCGATAGCTCAAATTTTGCGAAAGTCTAAAGATGGACTCAAGGTGCAAAGGATGGGCCTCAAACCCCTTGGACGATGCACTAATGAACTATATCTCTACAATAGATGATTCATTATAACAAAATATAATGGAGGGACAAAAGTGGGGTGGAGGCAGGACCAACTGGTCAGGGTGGGAGGCATAAGAGTCAACTTACTCCTTGAATTTGCATGCATCTATTTTTGTTAAAGACCCAGTGTGGATGTTGAAATCCCTAAAGAGGATAACATCACACAATGTGAGTGGTGAGAACGCATGGGTACAAGTCAAGGAAGGTGTTCCTATTTGACTTAGTGTATGTTAAAAATCTATCAAAACACTTACAGTTCAACTAACAAACTTAGTTAGTACTATCATTAAAAGTCCCAGTCTTCTACTGTCTTTCGCCATTAATGAGAAATATAAATAAGCATTCTAATGGAACATGTAAGTTGGATAACACATGCCAAGTAACTTGTAGCAGAAAATAAATACACAATGAACATTATTCACACAGTTGACACTAGATATTTTGGGCAATGCCCCTAGGAAAGCCCACAAGGGGAACCAATCATAAGAGAGATTTTCATTAAGAGCTCATAGAGAATACAATTACACTTTTCATCCTTTAATACACAAGTACTTATCTCCAATATTTGCATCTCAATAGCTTGAAATTAGTGCCACAGTAAAAAATGTGCCCATAAGACACCTCAATTTTTGTGCCCTAGTACCTTAATTTATATGCCTGAAACTAGAGTTGTATTGTCCTATACTTTTCAACATAATGGATATACGGACTTGTCTCTAGCGGGAAAATCCCACAGGTTTCCTCGTAATCTATGCTCACATTCCTCGATTTTGTGTGGTGAAAAAGAACAATACAACCAGGATTAAATGTTGTACGAACTCTTCTCTTAGCTGTATGGTACACCTCATTAAGTGTTGGGCCTTTCCTTGGGATGCACACCCTTCTATTCCTTGAGATTAACACCCCCCTTTCTTGCTTCTTCTTCTCTCTTCCTTTTGCTCAATATATTTCTCTCTTGGAATGCATTCCCTTTGTCTCCTCAAGCTTGTCTTTTATCAACTCATTTAGGATAATTGGCCTAACCCTTCATCTTCTATGCTAAATATCATATCTTGGCTCACGAGATCAATGGATGTGATTTATTCCCTCATTAAGATGACTTAAGTCATTTAAGTCACCCAAATATCATAAAATCACTTCACTTTACCCCAAAATAATAAACAATCCTAACTTGACTTTATAAAATCACTTTATAAAGCCACTTTATAAATACACTTTATAAAGTCACTTAAGTGAGAAACTTGCTCAAAACCCTACATCCCGGGAACAATAAATGTAGAATTACCTATGAGCTACAAAAAGCTAACACTCCCTCTTAGCGAGGGAGGTAGTTCTGGCACCTCCACCTTGATCTCCCCATCACTTTGAACCAGAATGCCTCTCTGAAACCTGCACTGGATCTTGTGCTAAAGACTTGTGCCACTCGTGTCTGCATTGAGAATTCACCTCACCCTTCTGCTCATCCTCCAATGTCATCTCATACCATCCTCCAATGTCATCTCACCTCACCCTTCTGCTCATCCTCCAATGTCATCTCATCCTCCAATGGTTTCTTGATTGAACTGGATGAAGTCTCATGTCCAACTATCTCAATCACCACCATTGAACCCTATATCCACTCAGAATCAACATCTACAAGTTGTCCCAACAACTTGTACATCTTTCCACCTTGAATGCCAAGCACTCGAACTGCATCCAAAATCTCTCCCTTCAATTAGATAATTACCTATCCATTACAAAACAAGACCAAATATCCATCATCCTCCATAGCTGACAATAAGAGTAAGTTTTTCCTCAACTCCGATTCTAGATACACTTTGGCCACCTCCAGATATCCTCTCGACTCCAATTGGGATATAACCCATCTAGCCCCCCCCCACCCCACTTCATGCACTGTGTCGACCCCAATATCCACATGCATGACTGAGTTGATATCTAAAATACTTAGAAACATAGCTCATATCCTTATCATGTGGTGCAATGCCCCGCTATCCACAAACCATGCACCATTGTAGCACACACTGCTACATTGTTATTTGAAAGATCTGAAATTAATGAAAGATCCTTCTCAAACTTCTTAGAATACTCTTCTACCTCAGTTGATGCTACAACTGTTGCCTCTGCCTCTTTCTTCTTGCATTAGAGGAAATTTGGGGTCTGAATTGGGCCTCCTAAGGAAAAAAAAAGCCACATCACACTACAAATATGCCATGTCACACTAAGTTAAAGGTGTTATTTAGTGAAAATCAACCTAAATTGCCCCATTAATAGTAGTTGACAAGTATGTATGGTTAATATAGAGTTAAAAGATGAGGGTTGAAAATATTAATGAAAGTTTTAGATCTTTATACACACATAATAAATGATATAATGGTAAACTTTGTGAATTTATATTATAATTTATCTAAAATTTTATAAACGCACCACTACTTTTTATATATTTAATAAAATCTAAAACTACAAAAAAAAGATTTAAAATGAAAAAATATAATTACAATAATACTAAAAATAAGCAATAACTATTATTATTTTATATAATTATTATAAAAAAGGTTTTTTCACTTATAAATATTAAACTACATAAAAATAAAAATAATAATCAATATATATCTATCTAACTAACTAATAAACTATTTAAAATAAAAATAATAATTAATATCTATTTAACTCGAACCCTTGCATCTATTTAACTTGAGTGAGACATTTGCTAGGACCCTTGCATCTTAGGTACAATAAATGCGTTGTCGAGTGCATTGTTCAAAGTTTAAGGAAGTTGGAGGGGATTAAAAAATTGTGATTAAAACGCCTCGTAGTAGAGGGGTGTTACCTTGTACTTGAATCCACATGAATCTACAATGCTCGTCAAAGGCAATCACTAAAAGAGACTCTTGAAGGAAATAAATGATATAACAGGCTACTCTTTTAAAATTTGTGAAGTTGTGGGAATTTTGACTTTCCTATCTACATGCCACAATTGAATTATAACCTGTGATAGGAGGTAGCTCTTGCCTTGGAGTCACATTGGTTTTAGTTAGAAAGGATGCAATCACATTAGAAATGTGCTAGGAGAAAGCCATAATGTAGCACTGTAGTTTCAACATGAAACAGAGATAGAGGATGTTTCAACTCTACCTTGACAAAGGTGTCATTTGGATGTCCTAAGAATGGGACCAACCTAGAGTAGGGGAGTCATTAATCATTGGCATGAGATCATGAGAAATCATCGACATGGTATTCTTCTTTGCTGCTATAACTAACTTCCCTTTGTTTTGTTTGGAGATTGTCAAAATGAGATCTCATAAGATCGACATCCATAAAAATATCATGTGGTAGGAACAATAGTGGGTCTCTTTTCCAAGCGGGATCTAAGTCAATCTATTGGGGATTGAAAATAAATGAAAACCATCAATAGTTTCAAGTCAAGCTCAATAGAGGAAAAGGCCTTGCAAAATTAATCATATTTTTAAGGAAAGCAATGCTTGCTTACAAAGTCTTTGTTAAGGAAAGCAATGCTTGCTTACAAAGTCTTTGTTAAGGAAAGTAATGCTTGCTTACAAAGCCCTTGGTTGGCCTAATTCGTTCCTCTTTGACTTTGGTTGGTGACTTCTTCAAACTCAACATGGGACACGGGCCTTGGTGAACTCGGTTCTCATTATGGTGGGGCAAAAGGGTAGTTGGGAGAGTTGGGGAAATGCTCAGAATGAGCTAGGATGGGACAAAACTACATCACCATATGCAATTTATGATCCCTGCCAATGACTTTGCAAATACGAAGATGCTTTCTATGGTTGTATAATTTCATTAGAGCATTCCATCTAAAATGATGATCAATGAAACGATTTTTTTACACGTTTTCTCACACTTCCTAACATGCATCATACTACAAGAATCTTTGTTGTTGCATAAGGAGGCCATCCAATAATTTTTCCAATTAGGATTTCTTTAGTGCAATTTGAAGTTCCACTAGAAGAAGGCACCTGGTTTCATACCAAAACCCCAACTGTACATACTAAAATTACTAACATGCTTCAATTGGGAGGGAGTACACCTCTTAAAAGTAGAAAATTGGGGACAATTTCATTTAAGAAAAGATGAAATGTTGAGACATCGAAAGGGTTTAGTTTACTTGTGTCCTTGTGTATATTTATATAGTCATATTTTTTAACCATCTAACCTATTTTACCTATTTTTCCTTTACATGTGCACACAAAATGCTTATATTATATTATACAAAAATACATTAGTTGCAACTATATACTCAAGTCCATTTCTTTGGCAATTTTTTCATAGGGTTTCTTTCCAATATTGCCACATCTCACAACTCACGATCTTCAAAGACATGGTCTATATGATTGACCACTATTAAAACAATATAGAGGGGACAAAATGACATCTAGTACAACGTTGGTTGAAATACATTTCCCAAGGAGGGGTATCCTTACTTGATTTTCTTATTGAATGATCATATAGTTTGAAGAACTACCCTTCATTTCCTTAACAACAATTCAATCCAACATTTCTTGATTGTCTCAGATTGCGTTGAGAAAGTTGAAGTCTTTATCGACCTTGCTTGTATTTCATTAAGCTTGATTTTGGAGGGTAGGTCGTTATTTTTTGAATGGTCAAACTTTAGCTTCATTAAAAATCGTCCTAAAAGGGTATAACCACAAGAGAGATTGCTCATTGTAGAGGGGAGGCCTTCTTAACGACTGTTGGCTCAATGTCATCCTTTCTCCCATGGGAAGGTGAAACATGGACATTTACACAATGCTTAAATCCCTTTTTATATTTTATATGTTCCATCCAATGGTGCTTAGACACATAATCCTTGTCTTAAGTGGGTTTGATTTTTTTTCATTTTTGTTTATGAATGGCTAACCTATGGAAACAAATTGTGAATCGTCCATACTCGAAGTAGAATCCCCATTCAAAATCAATAACTCAATAACCCAATACTTGTTATTATATTTGTGTTTTTTCACATTTCATCCTGTTTTTTTGAAGATCATTTCTCAAATTACGGTATTTTTTAAAGACTCAAATATTATACTTGAGTATACTAGGTGATTAATTTGGATTGAAAAATCATACATATAGATATGTAGATGAATATTCAATAAAAAGAATACAATTTACTATTAAAAGTTGTATTTTTTTGTGAATATTGTCAATATAAGCATATTTTATGTAAAAAATAAGTGAATTTCTAAAGTGAAAAGGGTCAATTGGTGAATGCATCTTTTTGGGAAAAAAACCCAAAAAATAGCCAATTAATGAAATACCATCCTTAAAAATACCCTGATTCTAATCAACATAATAACATATTCAAGCAATAATGAACGCTATTAAATATCTAGATTCTAGGCCCATGGTAAAGATTGCTAATTTTCTTGAGATTTATAATGTCAATATTCAAGAGGGTGACTAGGCATTCTTAACATCAACGGATAATGTCTTAGTATACACGTTGAAGGTTGAATTTGTAGCTATGTCAAAGGGTCATCTTTACCCATAAACCTAGGGCTCTTGCTTATAGCTATTTGTTGGATAATAACTCCCTATTTATTTCTATTCCGTTGCTAATGCATACATTTCATATGGTGGTTGAGATTCATCTTCCAACTAGCCTTTTCACCTTCCTATGTAACTATTCATATTCCTATTATGTACACTAACGTATAATCCTGACGGATTATATTCCAACAATCCCCCCCTTAATCCGAAGGGGTGTTAGTAAGTCCAAGCATGTTTCTGAATCTTTCAAACTTTTCTCGTCCAAGTGCTTTGGTGAAGATGTCTGCAACTTGATCATTTGTGGAACAATGTCGAAGATGGGCTCTCTTGGCCTCTACATGATGTCAAATCAAATGATACTTTGTGTTGATGTGTTTGGTTCAATCATGGAATCTGGGATTCTTAGCCAGCTTGATTGCAGAAGTATTGTCGATCAATAATGGAGTGGAGTTCTCTTGTTTTTCTTGCAAATCTTCAAGTATCTTCCTGAGCCATACTATTTCTTTCGTTGCTTCAGCTGCAACCACATATTATGCTTCTGTTTCTGAATCTGCCGGAACTAACTATTTGCGTGATCTCCATGAGACAGCTGCTGATCCAAGACTCATAGTGTATCCAGAAGTTGATACTCCTGTCTCCTTATCGCCATCAAAATATGAGTCTGAGTACCCAATAAGTTTGAAGTCATCCACTTTAGAGTACTTGAGTCCAATGTCTTGAGTCCCCTTCAAGTATCTTAGAACTATTTTTGCA